>JAQISU010000266.1:1515000-1897227 GCA_029339505.1 Unio delphinus | reverse complement strand
ATCTTGTAGTACAAATAGGTTTTTACAGCATTGAAAAAGTCCTATAATTAAGGAAGATATAGCAAATTTAGTTTTGGTTTCTCAAGGGCACATTGATCAGCATGTGCACCCTGTGGGACACCAACACTACACACCTTCCAGCAGGTGTCACATGTCTTGTATGCAAGAAAATTCAAAAAGACTTCATGTATAAAGTTCAAATAGGTGTGGCATTCAAATATAAAAGTTTTACTAAAATTTGCCCCAAAAAGTTGGGCTTGTACAGGCAGTATTGATGAAACTTTAATATGCTATAAAATTTTTAGTATTAATGATAAACACATGAAATTTGAAGGTGTTATATATATTAACATTTAAAATAGAAAAATGCCATTAGAATTTAAAAATTAATTTAATTTTTTAAAATTTTAATAATTTGTTTTAAAAAAATTAAAAAATTAAAATTTTCCCCTTAAAATGCACATAGATAATAATTTTGGAAATTATATCAAATGATATCAGCATGTTTATACTCCTACACCATATGCAAGCTACAATGATGGATATTTGTCAAATTTTGTCAGAGAAAATATCTTTGTAAGTCAAAATGAGACATACATTTAAAATGTATGAAAGACAGATTCTAGTTTGTATTGATCATTCAAACTATTTATTAGGGGTCCAATCAGTTAATTTATGTGTTTATGATGGGGTGACTTCCTGAGTAACACATATCTGCTTATATAGCCTTTAGTAATTGTTAACAAATATAGTTACAGGGTGTTTAGTGAGAGGACAGTGATGAAAACTTTATACTAGAACCTACTCAAATTCTCTACTAAATCAGTTTAAACTTTCTGAGAATGAAATGCAGGCTGAAGGGATAAAATATACTTCCCACATGTATATTTACCCTTGGATGTAAGAAAACAGCAAAATGATGTAAGTTGAACACAAAATGCATTCAATTTTATTGTTCTATTTGGTTATGATATTGATTAGTGAAGTGCGGCATTGTGGCCTGTATGATGTTATGTGAATTCTAATGATCCATCTTAATTTATGCATTGTTAATTACTAATAATACTTGTTAACTGACACTCTAAAGATTGCATAAGATATATTCAAACAGATATTTTGAGTTTAACTGTGTACAACTGATCTTAGCATGGTTACATATCCCACATGAACAAATATTCACATATTTTAGAATGTTTGGGATCCAAAGTTCACATTCAGTATATCATATAGGCTGACATTGTACCTACAGTGAATCTGTAAGACACATTTCTGGCTGTGTGCACTAAATGTATCCCAAAATGTTATTTTCTTCATTAATATGCCCATGTATGGTAACATGTTTCAATTCAGTACTTGGATAGAGTGCGGTATTGTAATATCAGCTGATATCTGAACCATTGAGGTTAATAATTGGTATCAAACACCCTTAAAAATGCTCTTTAAATGTTCAAACAGATCATTGGAATTATTTTTGCACATTTGATCATAACAATTACATTGTATATGTCCCACATATGCAAATTTCCATTCTTGTTTAGAAGTTTTGATGATCAGAATTTCACATTTAGTTTATGATATAGGATGCATTGGTACCTGTAGTTGATATGTGTGGCCACATTTGGCTGTATTCTCTTGCAATATCCAGAATTATTATTTCCCTAACGAATAAGATTGCTTATAGTAATATATTCTTTTTTCTACATTGTCACTTGACTTTCCTGTATACTGGCATGTACTAATGTTTCCACTAATGATTAAACCTCACCGTCCCCGCATTTCCTTAAAGTTTGTGATGCATAGTCTACCTGATTAGTTATTTAACCTGTAAATGACCAGATATGCTTATAGAAACTTCATATACTTTTAGGATGAATTTATTACTTTAATACATGACTATTACTTCATATTTCTGAGTGTCACTCTGTCAAGTTTAATATTTATTTCCTATGCTTGCAGCCTGAATGTTATTTGTAAATCACTATATCTAACACATTTTAACTTCATTTTCATACATCTTACTGTTTTCTAGATATAAGTGAAACATTTTATATCTTTTCAGGTCTAGGCTGGTATCTGGAACAAAGTGTTAGTGGTGGATCAGCTTGGAAGCTCTCCATTAGTCTGGTGGTGATAGCAAGGTTTCATAAGGACATATGCAGTGTACTGCCATAAGTGATCATAACATCACCACACTAATATAAAGCACCTCAAGGACATGGCTTAAATCTTCATGAGAGAGATTTGCACCATTGTTCAGTAAGGTAAAACCTGCCTAAAAACTGTATTTTCCTATCTTATTGTCGCTTTTTGTAGTTATCGACACTGAAATGTAATGCAATTTTCCTATAAAACATGGAAGTGGTCCCATCAGATGTTTCAATCTGAGTGCACTATTAGTTATACAAATAACTGCCTAAATACCTGACACAATAAATATGGAACATAGCAACTATTGTTGCTTCTTTAGTGTGTACACCTATATGCACCTTGATAGGCATATTGCGGTTTGTTGCCAAAATCACTATGAGTCATGCTACTTCATTACCCCTGGGAAAAATGTTCTCAGTTACACAGACCCAAACCACCATTTATTTTAAAGACCATTGATTGATCAACTTTTCTGTCTAAACTTTGACAAAATCTGTTTTCAAACTTTTATGAAAATTTAATTTTTCAATAAAATTTAGTTTATAAATTTAAATGTTTATTTAAATTTCCATTAAAATTTTAATTTATCAAAATGTATAAACTTTAAACATATTTTCAGACAGGCCTTATCTTGTAGTACAAATAGGTTTTTACAGCATTGAAAAAGTCCTATAATTAAGGAAGATATAGCAAATTTAGTTTTGGTTTCTCAAGGGCACATTGATCAGCATGTGCACCCTGTGGGACACCAACACTACACACCTTCCAGCAGGTGTCACATGTCTTGTATGCAAGAAAATTCAAAAAGACTTCATGTATAAAGTTCAAATAGGTGTGGCATTCAAATATAAAAGTTTTACTAAAATTTGCCCCAAAAAGTTGGGCTTGTCAGGAATCACACCACAATTAATACTTCCAGTTCAGTACCCACGAATGTAGTTCCAATCTATTTTTAGAACATTTTTTCTTCTCTCATTTTGGTGGTGATAGAAGAGTTATATTGATGCATATTTGGTAGGGATTTAAAGGTAATTGTTTATTCTTGAGAATATGAGCAGAAAGAGTGGTTGTCAGTGTGTAATTTGGCGACAGTGCACATGGAGTAATAAGGCCTTGGTGATGATCCGGAAGTGAAATATGTGTTCTGTTTACATGCTGCTCTGTTTACAGTGCAGCAGCTCAAAAAAATGCCGATCAACCCTTGACAAGAATTTCACCGTGAAGTCATCTTTGGAGCTTTTTTAGATTAACATATGATTTGTATTGATTGTCACACTGTGGAAAGGTCAGTACTGAGAAATATATGTAGAGAACATATAGTAAAATTAATTGTGGTCTATGTCCTGTACAGGCAGTATTGATGAAACTTTAATATGCTATAAAATTTTTAGTATTAATGATAAACACATGAAATTTGAAGGTGTTATATATATTAACATTTAAAATAGAAAAATGCCATTAGAATTTAAAAATTAATTTAATTTTTTAAAATTTTAATAATTTGTTTTAAAAAAATTAAAAAATTAAAATTTTCCCCTTAAAATGCACATAGATAATAATTTTGGAAATTATATCAAATGATATCAGCATGTTTATACTCCTACACCATATGCAAGCTACAATGATGGATATTTGTCAAATTTTGTCAGAGAAAATATCTTTGTAAGTCAAAATGAGACATACATTTAAAATGTATGAAAGACAGATTCTAGTTTGTATTGATCATTCAAACTATTTATTAGGGGTCCAATCAGTTAATTTATGTGTTTATGATGGGGTGACTTCCTGAGTAACACATATCTGCTTATATAGCCTTTAGTAATTGTTAACAAATATAGTTACAGGGTGTTTAGTGAGAGGACAGTGATGAAAACTTTATACTAGAACCTACTCAAATTCTCTACTAAATCAGTTTAAACTTTCTGAGAATGAAATGCAGGCTGAAGGGATAAAATATACTTCCCACATGTATATTTACCCTTGGATGTAAGAAAACAGCAAAATGATGTAAGTTGAACACAAAATGCATTCAATTTTATTGTTCTATTTGGTTATGATATTGATTAGTGAAGTGCGGCATTGTGGCCTGTATGATGTTATGTGAATTCTAATGATCCATCTTAATTTATGCATTGTTAATTACTAATAATACTTGTTAACTGACACTCTAAAGATTGCATAAGATATATTCAAACAGATATTTTGAGTTTAACTGTGTACAACTGATCTTAGCATGGTTACATATCCCACATGAACAAATATTCACATATTTTAGAATGTTTGGGATCCAAAGTTCACATTCAGTATATCATATAGGCTGACATTGTACCTACAGTGAATCTGTAAGACACATTTCTGGCTGTGTGCACTAAATGTATCCCAAAATGTTATTTTCTTCATTAATATGCCCATGTATGGTAACATGTTTCAATTCAGTACTTGGATAGAGTGCGGTATTGTAATATCAGCTGATATCTGAACCATTGAGGTTAATAATTGGTATCAAACACCCTTAAAAATGCTCTTTAAATGTTCAAACAGATCATTGGAATTATTTTTGCACATTTGATCATAACAATTACATTGTATATGTCCCACATATGCAAATTTCCATTCTTGTTTAGAAGTTTTGATGATCAGAATTTCACATTTAGTTTATGATATAGGATGCATTGGTACCTGTAGTTGATATGTGTGGCCACATTTGGCTGTATTCTCTTGCAATATCCAGAATTATTATTTCCCTAACGAATAAGATTGCTTATAGTAATATATTCTTTTTTCTACATTGTCACTTGACTTTCCTGTATACTGGCATGTACTAATGTTTCCACTAATGATTAAACCTCACCGTCCCCGCATTTCCTTAAAGTTTGTGATGCATAGTCTACCTGATTAGTTATTTAACCTGTAAATGACCAGATATGCTTATAGAAACTTCATATACTTTTAGGATGAATTTATTACTTTAATACATGACTATTACTTCATATTTCTGAGTGTCACTCTGTCAAGTTTAATATTTATTTCCTATGCTTGCAGCCTGAATGTTATTTGTAAATCACTATATCTAACACATTTTAACTTCATTTTCATACATCTTACTGTTTTCTAGATATAAGTGAAACATTTTATATCTTTTCAGGTCTAGGCTGGTATCTGGAACAAAGTGTTAGTGGTGGATCAGCTTGGAAGCTCTCCATTAGTCTGGTGGTGATAGCAAGGTTTCATAAGGACATATGCAGTGTACTGCCATAAGTGATCATAACATCACCACACTAATATAAAGCACCTCAAGGACATGGCTTAAATCTTCATGAGAGAGATTTGCACCATTGTTCAGTAAGGTAAAACCTGCCTAAAAACTGTATTTTCCTATCTTATTGTCGCTTTTTGTAGTTATCGACACTGAAATGTAATGCAATTTTCCTATAAAACATGGAAGTGGTCCCATCAGATGTTTCAATCTGAGTGCACTATTAGTTATACAAATAACTGCCTAAATACCTGACACAATAAATATGGAACATAGCAACTATTGTTGCTTCTTTAGTGTGTACACCTATATGCACCTTGATAGGCATATTGCGGTTTGTTGCCAAAATCACTATGAGTCATGCTACTTCATTACCCCTGGGAAAAATGTTCTCAGTTACACAGACCCAAACCACCATTTATTTTAAAGACCATTGATTGATCAACTTTTCTGTCTAAACTTTGACAAAATCTGTTTTCAAACTTTTATGAAAATTTAATTTTTCAATAAAATTTAGTTTATAAATTTAAATGTTTATTTAAATTTCCATTAAAATTTTAATTTATCAAAATGTATAAACTTTAAACATATTTTCAGACAGGCCTTATCTTGTAGTACAAATAGGTTTTTACAGCATTGAAAAAGTCCTATAATTAAGGAAGATATAGCAAATTTAGTTTTGGTTTCTCAAGGGCACATTGATCAGCATGTGCACCCTGTGGGACACCAACACTACACACCTTCCAGCAGGTGTCACATGTCTTGTATGCAAGAAAATTCAAAAAGACTTCATGTATAAAGTTCAAATAGGTGTGGCATTCAAATATAAAAGTTTTACTAAAATTTGCCCCAAAAAGTTGGGCTTGTCAGGAATCACACCACAATTAATACTTCCAGTTCAGTACCCACGAATGTAGTTCCAATCTATTTTTAGAACATTTTTTCTTCTCTCATTTTGGTGGTGATAGAAGAGTTATATTGATGCATATTTGGTAGGGATTTAAAGGTAATTGTTTATTCTTGAGAATATGAGCAGAAAGAGTGGTTGTCAGTGTGTAATTTGGCGACAGTGCACATGGAGTAATAAGGCCTTGGTGATGATCCGGAAGTGAAATATGTGTTCTGTTTACATGCTGCTCTGTTTACAGTGCAGCAGCTCAAAAAAATGCCGATCAACCCTTGACAAGAATTTCACCGTGAAGTCATCTTTGGAGCTTTTTTAGATTAACATATGATTTGTATTGATTGTCACACTGTGGAAAGGTCAGTACTGAGAAATATATGTAGAGAACATATAGTAAAATTAATTGTGGTCTATGTCCTGTACAGGCAGTATTGATGAAACTTTAATATGCTATAAAATTTTTAGTATTAATGATAAACACATGAAATTTGAAGGTGTTATATATATTAACATTTAAATTAGAAAAATGCCATTAGAATTTAAAAATTAATTTAATTTTTTAAAATTTTAATAATTTGTTTTAAAAAAATTAAAAAATTAAAATTTTCCCCTTAAAATGCACATAGATAATAATTTTGGAAATTATATCAAATGATATCAGCATGTTTATACTCCTACACCATATGCAAGCTACAATGATGGATATTTGTCAAATTTTGTCAGAGAAAATATCTTTGTAAGTCAAAATGAGACATACATTTAAAATGTATGAAAGACAGATTCTAGTTTGTATTGATCATTCAAACTATTTATTAGGGGTCCAATCAGTTAATTTATGTGTTTATGATGGGGTGACTTCCTGAGTAACACATATCTGCTTATATAGCCTTTAGTAATTGTTAACAAATATAGTTACAGGGTGTTTAGTGAGAGGACAGTGATGAAAACTTTATACTAGAACCTACTCAAATTCTCTACTAAATCAGTTTAAACTTTCTGAGAATGAAATGCAGGCTGAAGGGATAAAATATACTTCCCACATGTATATTTACCCTTGGATGTAAGAAAACAGCAAAATGATGTAAGTTGAACACAAAATGCATTCAATTTTATTGTTCTATTTGGTTATGATATTGATTAGTGAAGTGCGGCATTGTGGCCTGTATGATGTTATGTGAATTCTAATGATCCATCTTAATTTATGCATTGTTAATTACTAATAATACTTGTTAACTGACACTCTAAAGATTGCATAAGATATATTCAAACAGATATTTTGAGTTTAACTGTGTACAACTGATCTTAGCATGGTTACATATCCCACATGAACAAATATTCACATATTTTAGAATGTTTGGGATCCAAAGTTCACATTCAGTATATCATATAGGCTGACATTGTACCTACAGTGAATCTGTAAGACACATTTCTGGCTGTGTGCACTAAATGTATCCCAAAATGTTATTTTCTTCATTAATATGCCCATGTATGGTAACATGTTTCAATTCAGTACTTGGATAGAGTGCGGTATTGTAATATCAGCTGATATCTGAACCATTGAGGTTAATAATTGGTATCAAACACCCTTAAAAATGCTCTTTAAATGTTCAAACAGATCATTGGAATTATTTTTGCACATTTGATCATAACAATTACATTGTATATGTCCCACATATGCAAATTTCCATTCTTGTTTAGAAGTTTTGATGATCAGAATTTCACATTTAGTTTATGATATAGGATGCATTGGTACCTGTAGTTGATATGTGTGGCCACATTTGGCTGTATTCTCTTGCAATATCCAGAATTATTATTTCCCTAACGAATAAGATTGCTTATAGTAATATATTCTTTTTTCTACATTGTCACTTGACTTTCCTGTATACTGGCATGTACTAATGTTTCCACTAATGATTAAACCTCACCGTCCCCGCATTTCCTTAAAGTTTGTGATGCATAGTCTACCTGATTAGTTATTTAACCTGTAAATGACCAGATATGCTTATAGAAACTTCATATACTTTTAGGATGAATTTATTACTTTAATACATGACTATTACTTCATATTTCTGAGTGTCACTCTGTCAAGTTTAATATTTATTTCCTATGCTTGCAGCCTGAATGTTATTTGTAAATCACTATATCTAACACATTTTAACTTCATTTTCATACATCTTACTGTTTTCTAGATATAAGTGAAACATTTTATATCTTTTCAGGTCTAGGCTGGTATCTGGAACAAAGTGTTAGTGGTGGATCAGCTTGGAAGCTCTCCATTAGTCTGGTGGTGATAGCAAGGTTTCATAAGGACATATGCAGTGTACTGCCATAAGTGATCATAACATCACCACACTAATATAAAGCACCTCAAGGACATGGCTTAAATCTTCATGAGAGAGATTTGCACCATTGTTCAGTAAGGTAAAACCTGCCTAAAAACTGTATTTTCCTATCTTATTGTCGCTTTTTGTAGTTATCGACACTGAAATGTAATGCAATTTTCCTATAAAACATGGAAGTGGTCCCATCAGATGTTTCAATCTGAGTGCACTATTAGTTATACAAATAACTGCCTAAATACCTGACACAATAAATATGGAACATAGCAACTATTGTTGCTTCTTTAGTGTGTACACCTATATGCACCTTGATAGGCATATTGCGGTTTGTTGCCAAAATCACTATGAGTCATGCTACTTCATTACCCCTGGGAAAAATGTTCTCAGTTACACAGACCCAAACCACCATTTATTTTAAAGACCATTGATTGATCAACTTTTCTGTCTAAACTTTGACAAAATCTGTTTTCAAACTTTTATGAAAATTTAATTTTTCAATAAAATTTAGTTTATAAATTTAAATGTTTATTTAAATTTCCATTAAAATTTTAATTTATCAAAATGTATAAACTTTAAACATATTTTCAGACAGGCCTTATCTTGTAGTACAAATAGGTTTTTACAGCATTGAAAAAGTCCTATAATTAAGGAAGATATAGCAAATTTAGTTTTGGTTTCTCAAGGGCACATTGATCAGCATGTGCACCCTGTGGGACACCAACACTACACACCTTCCAGCAGGTGTCACATGTCTTGTATGCAAGAAAATTCAAAAAGACTTCATGTATAAAGTTCAAATAGGTGTGGCATTCAAATATAAAAGTTTTACTAAAATTTGCCCCAAAAAGTTGGGCTTGTCAGGAATCACACCACAATTAATACTTCCAGTTCAGTACCCACGAATGTAGTTCCAATCTATTTTTAGAACATTTTTTCTTCTCTCATTTTGGTGGTGATAGAAGAGTTATATTGATGCATATTTGGTAGGGATTTAAAGGTAATTGTTTATTCTTGAGAATATGAGCAGAAAGAGTGGTTGTCAGTGTGTAATTTGGCGACAGTGCACATGGAGTAATAAGGCCTTGGTGATGATCCGGAAGTGAAATATGTGTTCTGTTTACATGCTGCTCTGTTTACAGTGCAGCAGCTCAAAAAAATGCCGATCAACCCTTGACAAGAATTTCACCGTGAAGTCATCTTTGGAGCTTTTTTAGATTAACATATGATTTGTATTGATTGTCACACTGTGGAAAGGTCAGTACTGAGAAATATATGTAGAGAACATATAGTAAAATTAATTGTGGTCTATGTCCTGTACAGGCAGTATTGATGAAACTTTAATATGCTATAAAATTTTTAGTATTAATGATAAACACATGAAATTTGAAGGTGTTATATATATTAACATTTAAAATAGAAAAATGCCATTAGAATTTAAAAATTAATTTAATTTTTTAAAATTTTAATAATTTGTTTTAAAAAAATTAAAAAATTAAAATTTTCCCCTTAAAATGCACATAGATAATAATTTTGGAAATTATATCAAATGATATCAGCATGTTTATACTCCTACACCATATGCAAGCTACAATGATGGATATTTGTCAAATTTTGTCAGAGAAAATATCTTTGTAAGTCAAAATGAGACATACATTTAAAATGTATGAAAGACAGATTCTAGTTTGTATTGATCATTCAAACTATTTATTAGGGGTCCAATCAGTTAATTTATGTGTTTATGATGGGGTGACTTCCTGAGTAACACATATCTGCTTATATAGCCTTTAGTAATTGTTAACAAATATAGTTACAGGGTGTTTAGTGAGAGGACAGTGATGAAAACTTTATACTAGAACCTACTCAAATTCTCTACTAAATCAGTTTAAACTTTCTGAGAATGAAATGCAGGCTGAAGGGATAAAATATACTTCCCACATGTATATTTACCCTTGGATGTAAGAAAACAGCAAAATGATGTAAGTTGAACACAAAATGCATTCAATTTTATTGTTCTATTTGGTTATGATATTGATTAGTGAAGTGCGGCATTGTGACCTGTATGATGTTATGTGAATTCTAATGATCCATCTTAATTTATGCATTGTTAATTACTAATAATACTTGTTAACTGACACTCTAAAGATTGCATAAGATATATTCAAACAGATATTTTGAGTTTAACTGTGTACAACTGATCTTAGCATGGTTACATATCCCACATGAACAAATATTCACATATTTTAGAATGTTTGGGATCCAAAGTTCACATTCAGTATATCATATAGGCTGACATTGTACCTACAGTGAATCTGTAAGACACATTTCTGGCTGTGTGCACTAAATGTATCCCAAAATGTTATTTTCTTCATTAATATGCCCATGTATGGTAACATGTTTCAATTCAGTACTTGGATAGAGTGCGGTATTGTAATATCAGCTGATATCTGAACCATTGAGGTTAATAATTGGTATCAAACACCCTTAAAAATGCTCTTTAAATGTTCAAACAGATCATTGGAATTATTTTTGCACATTTGATCATAACAATTACATTGTATATGTCCCACATATGCAAATTTCCATTCTTGTTTAGAAGTTTTGATGATCAGAATTTCACATTTAGTTTATGATATAGGATGCATTGGTACCTGTAGTTGATATGTGTGGCCACATTTGGCTGTATTCTCTTGCAATATCCAGAATTATTATTTCCCTAACGAATAAGATTGCTTATAGTAATATATTCTTTTTTCTACATTGTCACTTGACTTTCCTGTATACTGGCATGTACTAATGTTTCCACTAATGATTAAACCTCACCGTCCCCGCATTTCCTTAAAGTTTGTGATGCATAGTCTACCTGATTAGTTATTTAACCTGTAAATGACCAGATATGCTTATAGAAACTTCATATACTTTTAGGATGAATTTATTACTTTAATACATGACTATTACTTCATATTTCTGAGTGTCACTCTGTCAAGTTTAATATTTATTTCCTATGCTTGCAGCCTGAATGTTATTTGTAAATCACTATATCTAACACATTTTAACTTCATTTTCATACATCTTACTGTTTTCTAGATATAAGTGAAACATTTTATATCTTTTCAGGTCTAGGCTGGTATCTGGAACAAAGTGTTAGTGGTGGATCAGCTTGGAAGCTCTCCATTAGTCTGGTGGTGATAGCAAGGTTTCATAAGGACATATGCAGTGTACTGCCATAAGTGATCATAACATCACCACACTAATATAAAGCACCTCAAGGACATGGCTTAAATCTTCATGAGAGAGATTTGCACCATTGTTCAGTAAGGTAAAACCTGCCTAAAAACTGTATTTTCCTATCTTATTGTCGCTTTTTGTAGTTATCGACACTGAAATGTAATGCAATTTTCCTATAAAACATGGAAGTGGTCCCATCAGATGTTTCAATCTGAGTGCACTATTAGTTATACAAATAACTGCCTAAATACCTGACACAATAAATATGGAACATAGCAACTATTGTTGCTTCTTTAGTGTGTACACCTATATGCACCTTGATAGGCATATTGCGGTTTGTTGCCAAAATCACTATGAGTCATGCTACTTCATTACCCCTGGGAAAAATGTTCTCAGTTACACAGACCCAAACCACCATTTATTTTAAAGACCATTGATTGATCAACTTTTCTGTCTAAACTTTGACAAAATCTGTTTTCAAACTTTTATGAAAATTTAATTTTTCAATAAAATTTAGTTTATAAATTTAAATGTTTATTTAAATTTCCATTAAAATTTTAATTTATCAAAATGTATAAACTTTAAACATATTTTCAGACAGGCCTTATCTTGTAGTACAAATAGGTTTTTACAGCATTGAAAAAGTCCTATAATTAAGGAAGATATAGCAAATTTAGTTTTGGTTTCTCAAGGGCACATTGATCAGCATGTGCACCCTGTGGGACACCAACACTACACACCTTCCAGCAGGTGTCACATGTCTTGTATGCAAGAAAATTCAAAAAGACTTCATGTATAAAGTTCAAATAGGTGTGGCATTCAAATATAAAAGTTTTACTAAAATTTGCCCCAAAAAGTTGGGCTTGTCAGGAATCACACCACAATTAATACTTCCAGTTCAGTACCCACGAATGTAGTTCCAATCTATTTTTAGAACATTTTTTCTTCTCTCATTTTGGTGGTGATAGAAGAGTTATATTGATGCATATTTGGTAGGGATTTAAAGGTAATTGTTTATTCTTGAGAATATGAGCAGAAAGAGTGGTTGTCAGTGTGTAATTTGGCGACAGTGCACATGGAGTAATAAGGCCTTGGTGATGATCCGGAAGTGAAATATGTGTTCTGTTTACATGCTGCTCTGTTTACAGTGCAGCAGCTCAAAAAAATGCCGATCAACCCTTGACAAGAATTTCACCGTGAAGTCATCTTTGGAGCTTTTTTAGATTAACATATGATTTGTATTGATTGTCACACTGTGGAAAGGTCAGTACTGAGAAATATATGTAGAGAACATATAGTAAAATTAATTGTGGTCTATGTCCTGTACAGGCAGTATTGATGAAACTTTAATATGCTATAAAATTTTTAGTATTAATGATAAACACATGAAATTTGAAGGTGTTATATATATTAACATTTAAAATAGAAAAATGCCATTAGAATTTAAAAATTAATTTAATTTTTTAAAATTTTAATAATTTGTTTTAAAAAAATTAAAAAATTAAAATTTTCCCCTTAAAATGCACATAGATAATAATTTTGGAAATTATATCAAATGATATCAGCATGTTTATACTCCTACACCATATGCAAGCTACAATGATGGATATTTGTCAAATTTTGTCAGAGAAAATATCTTTGTAAGTCAAAATGAGACATACATTTAAAATGTATGAAAGACAGATTCTAGTTTGTATTGATCATTCAAACTATTTATTAGGGGTCCAATCAGTTAATTTATGTGTTTATGATGGGGTGACTTCCTGAGTAACACATATCTGCTTATATAGCCTTTAGTAATTGTTAACAAATATAGTTACAGGGTGTTTAGTGAGAGGACAGTGATGAAAACTTTATACTAGAACCTACTCAAATTCTCTACTAAATCAGTTTAAACTTTCTGAGAATGAAATGCAGGCTGAAGGGATAAAATATACTTCCCACATGTATATTTACCCTTGGATGTAAGAAAACAGCAAAATGATGTAAGTTGAACACAAAATGCATTCAATTTTATTGTTCTATTTGGTTATGATATTGATTAGTGAAGTGCGGCATTGTGGCCTGTATGATGTTATGTGAATTCTAATGATCCATCTTAATTTATGCATTGTTAATTACTAATAATACTTGTTAACTGACACTCTAAAGATTGCATAAGATATATTCAAACAGATATTTTGAGTTTAACTGTGTACAACTGATCTTAGCATGGTTACATATCCCACATGAACAAATATTCACATATTTTAGAATGTTTGGGATCCAAAGTTCACATTCAGTATATCATATAGGCTGACATTGTACCTACAGTGAATCTGTAAGACACATTTCTGGCTGTGTGCACTAAATGTATCCCAAAATGTTATTTTCTTCATTAATATGCCCATGTATGGTAACATGTTTCAATTCAGTACTTGGATAGAGTGCGGTATTGTAATATCAGCTGATATCTGAACCATTGAGGTTAATAATTGGTATCAAACACCCTTAAAAATGCTCTTTAAATGTTCAAACAGATCATTGGAATTATTTTTGCACATTTGATCATAACAATTACATTGTATATGTCCCACATATGCAAATTTCCATTCTTGTTTAGAAGTTTTGATGATCAGAATTTCACATTTAGTTTATGATATAGGATGCATTGGTACCTGTAGTTGATATGTGTGGCCACATTTGGCTGTATTCTCTTGCAATATCCAGAATTATTATTTCCCTAACGAATAAGATTGCTTATAGTAATATATTCTTTTTTCTACATTGTCACTTGACTTTCCTGTATACTGGCATGTACTAATGTTTCCACTAATGATTAAACCTCACCGTCCCCGCATTTCCTTAAAGTTTGTGATGCATAGTCTACCTGATTAGTTATTTAACCTGTAAATGACCAGATATGCTTATAGAAACTTCATATACTTTTAGGATGAATTTATTACTTTAATACATGACTATTACTTCATATTTCTGAGTGTCACTCTGTCAAGTTTAATATTTATTTCCTATGCTTGCAGCCTGAATGTTATTTGTAAATCACTATATCTAACACATTTTAACTTCATTTTCATACATCTTACTGTTTTCTAGATATAAGTGAAACATTTTATATCTTTTCAGGTCTAGGCTGGTATCTGGAACAAAGTGTTAGTGGTGGATCAGCTTGGAAGCTCTCCATTAGTCTGGTGGTGATAGCAAGGTTTCATAAGGACATATGCAGTGTACTGCCATAAGTGATCATAACATCACCACACTAATATAAAGCACCTCAAGGACATGGCTTAAATCTTCATGAGAGAGATTTGCACCATTGTTCAGTAAGGTAAAACCTGCCTAAAAACTGTATTTTCCTATCTTATTGTCGCTTTTTGTAGTTATCGACACTGAAATGTAATGCAATTTTCCTATAAAACATGGAAGTGGTCCCATCAGATGTTTCAATCTGAGTGCACTATTAGTTATACAAATAACTGCCTAAATACCTGACACAATAAATATGGAACATAGCAACTATTGTTGCTTCTTTAGTGTGTACACCTATATGCACCTTGATAGGCATATTGCGGTTTGTTGCCAAAATCACTATGAGTCATGCTACTTCATTACCCCTGGGAAAAATGTTCTCAGTTACACAGACCCAAACCACCATTTATTTTAAAGACCATTGATTGATCAACTTTTCTGTCTAAACTTTGACAAAATCTGTTTTCAAACTTTTATGAAAATTTAATTTTTCAATAAAATTTAGTTTATAAATTTAAATGTTTATTTAAATTTCCATTAAAATTTTAATTTATCAAAATGTATAAACTTTAAACATATTTTCAGACAGGCCTTATCTTGTAGTACAAATAGGTTTTTACAGCATTGAAAAAGTCCTATAATTAAGGAAGATATAGCAAATTTAGTTTTGGTTTCTCAAGGGCACATTGATCAGCATGTGCACCCTGTGGGACACCAACACTACACACCTTCCAGCAGGTGTCACATGTCTTGTATGCAAGAAAATTCAAAAAGACTTCATGTATAAAGTTCAAATAGGTGTGGCATTCAAATATAAAAGTTTTACTAAAATTTGCCCCAAAAAGTTGGGCTTGTCAGGAATCACACCACAATTAATACTTCCAGTTCAGTACCCACGAATGTAGTTCCAATCTATTTTTAGAACATTTTTTCTTCTCTCATTTTGGTGGTGATAGAAGAGTTATATTGATGCATATTTGGTAGGGATTTAAAGGTAATTGTTTATTCTTGAGAATATGAGCAGAAAGAGTGGTTGTCAGTGTGTAATTTGGCGACAGTGCACATGGAGTAATAAGGCCTTGGTGATGATCCGGAAGTGAAATATGTGTTCTGTTTACATGCTGCTCTGTTTACAGTGCAGCAGCTCAAAAAAATGCCGATCAACCCTTGACAAGAATTTCACCGTGAAGTCATCTTTGGAGCTTTTTTAGATTAACATATGATTTGTATTGATTGTCACACTGTGGAAAGGTCAGTACTGAGAAATATATGTAGAGAACATATAGTAAAATTAATTGTGGTCTATGTCCTGTACAGGCAGTATTGATGAAACTTTAATATGCTATAAAATTTTTAGTATTAATGATAAACACATGAAATTTGAAGGTGTTATATATATTAACATTTAAAATAGAAAAATGCCATTAGAATTTAAAAATTAATTTAATTTTTTAAAATTTTAATAATTTGTTTTAAAAAAATTAAAAAATTAAAATTTTCCCCTTAAAATGCACATAGATAATAATTTTGGAAATTATATCAAATGATATCAGCATGTTTATACTCCTACACCATATGCAAGCTACAATGATGGATATTTGTCAAATTTTGTCAGAGAAAATATCTTTGTAAGTCAAAATGAGACATACATTTAAAATGTATGAAAGACAGATTCTAGTTTGTATTGATCATTCAAACTATTTATTAGGGGTCCAATCAGTTAATTTATGTGTTTATGATGGGGTGACTTCCTGAGTAACACATATCTGCTTATATAGCCTTTAGTAATTGTTAACAAATATAGTTACAGGGTGTTTAGTGAGAGGACAGTGATGAAAACTTTATACTAGAACCTACTCAAATTCTCTACTAAATCAGTTTAAACTTTCTGAGAATGAAATGCAGGCTGAAGGGATAAAATATACTTCCCACATGTATATTTACCCTTGGATGTAAGAAAACAGCAAAATGATGTAAGTTGAACACAAAATGCATTCAATTTTATTGTTCTATTTGGTTATGATATTGATTAGTGAAGTGCGGCATTGTGGCCTGTATGATGTTATGTGAATTCTAATGATCCATCTTAATTTATGCATTGTTAATTACTAATAATACTTGTTAACTGACACTCTAAAGATTGCATAAGATATATTCAAACAGATATTTTGAGTTTAACTGTGTACAACTGATCTTAGCATGGTTACATATCCCACATGAACAAATATTCACATATTTTAGAATGTTTGGGATCCAAAGTTCACATTCAGTATATCATATAGGCTGACATTGTACCTACAGTGAATCTGTAAGACACATTTCTGGCTGTGTGCACTAAATGTATCCCAAAATGTTATTTTCTTCATTAATATGCCCATGTATGGTAACATGTTTCAATTCAGTACTTGGATAGAGTGCGGTATTGTAATATCAGCTGATATCTGAACCATTGAGGTTAATAATTGGTATCAAACACCCTTAAAAATGCTCTTTAAATGTTCAAACAGATCATTGGAATTATTTTTGCACATTTGATCATAACAATTACATTGTATATGTCCCACATATGCAAATTTCCATTCTTGTTTAGAAGTTTTGATGATCAGAATTTCACATTTAGTTTATGATATAGGATGCATTGGTACCTGTAGTTGATATGTGTGGCCACATTTGGCTGTATTCTCTTGCAATATCCAGAATTATTATTTCCCTAACGAATAAGATTGCTTATAGTAATATATTCTTTTTTCTACATTGTCACTTGACTTTCCTGTATACTGGCATGTACTAATGTTTCCACTAATGATTAAACCTCACCGTCCCCGCATTTCCTTAAAGTTTGTGATGCATAGTCTACCTGATTAGTTATTTAACCTGTAAATGACCAGATATGCTTATAGAAACTTCATATACTTTTAGGATGAATTTATTACTTTAATACATGACTATTACTTCATATTTCTGAGTGTCACTCTGTCAAGTTTAATATTTATTTCCTATGCTTGCAGCCTGAATGTTATTTGTAAATCACTATATCTAACACATTTTAACTTCATTTTCATACATCTTACTGTTTTCTAGATATAAGTGAAACATTTTATATCTTTTCAGGTCTAGGCTGGTATCTGGAACAAAGTGTTAGTGGTGGATCAGCTTGGAAGCTCTCCATTAGTCTGGTGGTGATAGCAAGGTTTCATAAGGACATATGCAGTGTACTGCCATAAGTGATCATAACATCACCACACTAATATAAAGCACCTCAAGGACATGGCTTAAATCTTCATGAGAGAGATTTGCACCATTGTTCAGTAAGGTAAAACCTGCCTAAAAACTGTATTTTCCTATCTTATTGTCGCTTTTTGTAGTTATCGACACTGAAATGTAATGCAATTTTCCTATAAAACATGGAAGTGGTCCCATCAGATGTTTCAATCTGAGTGCACTATTAGTTATACAAATAACTGCCTAAATACCTGACACAATAAATATGGAACATAGCAACTATTGTTGCTTCTTTAGTGTGTACACCTATATGCACCTTGATAGGCATATTGCGGTTTGTTGCCAAAATCACTATGAGTCATGCTACTTCATTACCCCTGGGAAAAATGTTCTCAGTTACACAGACCCAAACCACCATTTATTTTAAAGACCATTGATTGATCAACTTTTCTGTCTAAACTTTGACAAAATCTGTTTTCAAACTTTTATGAAAATTTAATTTTTCAATAAAATTTAGTTTATAAATTTAAATGTTTATTTAAATTTCCATTAAAATTTTAATTTATCAAAATGTATAAACTTTAAACATATTTTCAGACAGGCCTTATCTTGTAGTACAAATAGGTTTTTACAGCATTGAAAAAGTCCTATAATTAAGGAAGATATAGCAAATTTAGTTTTGGTTTCTCAAGGGCACATTGATCAGCATGTGCACCCTGTGGGACACCAACACTACACACCTTCCAGCAGGTGTCACATGTCTTGTATGCAAGAAAATTCAAAAAGACTTCATGTATAAAGTTCAAATAGGTGTGGCATTCAAATATAAAAGTTTTACTAAAATTTGCCCCAAAAAGTTGGGCTTGTACAGGCAGTATTGATGAAACTTTAATATGCTATAAAATTTTTAGTATTAATGATAAACACATGAAATTTGAAGGTGTTATATATATTAACATTTAAAATAGAAAAATGCCATTAGAATTTAAAAATTAATTTAATTTTTTAAAATTTTAATAATTTGTTTTAAAAAAATTAAAAAATTAAAATTTTCCCCTTAAAATGCACATAGATAATAATTTTGGAAATTATATCAAATGATATCAGCATGTTTATACTCCTACACCATATGCAAGCTACAATGATGGATATTTGTCAAATTTTGTCAGAGAAAATATCTTTGTAAGTCAAAATGAGACATACATTTAAAATGTATGAAAGACAGATTCTAGTTTGTATTGATCATTCAAACTATTTATTAGGGGTCCAATCAGTTAATTTATGTGTTTATGATGGGGTGACTTCCTGAGTAACACATATCTGCTTATATAGCCTTTAGTAATTGTTAACAAATATAGTTACAGGGTGTTTAGTGAGAGGACAGTGATGAAAACTTTATACTAGAACCTACTCAAATTCTCTACTAAATCAGTTTAAACTTTCTGAGAATGAAATGCAGGCTGAAGGGATAAAATATACTTCCCACATGTATATTTACCCTTGGATGTAAGAAAACAGCAAAATGATGTAAGTTGAACACAAAATGCATTCAATTTTATTGTTCTATTTGGTTATGATATTGATTAGTGAAGTGCGGCATTGTGGCCTGTATGATGTTATGTGAATTCTAATGATCCATCTTAATTTATGCATTGTTAATTACTAATAATACTTGTTAACTGACACTCTAAAGATTGCATAAGATATATTCAAACAGATATTTTGAGTTTAACTGTGTACAACTGATCTTAGCATGGTTACATATCCCACATGAACAAATATTCACATATTTTAGAATGTTTGGGATCCAAAGTTCACATTCAGTATATCATATAGGCTGACATTTTACCTACAGTGAATCTGTAAGACACATTTCTGGCTGTGTGCACTAAATGTATCCCAAAATGTTATTTTCTTCATTAATATGCCCATGTATGGTAACATGTTTCAATTCAGTACTTGGATAGAGTGCGGTATTGTAATATCAGCTGATATCTGAACCATTGAGGTTAATAATTGGTATCAAACACCCTTAAAAATGCTCTTTAAATGTTCAAACAGATCATTGGAATTATTTTTGCACATTTGATCATAACAATTACATTGTATATGTCCCACATATGCAAATTTCCATTCTTGTTTAGAAGTTTTGATGATCAGAATTTCACATTTAGTTTATGATATAGGATGCATTGGTACCTGTAGTTGATATGTGTGGCCACATTTGGCTGTATTCTCTTGCAATATCCAGAATTATTATTTCCCTAACGAATAAGATTGCTTATAGTAATATATTCTTTTTTCTACATTGTCACTTGACTTTCCTGTATACTGGCATGTACTAATGTTTCCACTAATGATTAAACCTCACCGTCCCCGCATTTCCTTAAAGTTTGTGATGCATAGTCTACCTGATTAGTTATTTAACTTGTAAATGACCAGATATGCTTATAGAAACTTCATATACTTTTAGGATGAATTTATTACTTTAATACATGACTATTACTTCATATTTCTGAGTGTCACTCTGTCAAGTTTAATATTTATTTCCTATGCTTGCAGCCTGAATGTTATTTGTAAATCACTATATCTAACACATTTTAACTTCATTTTCATACATCTTACTGTTTTCTAGATATAAGTGAAACATTTTATATCTTTTCAGGTCTAGGCTGGTATCTGGAACAAAGTGTTAGTGGTGGATCAGCTTGGAAGCTCTCCATTAGTCTGGTGGTGATAGCAAGGTTTCATAAGGACATATGCAGTGTACTGCCATAAGTGATCATAACATCACCACACTAATATAAAGCACCTCAAGGACATGGCTTAAATCTTCATGAGAGAGATTTGCACCATTGTTCAGTAAGGTAAAACCTGCCTAAAAACTGTATTTTCCTATCTTATTGTCGCTTTTTGTAGTTATCGACACTGAAATGTAATGCAATTTTCCTATAAAACATGGAAGTGGTCCCATCAGATGTTTCAATCTGAGTGCACTATTAGTTATACAAATAACTGCCTAAATACCTGACACAATAAATATGGAACATAGCAACTATTGTTGCTTCTTTAGTGTGTACACCTATATGCACCTTGATAGGCATATTGCGGTTTGTTGCCAAAATCACTATGAGTCATGCTACTTCATTACCCCTGGGAAAAATGTTCTCAGTTACACAGACCCAAACCACCATTTATTTTAAAGACCATTGATTGATCAATTTTTCTGTCTAAACTTTGACAAAATCTGTTTTCAAACTTTTATGAAAATTTAATTTTTCAATAAAATTTAGTTTATAAATTTAAATGTTTATTTAAATTTCCATTAAAATTTTAATTTATCAAAATGTATAAACTTTAAACATATTTTCAGACAGGCCTTATCTTGTAGTACAAATAGGTTTTTACAGCATTGAAAAAGTCCTATAATTAAGGAAGATATAGCAAATTTAGTTTTGGTTTCTCAAGGGCACATTGATCAGCATGTGCACCCTGTGGGACACCAACACTACACACCTTCCAGCAGGTGTCACATGTCTTGTATGCAAGAAAATTCAAAAAGACTTCATGTATAAAGTTCAAATAGGTGTGGCATTCAAATATAAAAGTTTTACTAAAATTTGCCCCAAAAAGTTGGGCTTGTCAGGAATCACACCACAATTAATACTTCCAGTTCAGTACCCACGAATGTAGTTCCAATCTATTTTTAGAACATTTTTTCTTCTCTCATTTTGGTGGTGATAGAAGAGTTATATTGATGCATATTTGGTAGGGATTTAAAGGTAATTGTTTATTCTTGAGAATATGAGCAGAAAGAGTGGTTGTCAGTGTGTAATTTGGCGACAGTGCACATGGAGTAATAAGGCCTTGGTGATGATCCGGAAGTGAAATATGTGTTCTGTTTACATGCTGCTCTGTTTACAGTGCAGCAGCTCAAAAAAATGCCGATCAACCCTTGACAAGAATTTCACCGTGAAGTCATCTTTGGAGCTTTTTTAGATTAACATATGATTTGTATTGATTGTCACACTGTGGAAAGGTCAGTACTGAGAAATATATGTAGAGAACATATAGTAAAATTAATTGTGGTTTATGTCCTGTACAGGCAGTATTGATGAAACTTTAATATGCTATAAAATTTTTAGTATTAATGATAAACACATGAAATTTGAAGGTGTTATATATATTAACATTTAAAATAGAAAAATGCCATTAGAATTTAAAAATTAATTTAATTTTTTAAAATTTTAATAATTTGTTTTAAAAAAATTAAAAAATTAAAATTTTCCCCTTAAAATGCACATAGATAATAATTTTGGAAATTATATCAAATGATATCAGCATGTTTATACTCCTACACCATATGCAAGCTACAATGATGGATATTTGTCAAATTTTGTCAGAGAAAATATCTTTGTAAGTCAAAATGAGACATACATTTAAAATGTATGAAAGACAGATTCTAGTTTGTATTGATCATTCAAACTATTTATTAGGGGTCCAATCAGTTAATTTATGTGTTTATGATGGGGTGACTTCCTGAGTAACACATATCTGCTTATATAGCCTTTAGTAATTGTTAACAAATATAGTTACAGGGTGTTTAGTGAGAGGACAGTGATGAAAACTTTATACTAGAACCTACTCAAATTCTCTACTAAATCAGTTTAAACTTTCTGAGAATGAAATGCAGGCTGAAGGGATAAAATATACTTCCCACATGTATATTTACCCTTGGATGTAAGAAAACAGCAAAATGATGTAAGTTGAACACAAAATGCATTCAATTTTATTGTTCTATTTGGTTATGATATTGATTAGTGAAGTGCGGCATTGTGGCCTGTATGATGTTATGTGAATTCTAATGATCCATCTTAATTTATGCATTGTTAATTACTAATAATACTTGTTAACTGACACTCTAAAGATTGCATAAGATATATTCAAACAGATATTTTGAGTTTAACTGTGTACAACTGATCTTAGCATGGTTACATATCCCACATGAACAAATATTCACATATTTTAGAATGTTTGGGATCCAAAGTTCACATTCAGTATATCATATAGGCTGACATTTTACCTACAGTGAATCTGTAAGACACATTTCTGGCTGTGTGCACTAAATGTATCCCAAAATGTTATTTTCTTCATTAATATGCCCATGTATGGTAACATGTTTCAATTCAGTACTTGGATAGAGTGCGGTATTGTAATATCAGCTGATATCTGAACCATTGAGGTTAATAATTGGTATCAAACACCCTTAAAAATGCTCTTTAAATGTTCAAACAGATCATTGGAATTATTTTTGCACATTTGATCATAACAATTACATTGTATATGTCCCACATATGCAAATTTCCATTCTTGTTTAGAAGTTTTGATGATCAGAATTTCACATTTAGTTTATGATATAGGATGCATTGGTACCTGTAGTTGATATGTGTGGCCACATTTGGCTGTATTCTCTTGCAATATCCAGAATTATTATTTCCCTAACGAATAAGATTGCTTATAGTAATATATTCTTTTTTCTACATTGTCACTTGACTTTCCTGTATACTGGCATGTACTAATGTTTCCACTAATGATTAAACCTCACCGTCCCCGCATTTCCTTAAAGTTTGTGATGCATAGTCTACCTGATTAGTTATTTAACCTGTAAATGACCAGATATGCTTATAGAAACTTCATATACTTTTAGGATGAATTTATTACTTTAATACATGACTATTACTTCATATTTCTGAGTGTCACTCTGTCAAGTTTAATATTTATTTCCTATGCTTGCAGCCTGAATGTTATTTGTAAATCACTATATCTAACACATTTTAACTTCATTTTCATACATCTTACTGTTTTCTAGATATAAGTGAAACATTTTATATCTTTTCAGGTCTAGGCTGGTATCTGGAACAAAGTGTTAGTGGTGGATCAGCTTGGAAGCTCTCCATTAGTCTGGTGGTGATAGCAAGGTTTCATAAGGACATATGCAGTGTACTGCCATAAGTGATCATAACATCACCACACTAATATAAAGCACCTCAAGGACATGGCTTAAATCTTCATGAGAGAGATTTGCACCATTGTTCAGTAAGGTAAAACCTGCCTAAAAACTGTATTTTCCTATCTTATTGTCGCTTTTTGTAGTTATCGACACTGAAATGTAATGCAATTTTCCTATAAAACATGGAAGTGGTCCCATCAGATGTTTCAATCTGAGTGCACTATTAGTTATACAAATAACTGCCTAAATACCTGACACAATAAATATGGAACATAGCAACTATTGTTGCTTCTTTAGTGTGTACACCTATATGCACCTTGATAGGCATATTGCGGTTTGTTGCCAAAATCACTATGAGTCATGCTACTTCATTACCCCTGGGAAAAATGTTCTCAGTTACACAGACCCAAACCACCATTTATTTTAAAGACCATTGATTGATCAACTTTTCTGTCTAAACTTTGACAAAATCTGTTTTCAAACTTTTATGAAAATTTAATTTTTCAATAAAATTTAGTTTATAAATTTAAATGTTTATTTAAATTTCCATTAAAATTTTAATTTATCAAAATGTATAAACTTTAAACATATTTTCAGACAGGCCTTATCTTGTAGTACAAATAGGTTTTTACAGCATTGAAAAAGTCCTATAATTAAGGAAGATATAGCAAATTTAGTTTTGGTTTCTCAAGGGCACATTGATCAGCATGTGCACCCTGTGGGACACCAACACTACACACCTTCCAGCAGGTGTCACATGTCTTGTATGCAAGAAAATTCAAAAAGACTTCATGTATAAAGTTCAAATAGGTGTGGCATTCAAATATAAAAGTTTTACTAAAATTTGCCCCAAAAAGTTGGGCTTGTACAGGCAGTATTGATGAAACTTTAATATGCTATAAAATTTTTAGTATTAATGATAAACACATGAAATTTGAAGGTGTTATATATATTAACATTTAAAATAGAAAAATGCCATTAGAATTTAAAAATTAATTTAATTTTTTAAAATTTTAATAATTTGTTTTAAAAAAATTAAAAAATTAAAATTTTCCCCTTAAAATGCACATAGATAATAATTTTGGAAATTATATCAAATGATATCAGCATGTTTATACTCCTACACCATATGCAAGCTACAATGATGGATATTTGTCAAATTTTGTCAGAGAAAATATCTTTGTAAGTCAAAATGAGACATACATTTAAAATGTATGAAAGACAGATTCTAGTTTGTATTGATCATTCAAACTATTTATTAGGGGTCCAATCAGTTAATTTATGTGTTTATGATGGGGTGACTTCCTGAGTAACACATATCTGCTTATATAGCCTTTAGTAATTGTTAACAAATATAGTTACAGGGTGTTTAGTGAGAGGACAGTGATGAAAACTTTATACTAGAACCTACTCAAATTCTCTACTAAATCAGTTTAAACTTTCTGAGAATGAAATGCAGGCTGAAGGGATAAAATATACTTCCCACATGTATATTTACCCTTGGATGTAAGAAAACAGCAAAATGATGTAAGTTGAACACAAAATGCATTCAATTTTATTGTTCTATTTGGTTATGATATTGATTAGTGAAGTGCGGCATTGTGGCCTGTATGATGTTATGTGAATTCTAATGATCCATCTTAATTTATGCATTGTTAATTACTAATAATACTTGTTAACTGACACTCTAAAGATTGCATAAGATATATTCAAACAGATATTTTGAGTTTAACTGTGTACAACTGATCTTAGCATGGTTACATATCCCACATGAACAAATATTCACATATTTTAGAATGTTTGGGATCCAAAGTTCACATTCAGTATATCATATAGGCTGACATTGTACCTACAGTGAATCTGTAAGACACATTTCTGGCTGTGTGCACTAAATGTATCCCAAAATGTTATTTTCTTCATTAATATGCCCATGTATGGTAACATGTTTCAATTCAGTACTTGGATAGAGTGCGGTATTGTAATATCAGCTGATATCTGAACCATTGAGGTTAATAATTGGTATCAAACACCCTTAAAAATGCTCTTTAAATGTTCAAACAGATCATTGGAATTATTTTTGCACATTTGATCATAACAATTACATTGTATATGTCCCACATATGCAAATTTCCATTCTTGTTTAGAAGTTTTGATGATCAGAATTTCACATTTAGTTTATGATATAGGATGCATTGGTACCTGTAGTTGATATGTGTGGCCACATTTGGCTGTATTCTCTTGCAATATCCAGAATTATTATTTCCCTAACGAATAAGATTGCTTATAGTAATATATTCTTTTTTCTACATTGTCACTTGACTTTCCTGTATACTGGCATGTACTAATGTTTCCACTAATGATTAAACCTCACCGTCCCCGCATTTCCTTAAAGTTTGTGATGCATAGTCTACCTGATTAGTTATTTAACCTGTAAATGACCAGATATGCTTATAGAAACTTCATATACTTTTAGGATGAATTTATTACTTTAATACATGACTATTACTTCATATTTCTGAGTGTCACTCTGTCAAGTTTAATATTTATTTCCTATGCTTGCAGCCTGAATGTTATTTGTAAATCACTATATCTAACACATTTTAACTTCATTTTCATACATCTTACTGTTTTCTAGATATAAGTGAAACATTTTATATCTTTTCAGGTCTAGGCTGGTATCTGGAACAAAGTGTTAGTGGTGGATCAGCTTGGAAGCTCTCCATTAGTCTGGTGGTGATAGCAAGGTTTCATAAGGACATATGCAGTGTACTGCCATAAGTGATCATAACATCACCACACTAATATAAAGCACCTCAAGGACATGGCTTAAATCTTCATGAGAGAGATTTGCACCATTGTTCAGTAAGGTAAAACCTGCCTAAAAACTGTATTTTCCTATCTTATTGTCGCTTTTTGTAGTTATCGACACTGAAATGTAATGCAATTTTCCTATAAAACATGGAAGTGGTCCCATCAGATGTTTCAATCTGAGTGCACTATTAGTTATACAAATAACTGCCTAAATACCTGACACAATAAATATGGAACATAGCAACTATTGTTGCTTCTTTAGTGTGTACACCTATATGCACCTTGATAGGCATATTGCGGTTTGTTGCCAAAATCACTATGAGTCATGCTACTTCATTACCCCTGGGAAAAATGTTCTCAGTTACACAGACCCAAACCACCATTTATTTTAAAGACCATTGATTGATCAACTTTTCTGTCTAAACTTTGACAAAATCTGTTTTCAAACTTTTATGAAAATTTAATTTTTCAATAAAATTTAGTTTATAAATTTAAATGTTTATTTAAATTTCCATTAAAATTTTAATTTATCAAAATGTATAAACTTTAAACATATTTTCAGACAGGCCTTATCTTGTAGTACAAATAGGTTTTTACAGCATTGAAAAAGTCCTATAATTAAGGAAGATATAGCAAATTTAGTTTTGGTTTCTCAAGGGCACATTGATCAGCATGTGCACCCTGTGGGACACCAACACTACACACCTTCCAGCAGGTGTCACATGTCTTGTATGCAAGAAAATTCAAAAAGACTTCATGTATAAAGTTCAAATAGGTGTGGCATTCAAATATAAAAGTTTTACTAAAATTTGCCCCAAAAAGTTGGGCTTGTCAGGAATCACACCACAATTAATACTTCCAGTTCAGTACCCACGAATGTAGTTCCAATCTATTTTTAGAACATTTTTTCTTCTCTCATTTTGGTGGTGATAGAAGAGTTATATTGATGCATATTTGGTAGGGATTTAAAGGTAATTGTTTATTCTTGAGAATATGAGCAGAAAGAGTGGTTGTCAGTGTGTAATTTGGCGACAGTGCACATGGAGTAATAAGGCCTTGGTGATGATCCGGAAGTGAAATATGTGTTCTGTTTACATGCTGCTCTGTTTACAGTGCAGCAGCTCAAAAAAATGCCGATCAACCCTTGACAAGAATTTCACCGTGAAGTCATCTTTGGAGCTTTTTTAGATTAACATATGATTTGTATTGATTGTCACACTGTGGAAAGGTCAGTACTGAGAAATATATGTAGAGAACATATAGTAAAATTAATTGTGGTCTATGTCCTGTACAGGCAGTATTGATGAAACTTTAATATGCTATAAAATTTTTAGTATTAATGATAAACACATGAAATTTGAAGGTGTTATATATATTAACATTTAAAATAGAAAAATGCCATTAGAATTTAAAAATTAATTTAATTTTTTAAAATTTTAATAATTTGTTTTAAAAAAATTAAAAAATTAAAATTTTCCCCTTAAAATGCACATAGATAATAATTTTGGAAATTATATCAAATGATATCAGCATGTTTATACTCCTACACCATATGCAAGCTACAATGATGGATATTTGTCAAATTTTGTCAGAGAAAATATCTTTGTAAGTCAAAATGAGACATACATTTAAAATGTATGAAAGACAGATTCTAGTTTGTATTGATCATTCAAACTATTTATTAGGGGTCCAATCAGTTAATTTATGTGTTTATGATGGGGTGACTTCCTGAGTAACACATATCTGCTTATATAGCCTTTAGTAATTGTTAACAAATATAGTTACAGGGTGTTTAGTGAGAGGACAGTGATGAAAACTTTATACTAGAACCTACTCAAATTCTCTACTAAATCAGTTTAAACTTTCTGAGAATGAAATGCAGGCTGAAGGGATAAAATATACTTCCCACATGTATATTTACCCTTGGATGTAAGAAAACAGCAAAATGATGTAAGTTGAACACAAAATGCATTCAATTTTATTGTTCTATTTGGTTATGATATTGATTAGTGAAGTGCGGCATTGTGGCCTGTATGATGTTATGTGAATTCTAATGATCCATCTTAATTTATGCATTGTTAATTACTAATAATACTTGTTAACTGACACTCTAAAGATTGCATAAGATATATTCAAACAGATATTTTGAGTTTAACTGTGTACAACTGATCTTAGCATGGTTACATATCCCACATGAACAAATATTCACATATTTTAGAATGTTTGGGATCCAAAGTTCACATTCAGTATATCATATAGGCTGACATTGTACCTACAGTGAATCTGTAAGACACATTTCTGGCTGTGTGCACTAAATGTATCCCAAAATGTTATTTTCTTCATTAATATGCCCATGTATGGTAACATGTTTCAATTCAGTACTTGGATAGAGTGCGGTATTGTAATATCAGCTGATATCTGAACCATTGAGGTTAATAATTGGTATCAAACACCCTTAAAAATGCTCTTTAAATGTTCAAACAGATCATTGGAATTATTTTTGCACATTTGATCATAACAATTACATTGTATATGTCCCACATATGCAAATTTCCATTCTTGTTTAGAAGTTTTGATGATCAGAATTTCACATTTAGTTTATGATATAGGATGCATTGGTACCTGTAGTTGATATGTGTGGCCACATTTGGCTGTATTCTCTTGCAATATCCAGAATTATTATTTCCCTAACGAATAAGATTGCTTATAGTAATATATTCTTTTTTCTACATTGTCACTTGACTTTCCTGTATACTGGCATGTACTAATGTTTCCACTAATGATTAAACCTCACCGTCCCCGCATTTCCTTAAAGTTTGTGATGCATAGTCTACCTGATTAGTTATTTAACCTGTAAATGACCAGATATGCTTATAGAAACTTCATATACTTTTAGGATGAATTTATTACTTTAATACATGACTATTACTTCATATTTCTGAGTGTCACTCTGTCAAGTTTAATATTTATTTCCTATGCTTGCAGCCTGAATGTTATTTGTAAATCACTATATCTAACACATTTTAACTTCATTTTCATACATCTTACTGTTTTCTAGATATAAGTGAAACATTTTATATCTTTTCAGGTCTAGGCTGGTATCTGGAACAAAGTGTTAGTGGTGGATCAGCTTGGAAGCTCTCCATTAGTCTGGTGGTGATAGCAAGGTTTCATAAGGACATATGCAGTGTACTGCCATAAGTGATCATAACATCACCACACTAATATAAAGCACCTCAAGGACATGGCTTAAATCTTCATGAGAGAGATTTGCACCATTGTTCAGTAAGGTAAAACCTGCCTAAAAACTGTATTTTCCTATCTTATTGTCGCTTTTTGTAGTTATCGACACTGAAATGTAATGCAATTTTCCTATAAAACATGGAAGTGGTCCCATCAGATGTTTCAATCTGAGTGCACTATTAGTTATACAAATAACTGCCTAAATACCTGACACAATAAATATGGAACATAGCAACTATTGTTGCTTCTTTAGTGTGTACACCTATATGCACCTTGATAGGCATATTGCGGTTTGTTGCCAAAATCACTATGAGTCATGCTACTTCATTACCCCTGGGAAAAATGTTCTCAGTTACACAGACCCAAACCACCATTTATTTTAAAGACCATTGATTGATCAACTTTTCTGTCTAAACTTTGACAAAATCTGTTTTCAAACTTTTATGAAAATTTAATTTTTCAATAAAATTTAGTTTATAAATTTAAATGTTTATTTAAATTTCCATTAAAATTTTAATTTATCAAAATGTATAAACTTTAAACATATTTTCAGACAGGCCTTATCTTGTAGTACAAATAGGTTTTTACAGCATTGAAAAAGTCCTATAATTAAGGAAGATATAGCAAATTTAGTTTTGGTTTCTCAAGGGCACATTGATCAGCATGTGCACCCTGTGGGACACCAACACTACACACCTTCCAGCAGGTGTCACATGTCTTGTATGCAAGAAAATTCAAAAAGACTTCATGTATAAAGTTCAAATAGGTGTGGCATTCAAATATAAAAGTTTTACTAAAATTTGCCCCAAAAAGTTGGGCTTGTCAGGAATCACACCACAATTAATACTTCCAGTTCAGTACCCACGAATGTAGTTCCAATCTATTTTTAGAACATTTTTTCTTCTCTCATTTTGGTGGTGATAGAAGAGTTATATTGATGCATATTTGGTAGGGATTTAAAGGTAATTGTTTATTCTTGAGAATATGAGCAGAAAGAGTGGTTGTCAGTGTGTAATTTGGCGACAGTGCACATGGAGTAATAAGGCCTTGGTGATGATCCGGAAGTGAAATATGTGTTCTGTTTACATGCTGCTCTGTTTACAGTGCAGCAGCTCAAAAAAATGCCGATCAACCCTTGACAAGAATTTCACCGTGAAGTCATCTTTGGAGCTTTTTTAGATTAACATATGATTTGTATTGATTGTCACACTGTGGAAAGGTCAGTACTGAGAAATATATGTAGAGAACATATAGTAAAATTAATTGTGGTCTATGTCCTGTACAGGCAGTATTGATGAAACTTTAATATGCTATAAAATTTTTAGTATTAATGATAAACACATGAAATTTGAAGGTGTTATATATATTAACATTTAAAATAGAAAAATGCCATTAGAATTTAAAAATTAATTTAATTTTTTAAAATTTTAATAATTTGTTTTAAAAAAATTAAAAAATTAAAATTTTCCCCTTAAAATGCACATAGATAATAATTTTGGAAATTATATCAAATGATATCAGCATGTTTATACTCCTACACCATATGCAAGCTACAATGATGGATATTTGTCAAATTTTGTCAGAGAAAATATCTTTGTAAGTCAAAATGAGACATACATTTAAAATGTATGAAAGACAGATTCTAGTTTGTATTGATCATTCAAACTATTTATTAGGGGTCCAATCAGTTAATTTATGTGTTTATGATGGGGTGACTTCCTGAGTAACACATATCTGCTTATATAGCCTTTAGTAATTGTTAACAAATATAGTTACAGGGTGTTTAGTGAGAGGACAGTGATGAAAACTTTATACTAGAACCTACTCAAATTCTCTACTAAATCAGTTTAAACTTTCTGAGAATGAAATGCAGGCTGAAGGGATAAAATATACTTCCCACATGTATATTTACCCTTGGATGTAAGAAAACAGCAAAATGATGTAAGTTGAACACAAAATGCATTCAATTTTATTGTTCTATTTGGTTATGATATTGATTAGTGAAGTGCGGCATTGTGGCCTGTATGATGTTATGTGAATTCTAATGATCCATCTTAATTTATGCATTGTTAATTACTAATAATACTTGTTAACTGACACTCTAAAGATTGCATAAGATATATTCAAACAGATATTTTGAGTTTAACTGTGTACAACTGATCTTAGCATGGTTACATATCCCACATGAACAAATATTCACATATTTTAGAATGTTTGGGATCCAAAGTTCACATTCAGTATATCATATAGGCTGACATTGTACCTACAGTGAATCTGTAAGACACATTTCTGGCTGTGTGCACTAAATGTATCCCAAAATGTTATTTTCTTCATTAATATGCCCATGTATGGTAACATGTTTCAATTCAGTACTTGGATAGAGTGCGGTATTGTAATATCAGCTGATATCTGAACCATTGAGGTTAATAATTGGTATCAAACACCCTTAAAAATGCTCTTTAAATGTTCAAACAGATCATTGGAATTATTTTTGCACATTTGATCATAACAATTACATTGTATATGTCCCACATATGCAAATTTCCATTCTTGTTTAGAAGTTTTGATGATCAGAATTTCACATTTAGTTTATGATATAGGATGCATTGGTACCTGTAGTTGATATGTGTGGCCACATTTGGCTGTATTCTCTTGCAATATCCAGAATTATTATTTCCCTAACGAATAAGATTGCTTATAGTAATATATTCTTTTTTCTACATTGTCACTTGACTTTCCTGTATACTGGCATGTACTAATGTTTCCACTAATGATTAAACCTCACCGTCCCCGCATTTCCTTAAAGTTTGTGATGCATAGTCTACCTGATTAGTTATTTAACCTGTAAATGACCAGATATGCTTATAGAAACTTCATATACTTTTAGGATGAATTTATTACTTTAATACATGACTATTACTTCATATTTCTGAGTGTCACTCTGTCAAGTTTAATATTTATTTCCTATGCTTGCAGCCTGAATGTTATTTGTAAATCACTATATCTAACACATTTTAACTTCATTTTCATACATCTTACTGTTTTCTAGATATAAGTGAAACATTTTATATCTTTTCAGGTCTAGGCTGGTATCTGGAACAAAGTGTTAGTGGTGGATCAGCTTGGAAGCTCTCCATTAGTCTGGTGGTGATAGCAAGGTTTCATAAGGACATATGCAGTGTACTGCCATAAGTGATCATAACATCACCACACTAATATAAAGCACCTCAAGGACATGGCTTAAATCTTCATGAGAGAGATTTGCACCATTGTTCAGTAAGGTAAAACCTGCCTAAAAACTGTATTTTCCTATCTTATTGTCGCTTTTTGTAGTTATCGACACTGAAATGTAATGCAATTTTCCTATAAAACATGGAAGTGGTCCCATCAGATGTTTCAATCTGAGTGCACTATTAGTTATACAAATAACTGCCTAAATACCTGACACAATAAATATGGAACATAGCAACTATTGTTGCTTCTTTAGTGTGTACACCTATATGCACCTTGATAGGCATATTGCGGTTTGTTGCCAAAATCACTATGAGTCATGCTACTTCATTACCCCTGGGAAAAATGTTCTCAGTTACACAGACCCAAACCACCATTTATTTTAAAGACCATTGATTGATCAACTTTTCTGTCTAAACTTTGACAAAATCTGTTTTCAAACTTTTATGAAAATTTAATTTTTCAATAAAATTTAGTTTATAAATTTAAATGTTTATTTAAATTTCCATTAAAATTTTAATTTATCAAAATGTATAAACTTTAAACATATTTTCAGACAGGCCTTATCTTGTAGTACAAATAGGTTTTTACAGCATTGAAAAAGTCCTATAATTAAGGAAGATATAGCAAATTTAGTTTTGGTTTCTCAAGGGCACATTGATCAGCATGTGCACCCTGTGGGACACCAACACTACACACCTTCCAGCAGGTGTCACATGTCTTGTATGCAAGAAAATTCAAAAAGACTTCATGTATAAAGTTCAAATAGGTGTGGCATTCAAATATAAAAGTTTTACTAAAATTTGCCCCAAAAAGTTGGGCTTGTCAGGAATCACACCACAATTAATACTTCCAGTTCAGTACCCACGAATGTAGTTCCAATCTATTTTTAGAACATTTTTTCTTCTCTCATTTTGGTGGTGATAGAAGAGTTATATTGATGCATATTTGGTAGGGATTTAAAGGTAATTGTTTATTCTTGAGAATATGAGCAGAAAGAGTGGTTGTCAGTGTGTAATTTGGCGACAGTGCACATGGAGTAATAAGGCCTTGGTGATGATCCGGAAGTGAAATATGTGTTCTGTTTACATGCTGCTCTGTTTACAGTGCAGCAGCTCAAAAAAATGACGATCAACCCTTGACAAGAATTTCACCGTGAAGTCATCTTTGGAGCTTTTTTAGATTAACATATGATTTGTATTGATTGTCACACTGTGGAAAGGTCAGTACTGAGAAATATATGTAGAGAACATATAGTAAAATTAATTGTGGTCTATGTCCAGCTGATTCGGCCCAAATTACGGGCTGATTCGGCCCAAATTACGGGCTGATTCGGACCAGATGACGGGCTGATTCGGACCATGTGAACTATTATAAGAAAAACCATGACACCTGGTGAAATTGTTAAATTTAAAAAGCTATGCCACGATATTATTATAATTCATACGCGACCTCTTACCCCAAAATGATAATAAACCTTTTACACACTATTTCTCGTACTTAAAATTTAAAAAAATCTCCAGGTACGAGAAGAATATATGTACATATATTTAAAATGAATTATGGACGTTTCTGCTCTGGACATTTCTCCCCACTTTAATGGACATTTCGCCCCACTTTAGTGGACGTTTCGTCCCATGGACGTTTCAGCCCAGGACATTTCGCCCCACATCAATAGAAATATAGGACATTTATATAAATTCATCAGCAGTACACCATTGTCTTAATTTTACTTGAGGGGCCTACCGTTAGGATTTCATTTCATACCCCATAATACTATCTCTTATATTTCATTTACATTCAGTGTGCCGTTATATCAGACAATATGTTCCCCTTTTTCTTCATTTATGTAATAAGACTGATCCAGAAAATGAATCTGTTGTTTACAGTGATCATTTTCTATAATGCAGTACTTTTTTTTTTGTTGTTACAAAAACTGATGAAGACCACTCCGGTGGCCTAGTATTTAGAGCGTCCGCTGCGGAAGCGGGAGGTCGTGGATTCGATCCCCGGCCGAGTCGTACCAAAGACTTATAAAAATGGTACTTACAGCTGCTTCGCATGACAGTCAACATTAAGAAGTTAGTGTTGGACTGGTCGGCTGGTGTCAGAATAATGTGACTTGGTGAGATTTCATGCTACATGTATGCAGTGTCGACGTTTATAGTGATGTCTAGCACTGGGGCATCATGCCGCAGACACGTAGCATCATGTCCCACCCAGTCAAGTTATTCTGATACCAGGCCGACCAATCCTGAGACTAACATCTTAATGCTGAGTGCCAAACGAGGCAGCTGTTAGTACCATTTTTATAATTCTCTGGTATGAAACGGCTGTGTATAAAACCAACGACCTCCCGCATCCTAGACGGACGCTCTAACCACTAGGCCACAAGAGTTGTCCCCCATAAACATGACGTTTTAAACACATTGTATCCTATTCGTTGTTGTTTCTCTTCCACATAATAGCTTCTTTTTTTAAATGTTGAACTTTACTAAAATTTTTTCAAGCTTGGTTTAGTTTGCTTAATATCTCTTACCATTTATTGACAGTGTTACTAACTAATAATATTTTGAGCAGAATATTATGGTGACAATTGCCTCTTTTCAAATGGTAAGCATTGCATTATTTTGTTTTCGTTAATCGTTCGAATTTGGTATGCGTTTCGCTTCGAGTTTTAAGATGTATTGTTAGTTATCCCCAAAATAGTGTTTCATCGTCTCGATCTATTTCACGCTCGAGTTACTCTTTACTTTCAGTCATCGGGCTGAATGAGGGGCAAGGAATACAAATTGTAATTAACAATAGAGATATAAAAACTGGTTTCAAATATTTATTTTCGAAATATTAAGCATGTATTTGCATGTTTAAATCAACACAAATCACTAATCAAAATTACATCTCATGACAGGGTAGAAGTATCAAATTATGATGTGCAAAAGTATACTTCTAAACATTAACTATGATTTTCTCTCTTTTTTAAAAAAAAAAATGCATTGAAGTGAAACATCAGTTACGAACTTGAAATATAAATATAATAATATATTACTGTTGCTATGTTTACAATGGGCCATACAATCTGGCACAGCATTTAAGCATGGTGTTCGTGCTAATTTGGTGTTTTCTATACAAATAATAAATGTTTATAAGATACATAACAAAGTCTGCGTAAATAATGAGCATCCTTTTGAATAGAAGATAAAGAATGATTTATGTACATCAATATTACTGAAATTAATTTGTTGCGGTTTTCTGTATTTTCTTGTCTGCTTCGATTTTTAACTTACACTTCTTCTGGTGTCAACTGTATGGGCGCTGAACGTCAAATCACGATGTTGATGCAGCATCAATGTTGACCATAAAGTCGTTCACTACGTGGTGCTGGTCATTTGCCCAAATGTCTTTGGTTTATTGACTTCTATCCAGCCTGTAATTATAAATTGGTCTGAACATGTCAGAAAATGTTGAAAACCAAGTTAAACTCAACCGAATATGGTATTTACACATAAAGACATATGCAAGCACCCGTATGATTCTAATAAATAAAATAACATTCACCGTACCGAAATATCCTCTTTATTGATATAAATCGATATTGAATTTCTCGTACTCCATCTGCCCCCGTGCTGTACCGGTATTCTTTTCAAATCTGGAAGATGTATTTGGTATGGCGCTTAAGTCCATTTTGACATTTTAGCCATCTGCCTGTAAATAGTATTAATATTAGAACATTATAAAAGTGCACATAAAAGCGCTAACGTATTACATCTAAAATCAAAAGGAGCTAGTTCACTAGAAATGGAACGTCGTGTAGACCAAGAAAAACTACGAAATATTTGATACACAAAACCTTATTTTCTTTTTTTTAAAAATTCATTGGATATATTTAGATTTTCTTTATTTAATTTGTATGGCAGAATGTTTTATTTGTATATGTGCTAGAGCTACTAATCTTCCAGCATTTGTGATAGAGTGAAAATGGGCAGCGTTCCACGTTTGTTCGCGAATTTTATTTAACCTAAGCTTAAGTACATCGAATGCGAATGGCAACCAGCTACTTTAGTATTCCTATATTCTTAAAATATTTTGTTTGTAATTTAATCTTACCTCAGGTTTTGAATTGCACAGGTCAGACACAAACTGAAAAGATATCAATTTACGTCTAAGAAGACCATACGTGTAGCTTGTTAGACGTGAAAATAAAAACCTTTTCTTCAGATTCAGTTCATTCCATCGACGTTTTATGATCAAATTTATTTTGAAAGACATTTGATATACTGAAACACAAACAATATCATGCGTGAAAGCGACACTAGATACATTGTTATTGTTATTGTAGGATTTAACGCCATTTTTCAGCACACGATAGGCTATACGTGGCGACCAGTATTATTGGTGGAGGAAGAACCGGAAAGAACCACCGACCCACGAGAAGCTACTGGCAATCTTTCTCACATAACTACATTAGCCGAAGAACCTACGCAGACAGAGGTGAGATGGCAGTGATCCGTAACGGAGAGCGCTTCAGACCACTCGGTCACTCATGGCCCCCTCACTAGATGCATACAATAATTATTACAAATTTCTTTATTTATTTTGTTGTGCCCGTTCGATTGCTGAATGATCTTAATATGATGTAGAAATAAATAAATAAATGGAGAGAGAGAGAGAGAGAGAGAGAGAGAGAGAGAGAGAGAGAGAGATGTCCATTTATGTGGGGTGAAATGTTCCAGTACAACTCTTTCAGTAAATGTTTCAGTGTCACATATTTAAATTTCAGCTTATGATACATGATATTCGGATCTTATTTACACAAAAAACTTAATTCATTGCAAATACTTAGCTTGATTGTCTTTGTCTTTTCTTAGTATACATTTTGTTTAGATGAGACTACAGCTTCATTCATAATTGGTGTATCTTTTATTTACTGAGAATATTAAGGGTGAATCATCTTTTATTATGTTTTGGGTTTTGGGTTTGGTAATTGTCAAATATTCGTGAATTATGTCTTTTGTTTTAGACTTTTATCACAAACACGTTATTTAGATTTTTTCTATTATTTTCTAACTTAAGATTATTATTTAGCTTGAAATGATAAACTAATAACTATGAAACTTCTTTATAAAAAATGATATTTAAATTCTTCTCTGAGATTGTAAATTTTAATATAAAAATAATTTTTTAATCATATCACTCAGTTTAAATTAAATGTATTTAATCCTGCCTATTATACAATTTTGTCACTATCTATTCTTTCCTCATGCATTTGACTGAAGTGAGATATTCTGTATCAAGATGGGCTTGAGAAAGATTACCCAGTTAACCTATGAATTCTTGACTTTGATTCATTCAGATATGTGCACGAAGCTGATTGAAGAAATGGTATCTGACTTGGCAGATGTCTATTTTGGAGAAAACCTGTTATGAAAGACCCATCATTTTTTAATAAGTTAATCAAACCTATTTTAGCTGAGCCCACTTTTATAAAACCTGATTATATCAATTACTGTGACACACATATGCATGTGTGTTTGTCCGTCACCAACATTAACCAACATTTTAGATGAAATTCATTGTTTAATTATATTTTACTTTCATCTTCCCTTTTATTTCAGTATAATTTTATCACACTCTTCTGGTTTGGTACTAGGTTGAGAGAATCCTCAATATGCAAAGCATGATTAGATTATGTAATGTAAATAACTCAAATAAGAGAACACCAGTGTTTTTTAATCCCATTTTGTTAGCAGAAGAGATTGGTCCCTCAGCACATGTTTCATGGTATCTCCAAATTATATATATATATATATATATATATATATATATATATATATATATATATATATATATATATATATATATATATTGGATAATTCAGTTTGTTGTCTAAATGTTGAATAATATGTACAATGAAATCTGCTTATAATTGAAATTGAAGGATACCTGTCCTTTTAATAAAGGCTAAATACTGTAAGTTGATGAAATGATGATAAGAAATTATTAAATGACCAGTAAGGGAAGGTGTCCTTTGTAAGGGGGTCTGTTAGAGCTGGTTGTACAATAACACTACAATTTTTACATCAGTCAATATTATCTACTAATCAATACATTATCCCATAATTCAAATTTCAGCTTTGAACCGAACAGGACACGTTCTTCAACCAGAGCAAAGAAGGTAAAAGACATAATTACAGCCAAGAAACATAGCAAGCCTAAGAAATCCTCAATGATCGCTGATTGTCAGTACTCTTGATTTGATAGGAAATAAATGGATCCCCAGGTCTACCATAGTAGCTCAGAAAACATCGCCAGATATGTATCATACAGTCCCATATGTTGGAGCTCATACATATGAGGGTCAGGTGATGTCCTCTGACTGAACCTCTGGCAATACTCTCAGCCTCAAAAGTCAGGAAAGAAAATTGTATAGATGAATATACATAATGTTATATTTTAAATGTGTAGTTTTTAGACGTGTATTTTTATGTTTTCTATTTTTGCTGTTGCTGTTGAGATTCATTTATGACAAGGTTTGCATAATAACTAGAAACCAAAAAAATCATAACTTGTACAGATATATTATGTTAGAGTGCATCACATTCTAGAAGTTTTAAAGTACTTGCCAGAATTTGAACTGGAAATACTAACTGTGATGCGATTCCATATCAATCGAGAGTCCTGTTTGTAAATTTTAAAAGCAATACATACTCTATGATTAATGGAAATTTGTATCATTGTTCAAGATTACATATTAGAATTTACATCTTATATTTATGTATATTTTTGGGAACTGATTCAATTTTACAAAGCATTTTTATGTATGTACGTGTTCATAAGATGCTGATCTAGCCAAAATTATTTCTTGACATGATACTAAATCAGTAACATGATTTAATTATGACATACCGGTAATAAAGTTTAAAATAAAATATTTTTATTATTAAAATACTATTTTAGATCTCTCATCCTCCAACATATACACATTATTCTTTAATGAATTCCATCTCTGTCACTGTGACTTGTTAAACTTCTGCTTTGCTGTTTTAATTGCCAGTGTGCAGATTCTGTGGAGTCAAACATATTGGTACTCTAACTTTTATATTGGATTTTTATATACCAGTCATAAGACACCATATTGTCCCAAAATGGCGAAGATGCGTAATATCCAACACACTTTAATGTTTTAGGTTAATATTATCTAAGAGATGATCGAATACGGTGGTATTGTCCGGAACGAGTAAACAATAAAATACAAAATTAAGGGATGGAATAACAGATATCTGAGCAGAGATACAGAATAGAATACAGCTGGCACTACATCAGGATGGTATGGATGCTGGGGAGACCTGCTTGGGCGAGTACCTCATTGTCTGGAACCTTGTCCTGCTACTTGATGTTGAGGATTTTTCTGAGACTTGTGTGAAGGTGGTTCAGTTTCCTGGTGTGGCGTTGGTACACTGTCCACATTTCGCATGCATAAAGTAGTGTGGGGAGCACTACTACCCTTTAGACCTTTAGTTTGGTCCACATGCTGATGCCTCTTCTATTCCAGACATTGGCATACAATCTGCCGAAAGTTGTGCAGGCTCTGGCAATGTGAAGGTTCACCTCATCATTAATAGTGACGCTCTGTGACAGTGCTCTGCCAAGGTAGGTTAAGCGGTTCACTACGTTGAGTTTTGGCCATTGACAATAATGTTTGTCTCAACATAATGCTTTCCAGGCGCCGACTGATGCAGGACTTCAGTCTTTTTGGTACTGATGGTGAGACCAAATCTTGCACATGAGCTGGAGAACCTGTCAGTGCTGCATTGCAAATTTGTGTCCGAGCCAGCAATGAGGGTGCAGTCATCAGCAAAAAAGAAATCCCTGATGGTGTCTGTCATGACCTTGGTTTTCACGTGAAGCCTCCTGGGATTAAATTGTTTTCCATCTGTATGGTACCTGATGACTCCAACCTCCCTATCTCTGAAAGCATTAGTCAGCATGGTGGAGAACAATAGACTGAACAGTGTCGGTGCCAGAACACAACCATGCTTGACTCCATTTGTTACTGGGAATGGCTTAGTTGTCTCTCCATTGTACTGGACTCATATCTACATGCCATCGCGGATATGCTGCACCATGGATATAAATTTTCTTGGGCATCCATAGTTGGCCATTACCTTCCACAAGCCTTATCCGCTGACAGTATAAAGGCCTTTGTCAAGTCGACGTATATGGAGAAAAGGAGCAAACACCATGTCATTAGTCCCACGTTTTTTTTCGTAATCCACATTGGCATTTTGGCAGTAGTCCCAGGTCAAGCTGTGTAGTGAGGTGATTCAGTAGGATTCTGGAGAGTATCTTTCCTGCAATCGAAAGTAAGGATACACCTCGCTGGTTGTCACAGGCCTGGTGGTTCCCTTTGCACTTATACAGGTGGATTATGGAAGCGCCTTTGAATTCCTGGGGGATCATCTCTTGCTGCTACATCAGTAAAAACAGCTGGTGGAGCCTTTCTATCAGGGCTGTGTGACTTCAGCTGGGATGGAGTCTCAACCATTTGATTTGCCACTGTAGGGCAGATGTATCGCTTTCTGTGTCTCTATCAAGGTTGGGGGGATATCCAATGTTTCGTGGATGGGTTCATGGGGTGATGACTGATTGCGTCATAACTGATGGATAAAGGGCGATTCATGATGCTGTCAAAGTGTTCATTCCATCTTTGAAGAATCCTCTCTTTGTCAGTAATTAGCGTGTTCCCATCTGCACTGAGAAGGGGGGGATGATCCAGAGGATGTAGGTCCATACACTTTTTTCAGGGCATTGTATATGTTCGTCATGTCATGCTGGTCTGTGTAGAACTGTATATCATCAGCTTTGTTGCTCATCCATGTCTCTTACATCTGGCGGAGCTTCTGCTGTACAGTTCTGCATATGTTTTTATATGCATCTTTTCTAGAGGTGGACTTTGGGCTGTTAAGGTAGGCTTGAAGGAGGCATTGTTTCTAATCGAGCAACTGCTTGATCTCATCAAACCAGTCTTGATGCTTTCTGGTTGAGGGTCCTAGGATTTCCAAAGCTGTGCTTTCTGAATGCCGCCCTGTCGGTCTCCACATTCTGATTGCCTAGATGGGTGGATTTCAGACGTTCTTCCAGGGCATCCGCGAGAGACTATTTGGTACTGGTGCATTTCAGCTTGGTGATGTTCAGTTGTTGAGGAGCTTTCTTTCACTCTGGGCATCTTTTGGGCTGAATGCGGGTGCTGAGCTTTGTGATGATGAGGTGGTGCTATGTCCAGCAGACAGTGATGCACAAGGACTTGGTCACATGCACATCCTGTCTGTCCCTCTTCTTGACAATGATGTAGTCGATGAGGTGCCAGTACTTAGAGGCTGGGTTCATCTTTGATCTCTGGTTACGGGTAGGGAGACAGAAGACAGTATTGGTGATCAACAGTACATGTTCTGCGCAAGTCTGGAGTAAAAGGAGACCGTTGCTATTACAGTGACTCACTCAGTGATTTCCTAGCACTCCATCCCAGGCAACATGATCACAGCCTACTCTTGCATTAAAATCGCCAAGACTGACGAGCTTATCTGCCATTGGAACATCAGCAATGATGGTGTGAAGATCCTCATATAACGTGACCTTCACTTCATCTATGTTAGCCATGGTTGGAGCATAGCTGATGATGATGGTAAGGTGCTTTCTTCCAGACAAGAGGGGGTATTTCATGGTCATGAGTCATTTACTCCCTTGGGAGGTCCAGCCAATTTGACAATCTGTGCTGTCTTCACTGCAAAGCCGACACCAGCTTCACGGCGCTCTACACTTCCTCTGCCGCTCCAAAAGAAAGTGTATCCGAGACACTTTCACAGAGTTCGCTGTCTCCTGCAAGCTGGGTGTCACTCACGGCAGCAATGTCCATGTTGTATCTGGCAAGCTCCTTACCTATCTGGGTGGTTCTCCGCTGAGGTCTTTCAATTTTGTCACTGTCCGTTAAGGTGCACACATTCACTGCGCCAAGTGTGAGAGGAACAATTATCTCTTTCTTTTTTGTATTTTAACTGCTCAAGAATGCTGGCTGGGAAAGTTTAGAGCAGGAAGTAAGTAAGTAAATATTAGTTGAGTGTATCATAATGTTGAAAAGAAAATAGATGTGAGACATGGACCACTGGAAGCATTGTGGAATATGGTTGTCCACCAGTCATATTTTTAAACAAAAAACTTTTCTGATAGAAAGAAATTAAAAATAGCACTAACAAAGTTATTAGTCATGTTGAAATGGTCATAATGTTCTAAGTCACTTATAGGCTGCATAAGGATGTTGACTCCTCCACCAATAAAAGATACAAAACCGAACCAAACTTCAAGCATCCGAGAATACTTCACATGAAATGTTTCGGCTTCTTGTGTAATTGTTGTAAATAATACTTCTACCACCACCATCATTACTACTACTACTAATACCACTACTACTACTACTACTACTAATAATAATAATAATAATAAATAATAATAATGATAAAATATGGAGTAATGCTATGTTTGAAAGATGGTTTGAAATTATTTTAGGTAGACTCACAAAATGATTGTGTCAGAGCGGTAGTATTACGTTGCTAAAACATTTTTCTTTCAAATTGCAAACCTATCCGGTGGGCTATGGGTTAGAGCATCTGCCTCAGATGCATGATTTCGCTGGTTATAATCCCAGCCAAGTCATGCTAAAACTTACAAAAATGATACTTACAGCTGTCTCACTAGGTGCTCAGCATTACGAGGTTAGTGTTAGGACCGGTCGATCTGATGTCAGGATAATATGACTGGGTTGAACTTTGCACTAACCTCTTAATGCAGAGCTTTAAGCGAGGCAGCTTTTAATACCATTTTTGTATGGTATGACTCGGCCAGGGATCAAACCCACAACATCCTGCATCTGTGGCGGATGATCTAACCAATATATATATATATATTCCAAAATTGCTGTCAAATACCAGAACTATTGAAGCTGCTCCACTGCTGTCTTGAATTGAATTGACTAAATCTATAAGTCTGAGCACTGTATTGTTAGCACAATATAAAATTATTAATAAAACAATTCCCCCCTCCCCTTAGTTATACAAAGGAAAACATTTAGTAAATAAATCCCTAAAATACTATGAGTTGTTCTTTCTCAATATTCCACCATTTATCTTAGCTATTTCAACCTGCATTGATGTTCGTACTGATATATTGATAAAATTTATTCCAAAAAGTATGTTTGTTTCTCTAATAAAATCAACATTTCGACCCTATTTGCAAGATTCTTGGCATACAAAATTTGTTTTCATTTACAAGAAAGGTATGAGGGCATTTTGTACGTAGCTCGTCAATAAGATCATAAAGAAATACAATATAGAACTTAAGGCAAAACCTTGTCTCATAACTTTTCATACCTATTTGACAGGGGGAAAAAAACGCTTTTTGAGGATACAGAAATACGATGCGGGTTATTTGTTTACACAAAATAAATTTTCTTGCCCTCTGAGGAAGGAAAAATGTATTAATGAGTTTATGAAATATATCGGTGGGAGAAAAAAAATACTACCAATGATGATACAACTTTTAGCGCAACAGTTGTTAATAATCTATTTCTTCTCTCATTTAGGAAATATATCTGCCCTTATAAATGTTATTCAAACCCTTTTTTTCATTTAGGCTTCTCTCTCTCTCTCTCTCTCTCTCTCTCTCTCTCTCTCTCTCTCTCTCTCTCTCTCTCTCTCTCTCAGTAATGTGTTAGTACATATTTATTTAATGAAACGGTGCCATCAAGAAATGCCTGGACATAGCATACAATTAAAGCGTTAACGTTTTGTAATTAAATTTCCACAATAATCTTGCATATTTTCAGTGACTGTACTTTCATGACCTGCTGCTATTCAATACATGTTATGTTCTACGACAAATGGTACATTTTTAGGAAATTTCTTGATTAAAATAATAATAACAATGCTACTTCCTAACTCGCAATTTTAATTCTTATCATAATCATAACCGTATTTTTAAATGTAAAAAAAATTAGGCATTGATTACCTTTTTTTTAGCAAAATGACAATATTTTATATTGTCACTCATGACTTTATACTAGTGATGAAACAATGTTTCCTATTCACTCGTGAAATATTTCCTTATATATACTCAAAAAAATAGAGACCATATACATGTATGTCTTCCAATGTGGTTGACGACTGGTTAGAGCTTCCTTGAACTGTCTTAATAATAACATTTGATGTGGCAAACGTTTTCCTTCGCTCTGTAAGGTATAATTCATTTGTACCCTTCAATTGTGTTACAAAGCATTATCTATTACATTAGATTATAAAACCCGAGCATATTGCATCAACTGAAAAGTACAAAGCTTAGGCACTAGAATAATACAGATTTAATTGCATGAAATTTTTTTTTATTATTTAAACGTTACATCAAATTGTTTCCAGATTGCGATGATTCAGAGGTTACATCGAATTTTCTCCAGATTGCGAGTATTTAAAGGTTCCAATATATTTATTCTTTATTATGCTCAAATCAGAGGGCATAATGTGTTATATATATATATATATATATTATTTGTATTATTTGTTGTCTTTTATTATTGATTTTATGTTATGTATAATTGTATTTTGTAATTTACCTAAATCCAAAATCAAGTTAATGGTGTACATGACTAGAGATATCGATTTTATAGACAACATACTACATACCCTGATATTTCTCTTTGAGTATAGATTAAATATTAGGACAAGTATCTTATCACCGCCCCGGTGGCCTAGTGGTTAGAATTTATGTAGGCTTTCTATTATATTACTGATCTGATATATCAAAAGACTGTTGGCACATGGCCATGTTCCAGGGCACTGTCACATTAGCACATTTCAAGACTATATGCACATCAACATATTCAGTGTTCAAACATGTTTTAATTGCCATTGCAATTTAATTGGAATTATGTTTACTTTGCACTTGTGTTGAATTGGGATTTAGTTCATAATACTGTACTTTCATTTTAAATGTTCACTTTGTTTGTAGGGAAATACATTGTCTGTTAAATTTTACAAAACCTAATGGATTTTGCTCTTTTCTGTTACATGTACTTAGTTTACGACCATAGATTCATAACATACAATTGGAGAATCGTGTAAGTTATACAAATTCCTCTAAAACAATTTAGAAAACAGATATTTAAATTCGTTTTGTTTTGGAATCATTTAAGTCCCTGGTATTTTGAGCTCACATATTTTAGAAATCTATTGTGAAAACAACAAGCTTCCACAATGTCACATATACTGGAGAGCTTGTTTTTAAATTCTACATTGGAACAGTTGGAATCCAATAAAAAGGATGAACTGCTCCAGATCTCCAGGCAATATGATCTATCTGAAGCAAAGGCTTCTTTGACGAAACATGAAACATAAACTATTTTGGTCCAAGATTTGGTGGAAAGGAAGTTTTGGATAAAATTTCTTTGAGTTTACTTAGTAAGTCTCTATCTGGCTCTCACTTGAGGATAATATAATTGAAATTCAAAACAAATAGAGGGAAATAGAGTTAAGAAACTTGCTGACTTAGAAAGGAAGAGTGAAACGACTGCAATTCAAACAAGATCAGAAAGACGAATGCAGGTACAGAAAGAGTTATACGAGAGATCAGTGCAAATAGAGAATGAAGAGAGACAATAAATAAAGGGGAGAGAGCAGAGAAATAGAGAGAAGATCGGCTATTACACATGCAAATGCAGAGAGAAAAAGAAGAAATGTGAATATAAACGAGAGAAGGACAAAAGGAATTTCAATTTAGCTTAATTTGATTACAAGTAGCAAGTGAAAAATACCCCACCCCGTTATATACAAATCCAGTTTTGGATGTTACCAGAAATATTAGGTAAGTACCCTCTTCTATAGAAAAACAAGTAGATAAATATTTTCTTGATTTGGACAAAATAGCTGAACATTTCAGATGGCTAAGATATTGTATCATAAAGGGGTTTTAGCCGGTACCTTAAACATATAGACAAATATTTAGGAACTATTCTAAAACCAAAGAAAAAATAAAAAGGACAGACCCATGTCGAATTCGCAAGAAAATAAAAGAACAATTATTTGATAGGTGCTGCTCATCCAAGAAAGTTGGTCAAGACTATGATAGCACCAAACTCCTAATATTAATTGACGAAAATTGCATCCATAGTAACATTAAAACCTACACTGATGAGCAAAAAAGGTAAAAAAATACTGCTCGTACAGTTCACGATTATTCCATTACAAAAGTTTATTTTGTCAGTAAGTCTTCCTCTCAGCAATATTTCTGTACAAAAACATTTTAGTCTCGTACGATCACTTCCAAGTCTCAATTTGGCTCAACGTTTAGGTATCATGTTTCTTGTAAGACTGATCAGTAATCCTTATATCTTACAACATTCACCCATTCCAAGAAGAATGGACTCGCTATTTCTGATTGATACTGTAGAGGTTGGCATTTATTTAGGTTGGGGTGGGGTACTCCAATAATATTTAAATTATTACAGAAGACCCACCCTGGCTCGTTATCGTCAGAAATTGAAGTAGTGATAGAGAGATGCACAGCTCCGACCCCCCAGTCAGAGGTACCGACAGTTAAATTAATGAATACAAAAAATGTGAAATTCAAATAACAACAATTTAATATAATTCAATAACAGTAATCTCTCAAATAAAATTCAATTATAACCATATCTCTCGTTTTTCACTCGACCAAGTGAAGGCCTATTTCATCATCTGAATTAGTGTGATAGATTTTCCTCCTGTCCTGTGTTCCTACTGATCTGTATGATCTTTCTAGACTGTTAATCCAACTCCCATGCATTCTTCCTTTTCTTTTGTCTCCCAAAGACTCGGACCAACTGCACTAGGATAATTCCTTCCGGTCCCTAAAATCTTCCTTCTGACTCCTCCCTCCGTTCGTACTTCTCTTTTGTCTCCCAGAGACTCGGACCAACTACACTTTGGTAATTCCCTCTGGTCCCAAAAAGCTTCCTGTATTAACAAACAAGAACATTAGCATAGCATATTCCCCTAGCTATGTAAACTCACACTAAACAATATATCATCAGATAAGACATTACTGTTTTTGGTCACGCATTTGTGCCCATCGAAATACACATTCTCCCTGAAATATGTACACGATGTATGTATATATATATATATATATATATATATATATATATATATATATATATATATATATACACACACACACAGATAGATAGACAGACAGAATCTCAAACTGTACAAAGTGTACACAGATATGCAAATATTGCATTAATATATCCTTACGCATGATATTCCTACAAAGTATACACAAATAGGCAAATCCCTATTAACTAATGTTGCACACTGCAACCATTATACAAAGATTATAATTCAATTCAACATTATACCACTTTCCAAAACTATCGCATCCCATGCAATGTGAATTTCTTTAATTATAAACTTTTAGGACTTTTGTTTTTATGGTTCTTTGATACGTTGCTGTGCTTGTATTACAATGAATGCATTATGCTTAGTTTGTTTGTTTGATTAGGATTTTTAACGTAGCTTTAACAATTTTTCAGTCATATCGCTACGACGTCTGCTGAGGCAGTTTATAGTGATGTCTACCACTGGGGCATCATGCCGCATGATGTCCCGCCCAGTCACATTATCCTGACACCAGTCCGACCAGTCCTAACACTAACCTCGTAATGCTGAAAGTCAAGCGAGGCAGCTGTTAGTACCATTTTTGTAAGTCTTTGGTATGACTCGGCCGGGGATCGAACCCACGACCTACCGCTTCCGCGGCGGACGCTCTAACCACTAGGCCACCGGAGCAGTTGCATTATGCTTAGTGTGCAGACAATATTGTCATATTTGCACAAACACACACACACACACACACACACATTGTACGGTACACGTGACACGAGGTCAACAATTGAACAAAAACAAAGCAATTAGTTTAATCCTATATTTGTCTGACCTCACTCTGTTAGAAAATTACTTTCTCCAATCAAACTGGGCCTGCGCTTTTCCATATGCGTACAGAATATCCTAAAAACTTAACATCTATTACACAGATTGTGTGCTAAATATATGGAACGTTATAACTGACTTTGCTCAAGGCAAAGGTAATATGGAAAAGTAGAAAGACTTTACGAAAATACATAATGTCAATAGTTACTCAATAGTATTAATATTCTGATAATTGAATGCATATTTGCAACATATAAATTAAAAATATTTGGGATCTGAAAAACTTCTACAAAATGTAGTGCTAATGTACCATATGTAGTTTGTTCTGATGAAATATGTAGCTTTGTTCTCATAAAATATACTTTAAAATGCGCTCCTTGACGCCCACACTAAATATAGCCTCGGTAACATTGAATCAGCAAAGAACGACACATTATCTAGATCGCGATAAGAAGCTAGCTTGCGCTGTTTTTAGCGGGTTAAGTCATTTTATAAACATTTGTATGAGAACTTTTATGGTAATGGTTTTATGAGATGGGTGTTCTCATAAACTCTTGGTCGTGCTAATTTTCGAATGCCATAATAAGAGAGAGAGAGAGAGAGAGAGAGAGAGAGAGAGAGAGAGAGAGAGAGAGAGAGAGAGAGAGAGAGATAGGAGGAGGAGAAGAAGAAGAATTTCCTTAAAAGAGGTGTCACTACGATAACGAAATACAGCTACGTCTGTGGAATGAGGTACGGAATTTGTAATAAGAGAGGCGAGTCTTTCTAGCTTCAGAATGAAGAAAGTGACAGTGTGCGATCTGCACCACTATTTATGTGTAATCCTGGCGCATCCACACTACCAAATATGGCTACCGCTGGATATACCGTGTATACTTCATCCTAGCCAGAAAAATGCTCTCATCCCTATTACACAAGAACGTCCATGTTGTTTTTACGTCATTCGACAGAAAGTTTCCTCACTTTTCAAATGTAGTCACAAAATTGGAATTCCACGGATGTATAGTGTGTAATCTGTGTGGCTTACAAAGAGTAATGTACAATGCAAGCGAATTTTTCCATTGCTTGTTAGGTTACAACTTTATTAAAATAGTATATAGTTGTGATATAGAAATAAATGAAAGTAATCTTAATATATTTTAGTAGAAAGTTACATGTACTTCAATATAAATTAGTGAAAAACTTGAATACAATTAGAGAAAATGTCAGTCTTGTTACTTTTACTAAACATTCTGTCCTAATAACACTGTATACCACGTTATCACGAACAAATGGATCACATTTAACCAGCACAAAATAGCATTGATATTTCAGAAAATACTAAATGATGTCGCGAGAGAAATCGCACGAAACTGAGCTGGTACTGTACATTCAATCCCAATTAAAGATGATTTTTTTTTTAAATCTATGCTATATTTTTCATTTGCACCGCGACTTGAGCGAAAGCAGTAGGTCATTACAACAGCAATGTACTTGTTATGGATGCTAATGTTAGTGACAAAGGTGACTCAATACATCACGTTTCGGGACCATATACACACCAGTGCTTAGAAAAATGTTTTGTTTGTAAATGCCCAAATAAAGAAGAAGAAAGAATGAATTAAGAAACAAATAATCAACCCAGCAGGAAAAGTACTATCTAATAACTTTTACGTTTTGCTCATATTTTTCATGTATATTTTTTTTTACTCTTTGATATATTTTTGCGACCGCTTCGGTTGATAAACAGTAAGTTACTCCACCTCGGATACGTGAGACAGTGCGTTATAACCCCGACCGAATAGCAGCAGGGAGGGTGAACATACCTTTTGCTGGAACGTCTTTTTGAAAACAATTAAGCTTCCAACGAAAACGAAAAATAAAAGCTTAATAACGCCAAACCGAAGCCTCTAACTGACCTAAAGGTTTTCTAATTGGTTTAGTTTATTTTGTTACTATATCAGTCGTTAGTGTTTTGTCAAATTTTTGTTTTGTTTACCCACTTGACGTTTCATTAAGGTCGCACCCTCCCTGCTGCTGTAATTAAATCATTATTATATATCAATAATATGACACCAGCTATGGAATCTTATGCAACTAGATTAGCTCGAGAGCGACAATAACAATAATTAGAAATTTCTTCCAGTTTGAGATTCTATCAGACAAAAATTACAAGAACGTCAGGAGTTCCAGAGAGAATTTGTAGAGGATTCTGAACAATTATCTTAAACGGTTACAAAGGTTACTGAAAGAGTTGAAGAAGCTGCTGATGGTCTTTGTCCTACATTAGAACAAACTGCCATTGCAACTGGCAAAATAGCAGAAAGAACTAAACAAACAAAAATAATTTTACGAATACTTCCAGTTGAAATAGCAACTGCTCAATCACCTGGCAGGGAAAAAGAATTACCCGAAGGTATTGAATAAGCCCCTGTTGAAATATGTGATCTAAAATGTCGTATATCAGAACGAGCAGGAGTGGTTGAAATGATTAATAAATTCACCAAAGATGGTATTGATTTCATAAAAAGTATTCAATATGTGGATACGCTATCAAAAATTGCCGTATAAAAATTTGATACAAAAGACGAACTTTTAAAACCCGAAAACAATATGAAATATGGAAGATGAAGAAACAATGGAGGATTTGAGCAGGGTTATGGGGGCAGCAACAAAAAGAATGCCTACCCCAGTGCCATTGGGAGCCATTTTGTTACTCATGGTAGTGGTCATTGTTCTAACAATGTCCTTGCCGATGTTGATCGATTAGAAATTCTCATTGGAGGAAAACGTGCCGGTAATAATTCTCCAGAAATCATTAATGAAGCATCTGATAATTCTCAACTATTATTTACAGGCGGTATTGTGGATATCAACGTACATCGTTCTCTCATCGATGAAATTGTTGATGATTATCACAGTGATTAAATGAATAAATAACAAATAAGATGATCTTACACAATGCGTAACGAGGACCCATCATAAATTTGCAATATAATTTCACAGGATTATTCAGAAATTTTTAAAATTTGCAATATAATTTCACACACTTATTAAGATATCACATCATTTGTAATATTAATAAACAAGATTATTCAGAAATCACTACAATTTGTAATATAATTTAACAATATTATTCAGAAATCATTAAAAAAAATTAATATAACTTAACCTTATTAACAATCATATAAGTTTGTAATATAATTAAACAAGAGTATTCAGAAATCATACAATTTGTAATATAATTTAACAATATTATTCAGAAATCATTAAAATTTCTAATATAACTTAACAAAATTATTCAGAAATCATATAAATTTGTAATATAATTAAATAATATTATTGAGAAATCATATAAATTTGTAGTAGAATTAAACAAGATTATTTAGAAATCATTAACATGTGTAATACTGTATAACTTAACAAGATTATTCAGAAATCATATCAATTTGTAATATAACATAACAAGGTATTCAGATATCACACAACAAATTTGTAATATAATTAAACAAGTTTATTCAGAAGTCATATAAATTTGTAATATAATTAAACAAGATTATTCAGAAATCGTTACAATTTGTAATATAATTTAACAATAATGATTCAGAAATCATATACATTTGTAAAATAATTTAACAATATTATTCAGACATCATATACATTTTTAAGTTACTGGAAACATGTTAACTGGATGTTGCAAACTGTTGAGAACACTTTATTCTGCTGAACCTGATGTCAAAAAGATCAGAGCACAATTAGAGAAGTGCAAGTAATTAAACTTATTCTTATCACCAATACATGTATACATATGGGGGTGTTAAGAATACATTTAAATACGATGACACATCTCACGTGTATGTATGTATATATATATATATATATATATATATATATATATAGAGAGAGAGAGAGAGAGAGAGAGAGAGAGAGAGAGAGAGAGAGAGAGAGAGAGATGGTTACGCAGTATATCACGTTACATACACGTGAGATGTGGCATCGTATTTAAATTTATTCTTAACACCCCCCATATATATATATATATATATATATATATATATATATATATATATATATACACAGCACCGCACCACCACCTCCCGCTGTTGTTTATTTGTTGGTAAACCTATTTTGATATATCAAAGACAAACGTTATGAAGCAACTAATCATTGTACAATAATAAACTGAGTTCTCTCCCCTCTCTCTCTCTCTCTCTCTCTCTCTCTCTCTCTCTCTCTCTCTCTGTAAGAGAAGCACTCGGACACTACAAGGACAAACTGATGAGGACAGATTGGTGGATGAACATATTGTCACTCAGCTTTTACTCTCCTTTTCAGGACATGTCTTAATATATAAGTGCATTTTATATAATTGTATCTGAAGTATAATTTTTAAATTTCAATATAAAACAAAAATGTTTTTTGGGAAACTGCAGTTTGGTTAAGAATAATACTTCTGTGTGAGTGATGACATAATGCTTAATGGGCATGCATTCAATTCACATGGTGAGATTGCGCGTTTTAACTCATTGGGAATACGACTGGCTTTAACGCCATGTCCAGTGTATTTATGAACTACAGATACTGTATGACGTTTTTGAAATTGGCATAAGCTTAGTTGACATCTTTAAATCATGTGAGAATGGTTCCGAATGAAGTTGGTGCTACATAGACTTTTATGGATGGACTTTAGGTAAAAACAAAATCTTTTGTGGATGGCCATAATCATTTTTCCATCAAACAGTAGTTGATCTGTGCAAATTTGTGGCGTCTGATGCTCTATCCAATTTGCGACATGGTGGAATAATTAGTTGCCCACCTTCGTCTCTCCAGTTCTGATTCAACAAGTTTGACCTGTGAATGAATTGTCAATCCGTTGGGAGCAGTTGTTGGTCTTCGCCTACACTCCCATTATCTTAGTACCGAAAATAATCCAGACGTTGAAGGGTCCGAACTACAAGATTCGTCTGATAGCTCCTCTCAGATTGAACAAGTCCTGGTCCGTATATTGACTCGATAGAGCGATAGATCTGCAAAGGAAGATTACGATAAAATCGAATCTTTTATAATATAAGGCGGTCCACCTCTGCGCGGACCGTTTATTCCACGCCTGGCTCTTGTCTGGACAACCTTGCTTGTGAGAGAAAATAAATTTTAACCTTTGAATGTGGAAAGTTCTCGTGAACAAGAAAGATCTCTATTCTGAAGATGAATGAGAAGAAAGTTGGTTCTTTTACGAGACTGGTTTCATGTCAATAACATGGTTCATTTGAGTGCCTCGTCAACTGGCCTCTACTTTATTGGGTTCTATGGTGAAAAACATAAGGCCACAGTTACCATGCAAAGCAAAAGTTCCATGAGATGTGATTCACTATGGCATCATGATAAAATCAATGAGTCAGGATAAAGATATATCGGACCTGTTTTCCAGATTGAATCTGAAGCTATGGAAATCCATCCAACTGCTTCCAAAATGGAATCTGTGCTGGCTTTGAATATGTTTCAATTAGGATAAATTCAAGACTTTAGTCCTCGCTTCGCTGAAGGTACTATCCTAAAACATATGTTTCCTGATAAATGTAGCAACAGCATGCAGGGTAAGCGAGTTACATGCCCTTTTCATTAACCCAAACTATCTTCAGTTCATATCAAGTGGTTTTGTGGTACTCATGGACAAAATAGAGTTTGTAGTCTACAATAGGCTACTGCCAGTATACAATCAAAGTCTTCGTATGCTTCTTTTCTTACTGATACGTCGAGGGCAGTGGCCATCCAATACCCTGTTTGTGCCTTCATGCAATACTTTAAGCGAAGAGAGGCAAGTTGTGTCAAGTTAATATTTTTCTTGCTGTAAGTAGTAAAGTGAATATCATCCATCCCTCGAGCCCTTTCTACGTGTCTGAAGTGGGCTATCAGTTGGTGTACTCTGAGATCTCAAAAATGTAATCACATCATGGCTATTTCACCTCATGATATCAAAACATAATATTTACATTCGAGACCTAATGGAAGTCGTTCGCTGAGACAAACCATAAATCTGAGTCATGTGGTGGTGTCCCAAATGATAACTAGACCCGATTCAACACGTCTTATTGGCTTCGCTGGATTCTGTCGGTAAAATGATTTCGATAAACGACGTCTTAAGCGGTTAGTGGAGTTATAGGTTATCTGACATAGGCTGTGTTGGTTTTGTCTAAATTAGGAGAAGAGTTTATTATTATTTTCGCCATTAGCTGCAGCATGACCAGCTTTGGAATGTCCAAGGCCCTTAGCAATTTAGCCTCTGAGAATTAACAACCAATCCGTTGCAAGAAATACAATAGCTTTCTCATATGATACCCCAAAACTGTAGACCCGGATACCTATTTGTAACTTATATGTCTTCATCTATGGTTTGCAACACAAATATACAATTATGCATATATTCGATTGATGGATTAGGAGCTACTGCACGTTAAATATTCAAAAGCTGTTATTCGTGCTGAAGCAACAATAATTAGCAAATATACTAATTTGGTTCAGACCATTAACAAATTTGTTTTGCAGTAGATATAATATAACACTATATTGGCTGTCGATAACCCTTTACACAGCACCTGTAAACCTTGACTTTTTGAATTTGTTTTGCAGTAGATATAACCTTGACTTTTTAAAACAAATAACACTATATATTGGCTGTCGCTTGTTCTCTACACAGCACCTGTAAACCTTGACTGAAGTTCCGGCAAACTTTGTAAACATTGCCTTTATATAGTGAAACTGCACTAAAGCAAACTTAATTAACACTCTCGTACCATATTCGTTCAGGATAATTTTGGTCTGCTCGAAAAATTCAAGATGGTTTCGGCGTTCAGACGGAATTAATGTAGAAGTTCAAAAACTAGTTCAGCAATTAGAAAACAACAAGAATATTACATATAATGAATCAATTTAAAGACACAAAAACGAGATGTCATCGAACCGTATATAAATTACGATGCAGTTGCTGAAGAGGATGAAATGTCATTTAGACAACGGAGCAACGAAGCAAATATAAAAAATTATATTAGAAACGCGTAATGAAATACATTAATGAAAATTAAATGCACCATTATAAACAGATGAGCCACACAAATTCCGTTGTGACATTCTAATTGTTGCTGCCATGCATAAAATTGAAAGCTCAGTGTGCGTCGTGATTTTCTAGGACATTGTGGTCTATTTGTCATGATTTTCTAGGGCATTGTGGTCTATTTGTCATGATTTTCTAGGGCATTGTGGTCTATTTGTCATGATTTTCTAGGGCATTGTGGTCTATTTGTCATGATTTAATAGGGCATTGTGGTCTATTTGTCATGGGTAATTCCTCAAAAATGATACATTAAAGTGCAATGTGCAATATTTACCCACCAAAGATGCTTCTGAATCATACAATGTATCAGACTCACTCCTCTTCTGTCTGTCTGTCTGGTGCTAACAGCAGGAACTTTAGCTTACTGGTCTCTCATTGTCAATATTTTTATTAATAATATTTTCTTTTTCTCTATACAGTTTAAGTCTATTGATGTATTCAGATTGCCTAAAATTATTTTAGATGTTGGATATTTTTCTGTCGATGAGATCTAGATGAACTAATTGACCAGTACTGATATTGGGTAGAAAGAGTTAGAGTCACTGTTCGCTTCTGGTGGCCATCAGGATTAAGATGTTTTCAGTGAAGTGATCGAAGTTTCTGTCCCCATTCTTATATGGCCGTACTCAAAGTTATTTTGTTGAACGCGGGCACGTTTTTTATATTAAGAAAGTGGGGATATTTTAACTTAACTACTTATCATTCCGCTAGATTTTGACATGTAGAGGCACGTTAAAATAATATGTATGTTTATGAAATATACAATAAGTCAACAGGAGCAGCACAAAGGGTGAACAGACCAAATTTTAGAGGCGTCTGTTTGACAAACAAAGACCTCCTTCAAAATCGAAAACAAATTGTGTCAAAAAACAGAATTATGGCCTCTGACCATAGAACAATACGCATGCATATTCGTTGTCACACCCTCTCAGCTGCTACGGTTTTTTTATCAAGTCCGATACGATATCTTGATCGTGGATCATGAATATTTATTGTCATAAATCCATGTGGGGTTGATTTAGCAAGACTATAGAAATTTCTAAAAAGATTATAATCCATGTCACCGCTACACCAGGTCTGATAAATATTTCTTAGTGTATGCGTAACAATTCCATTAAACACAGAAAGAATATTACAATTGTCTCTGATCACATTTGGAATTTGTGTATATCTCTGATTAACATAAATCACATCATTATCTTTATGTCTGCCTCTGGAGAATATCCGAGCAGGATTTGATTGTTTATCTAGCATTATATCATCGTAAACGACTAAATTATTAATATTTCCATCAAGGTCATCAAAACTCTGTGCTTCATCGATATCGGTGATAAAATTAATAATATCATCACCATTTAACGATTTCGCGTTTTCATTAAAATCTTTTAACATATCATAGCACCGTTGATCATCTACGGACGGAGCAATCAAATACAGCTTATCCCACTTCATCCATCTCTTTATCAGATTAAATAACAATTGCGGTTTTCCACTTCCAGAAGGACCTATGATAATATTTCTGATAAAATATGGTAGTGCAGCAATATTATGCTTAACAGGCTCTCGGTTTATTTTGTCGCTGAAAAATCAATTACATTTATATGCATGTTATTATAAATAAATTATGGATCTATATTGTGTGAAATGCAAGACGCATGCTAGCACAGGCGACTTAACAATTATAACAAGCAATAACAGATCAGCAGTTGCCGGCAAGTGTGTACAATGTGGTACAAAGAAATTTAGATTTATTTCTGCAAAATGAGTTGATGATTTTAAAAAAAAAACGAGGAGGTGATATTGCAGCAAATATGACAAACTTACCAGGGACTCAATGGGTTAAATACACAGGAGAAAAACATCTCCCAGCATATAATTACTGCGGCCCTGGAACCAGACTTGATATCCGACTTGACAGCCAGGACCAACTAATACTAGGTTTATATCCTATAAAAGCTATTGATGGAACTTGTCATGATCATGATGTGTCTTATAAAAGTAACAATCTGCGGCATACGAATATCGCATATGTGAAATTGAATACGAATAGTTCTTTCAACATAAACATTAGCTAATTGGTTAGTAAGATCTGCGATAAAGGGTAAACTAGTGCTAGGTGCCGGTAATTAATCGGCTGATTAATATTAGTATGGAATATATTTATTATTCCCCAAGAGGATACGCGAGAGATAAATCAGCTAATAATAAACTCGCCGAAGCTGCAAAAGTCACAAAGGTTACTGCGGCAGATTGGTGTTCAAAACAGGCAATATAGCAGATTTATCTACCACCGCCTAAAATAATCGAGTATGCTCATTTTGATGTCATCGTTCCAAATGAAGTTTATCAGGCGGATATATTATTCTTACCACACGATACTGTCAATACATACAAGTGCGTATTAATTATAGCTGATGTTTCTTGTAGATACGAAGAAGCTGATTCATTATTGACAAAGACGGCGAAAGAAGTTGCTTCTGCATTTGAACGAGTTTATCGACGAGGACCTTTGCAATGGCCAAATCTATTACAGGGTGATCCTGGCAATGAATTTCAACGTGCAGTGTTTTCATTAATGAAGCAACATAACAACACCATCAGACGGGGACATACTGCAATACACCGTGATCAGGCAAGTGTTGAACGATTTAATCGAACTCTTGCTGAGCGGTTATTTGGACATCAATACGCGAAGGAATTTACTCAAGACAAGAGATCTCGTGAATGGGTTCCAAGATTACCAAGTGTGATAAATGCATTAAATAATGATATCACTCGAACAATCAATATGAAACCTAAAAAAGCAAGATCACAAAAAATATATACCTGCACAAAATTATTTTTTAAAACAAAAAATACTTGGTAATGTGACTGTGAGATATTTATATGAACCAGATGAGCTCGAGGGCAGTATAAAAAGAGCTTCTGATCCTATATGGAGTGTCACATCACACAAAATATCTAACATAACAACATCCACGGTTAGACCCGCAATCTTTAGATTAGAATCAACTGCTCCTCAGCGTGGATTTACACTTGAACATTTGCAAGTGATACCCGAAGATACACAATTACCACTGCGATCACTTAACTAGCAAGCCTGCTTCTATTACAAGACAGGCCAACATAACATATTTTCACGTGTATGACCACGACTGCTATCCTTCGTATCTACGGTAAACTGGCGTGGACTTTTGTCTTTAGGCCAGGACCATAGCCTTATACAATTTGTTACGTATATTTGATTTAAATCATTTAATTTTGTTTGTCAGATTCAAATTTGACATTTTGGGTTTAAAATTCGTTAGTTGGGAGAGATTTTCTAGAAATGTATGACCTATACACTCTACAAGTAAACAACAAATGTTAACCTCATTTTCTGACCTTGCTTCAGAGTGTAAACAAGCTTCTAAAATGATTGGTTGATTCCAAGGACATTAGAGCTTTATTTTAAAAATGATTGGTTTATTCCAAGGACATCTTTCTAGATCATGCTGGTTACGTTATTTCTTGAACGTGAGAGTGTTCTGAGAGATTCTGGAAGGTCGTGACCCCTTTCTTGTTTACGTAAAAACAGGTATTTAAATTATTGTTTGAGAGAGAACAGTTCAGTAGTTAGTCTGGGCTTTGGAATACAGATATGTGTTTTATTGTTTGAGTGTAAATCATTTCAATTTCGTTTGGGATCAAGAGGAATTTATTATGTTATTTATCTAGAAATTACTTGTGCTCATTTGGATTATTACAAAACTAAAACTGACTTCATCACGTGACATTGTCGTCCATATTGGATTACATCGTCAAGATTCGAACCCGGAACTATTAGGACATTTTATTATCAGGACTCTTGCAATTCCACTACTGGATTATATTGTGAATTCTTTTTGGATTAATTTTTGGACTTGATTCTCTAAAACCGTAAGTTTATTTATTTTCTTTCATAAAAATATTTGTACTCAATAAATTGTTCGTTAAATTTTACAAGCTTGTTATTTTCACTTCTTTCTATATTGTTGCCTAAGCGCGTAACAAAGAAATCGGGAGCTATCGTCCGAGATTGAGATAAATTGGAATTTGGATAGAATTTTTCTCAGAAAACGTTTGTTTTAAATTTGAATTCCCCTAGTTTTTGAAAATTTTAAATCTTTAGTAAGACTGACAGCCTTGTATTAAAATGACATCTAAAGTAGAAATATTTCTTACTAATCCTACCCAGGCGCAATTAGATCTTTTCAAAAGAGATGAGCTGATTCAACTTGCCAGAAAATATGATCTTTCTGAAGTCAAGGCTTCTTTAACGAAATAAAGATATCAAAAAATTTTGGTCCAATATTTAGTAGAAAAGGATGTTTTGGAACAAAGTGCTTTGATTTCGGTCAGTAAGTCTGCATCAGACTCTGCCATAAAAATAAAGGAATTAGAATTAAAATTCAAGATGGAATTAGAGTTGAAGAGGCTGGAATTTCAAGAAAGACAATTACAATATGATAAAGAGGAGAAAGAAAGGCAAATTGAATTACAAAAAGAGCAGATGCGGATTGATAAAGAGGAGAAAGAATGGCAAATTGAATTACAAAAAGAGCAGATGCGGAATGAGAGAGAGAGAGAGAGAGAGAGAGAGAGAGAGAGAGAGAGAGAGAGAGAGAGAGAGAGAGAGAAGGAAGAAAGGGAATATCAAATTAAAATGAAAGAAATAGAGCTGGCAAGTGAAAATCACCATCATACTTCAAATCCAAATTTAAATTTTGATTTAGCAAGAAATATTAGATTAGTGCCCACTTTCAAAGAAAAAGAAGTAGACAAATACTTAATTCGTTTTGAAAAAGTTGCAGAAAATTTAAAGTGGCCAAGAGAGAATTGGACTCAGTTTTTACAATGGGTACTTACTGGTAAGGCTAGTGAGATTTACACTTCATTGTCCGTTCGGCAAAGTGGTGACTATGATGTTGTTAAAGAATGCATTCTAAGGGGTTATGAGAAAGTCCCTGAAGCTTATAGGAAAAAATTCAGAAATTACAGAAAAGAAGCTGGACAAACTCATGTCGACTTTGCTAGAGAAAAATAGCAGTTGTTTGATAGATGGTGCTTAGCCATGAAAGTCGAACAAGATTATCAAAATCTCAAGTAAATTATATTAATTGAAGTGTTCAAAAACTGTGTACATAGTGATGTTAAGTCTTATCTTGATGAGCATAAGAATGAAACCTTGGAAAATGCTGCTCGAGCTGCTGACGAATATTCTTTGACACATAAAGTTCCTTTGTTAACAAGACTTCTACTCAACAGTCAACAGTCTTCTGGCAGAAATGTATTTCCGCCTAAAACAAGCCCTTCTAAAACTCAAACTAGCACAACTTTCAAAACTCAAATTTCAGAGAAGCTTGATTCTAGATCCTTGTCTCTTCCGACGTGTACCTATTGCAAGAAAAAGGACACGTTATTTCTGATTGCTACAAATTGAAAACTAAACATCGGAATTCAGACAGACCTGTTCCAAATGATCTTATTTCTAAGAGGTCAAGGTCACGGTCATGTATGAAAGCAATACATTTGTTGGGTCTAATAAATCCAAATCTGATTTTATTATGGAGAATTATGAACCATTCATACCGAAGGGTTCTATATCACTCTTGGGTGATTCAGCCAATCCCACCCCTATTAAAATTTTAAGGGACACAGGAGCTTCTCAGAGTCTTCTATTATCAGGTTCTTTGCCTTTTTCTGAGAAGTCTTCTTCTAATGAAAGTGTTCTTATTCAAGGAGTAGAGTGCGGCTTTGTTAATGTTCCTCTCCATTGTGTAAATTTGTCATCAGACTTAGTGTCAGGACCTGTGACAATCGGAACAGTCTCGGTTTTACCCGTAGAGGGCATTCATTTATTGCTAGGCAACGACTTAGCTGAAGACAAGGTTGTGGTTAATCCACTTGTAGCTGACAAGCCTAATTTGGATCAGAAAGTTGATCCAATTGAAAAAGAATTTCCTGATATATTTCAAGCTTGTGTAGTTACCAGAGCTATGGCAAAGAAAGATCTTGAGAATGATGTTGATGAAGAAGCATTTCTTTAGCTGACACGTGTATAGGTCAGGCTTTTGATGAGGTCACTTTTACTCCTTTTTTGGATCAATCAGAAGGTATTGATCATAGTGATCCTATTTTAACAACTCATTCTCTTTATTCTAATCAGGGTGATAAACGACAGTCACTTGTCGTCGAACAGGAAAAGAATCCAAAGGTTTCCTGTTTGTTTCAAAAGGCCATAAATGATACTGAAGCCACTGAAGTTCCTGTCTGTTATTTCATTAAAAAGGGAATTCTTATGAGAAAATGGAGACCTCCCGAGGTACCTGCTGGTGATGAGTGGTCGGTGAACTATCAAATAGTAGTTCCAAAACCTTATAGACAGGAAATACTTAATTTGGCCCATGAAACTCCTTTGGCTGGTCATTTAGGGATTAATAAAACTTATGACTTGATCTTGACTCACTTCTATTGGCCAAAAATCAAAAGTGATGTTACCAAATACTGTAGATATTGTCATACTTGTCAAATGGTAGGAAAACCGATTCAGAAGATACCTAAGGTCTAATCAAGGTTCAAACTTCATGTCTGGAATTTTCCAGCAAGTTATGTATGAATTGGTCATTCAGCAATTCAAGTTAAAAATGAAACTGGTTTGAAAGAGCTATAATGGAGAGAACTTTTGAGTCTGATATGGAGTTGTGTCACTCTTCTTCTTTTTTCATACTTTTCCTCATATTAGATATTACGGCCCTTACAAAGTTAAGAAGAAATGACTTAGTTAAATTATAGTATTAGTGCTCCTGGGATCTAAAACAATTATAAGAGTACCAGTATATTTAAAGAGATAGCCATGTTAAGCATGTAATTAATTTAGTTGTACCTATCCCACTCAGTGAAGGAATATCGTCAGATTCTACTGATATTGAAATGATGACTGATATTGTAACGACGAATCTTTGTAATTCAGAAATTATGAAAAATCTAGACCAGAAACTTTCACATTTACAAGTGCAAGAAAGAAATGAACTGAAACAATTATTATTTCAATCTGAGCATTTATTTCCAGATATTTCTACAAGGACAAACAAATTTTTTCATGACGTTGAAATTGAAAATTCAAAACCTGTTAAACAACATCCATACAGGATGAATCCACTCAAACAGGAATACTTAAAAAAGGAAATTCAATATTTGCTGGAGAACGATTTTATCGAGCCCAGTAAAAGTGATTGGAGTTCACCATGCATACTTGCTCCAAAACCAGATAAAACTTTCCGTATGTGCACTGATTATAGCAATAGCAAACAGTGTGACAAAAATAGATTCATTCCCATTCCCAAGAATTGACGATTGTATTGATAAAATCGGGAATGCCAAGTATGTCACCAAATTTGACCTTCTGAAAGGATTTTGGCAGATTCCATTAACGGAAAGAGCAAAGGAAATCTCGGCATTTGTAACTCCAGATGGACTCTACCAATATAAAGTGATGCCTTTCGGGATGAAAGGGTCACCAAGTACATTTCAACGTCTCATGAATATGATCACCTTTGGTCTAGAAAATTGTGATGCCTATATAGATGACGTCATCATCTACAACGACACCTGGATAGAACATCTAGCAACAATTCGAAAATTCTTTGACAGACTCGCTGATGCATGTTTGACAATTAATTTATCTAAAAGTGTATTCTGCCGTGCTAGTGTGACTTTTTTAGAACATATTGTGGGACATGGACAAGTAAAATAATTTAATAGCAGACGCTCTTTCCCGTGTATAAATATATTATATCATATACAAGGTATAATTTATACGAGGTTTTTTATACCTCAGATGTAAATTGGTTTGTGATAAAAAGAAAGTTTTATCATATAAACCTTTCTTTTTATTTTATGAGGAAAGGTGTTACGTATATTTGATTTAAATCATTTAATTTTGTTTGTCAGATTCAAATTTGACATTTTGGGTTTAAAATTTGTTAGTTGGGAGAGATTTTCTAGAAATGGATAACCTATGTACTCTACAAGTAAACAACAGATGTTAACCTCATTTTCTGACCTTGCTTCAGAGTGTAAACAAGCTTCTAAAATGGTTGGTTGATTCCAAGAACATTAGAGATTTATTTTAAAAATGATTGGTTTATTCCAAGGACATCTTTCTACATCATGCCGGTTACGTTATTTCTTGAACGTGAGATTGTTCTGAGAGATTCTGGAATGTCGTGACCCCTTTCCTGTTTACGTAAAGACAGGTATTTAAATTATTGTTTGGGAGAGAACAGTTCAGTAGTTAGTCTGGGCTTTGGAATACAGAGATGTGTTTTATTGTTTGAGTGTAAATCATTTCAATTTCGTTTGGGATCAAGAGGATTTTTTGTGTTATTTATCTAGAAATTACTTGTGCTCATTTGGATTATTATAAAACTAAAACTGACTTCATCACGTGACATCGTCGTCAATATTGGATTACATCGTCAAGATTCGAACCCGGAACTATTAGGACATTTTATTATCAGGATTTTATTGTGAATTCTTTTTGGATTAATTTTTGGGACTTGATTCTCTAAAACCGTAAGTTTATTTATTTTCTTTTATGAAAATATTTGTACTCATTAAATTGTTTGTTAAATTTTACAAGCTTGTTATTTTCACTTCTTTCTATGTTGCTGCTTCTTCGAGCCTAAGCGCGTAACGAATTATAGCTCGCACAGGGATTATTCTGGTGTTGTTTTAGCATCATTATAAATTCAGCAATAATATCAAAGTTACGATTATTTTTTTGTCGCTTTGTTTATAACCAGGGAGGTTTTTTTCTTATTATATCATCGATGAGAATTTCATTGTTGGTATTGCCATTAGAATTTAAAATAACTCTCTGAAGTTCATTCATTCTTCGTGACACTGCGCGATAGACTGCATTTGACCACTCGATGCGATCATCTATGATCCAAACAATTGTATCAGAGATGGTAAACCTCTGAGATAAGATGAATGTATCATCATTGCGTATCCTGGCGTCCATGGAGATTTATCCGCACGCAATGCATCTTCGACAACATTAATATCGACCAGAACAATATCATTCAATACGCTGGAAACTTCTTTATGCGCTTCAAACAACCGTGTTGAAGTGTGTCTCTGACTATCTTTCTACTTGCCACTATCAAATCGTTTGGTCTAAACGCTTCCCAAAAGATCATTTATATTTGTTTATGGAATTATTTTAAGTGCTATTTCGCACAGGATTTTATCCGACTGTAATCCGATTAATTTATTGAACTTGCTTAATTTTGGATCGAGCGCTCTATGATCAGTATTAATTTCTTCATAATAATCTACAAATTGCTTCAGCCAAATCATGCGGAGATAAATCAACAAATAGTGGTGGTTGTCTATGATCGCCACACATTATCACTGCTGTATTTTTCAATAATAGCCAATCAAGAAACATTTTTAATATATCCAGCGACACTGTGCATATCACATCCCAAATAATGTTCTTTAGAATATATTGCTCACCCATTCGATCAGGAGTCTATGCTTCACCCTTATACCGAAAGAAACGGTGATAAGTGAAGGAATTAATTTCTCGTTTTATCTCTCCGTTGAGTCTGTGTGTGGGTGTTATCACAATCATATCTGATTTCCCTCGAAATAATTCGATCATTCGTGTTCTTTTTCCACAACCACCTGGCCCGTTAAAGTAAACGGTCTTACGTCTTCATACTGGATTGGATATAGATGGCACCTATAATAATTCTGATCTTTGATAATTTTGCAGGTAATTATCTTCAACCGTAACATCCGCTAATTTGTAAAACGAGCCACTGCTTCTTTATACTTGCTATCTATATAAAATGAATCAGTGGCTACTCTGACTGAGGTGTCAGGAAATCTATTTATCATTGATAGCAGGTTTACATAAACATAAGCCATGCATAGATGATCTAATATGATTATTCAGAGGAGATGTAACTAACAATAGTACCAAACCGTGTTCCATCAGACAAGTAAGCATAAAATCGTTTGTGACTAAATGCTCCGCCTTGGGTGAATTTACCAATTATTCTTCTGCTGAGATCTTAAGCGTTTTAATCATTGATTTTGCATTTGCATTGAAAGATCTCCTTGGATCGTTTAACAATATTGTCCTCGGTGAGATCAGGACAATTTCCTTATAATCATTAATTAGTTTATAGAGACGATCATCATCTGGTTGTGGTAACCAAACCTCAGCCTGCGCTCGATACAATAGTATTTCCTCACCGACAATCAGTGATATCAATATTTTACAATCAATCATATATCGTAATAACACTATTGGTGACCAGTATTTTTCAGATAAATGTCTAACAAACCAAACATAACAAATCGGATGGAGTCCTTTAGCGATTTCAAATGATATTACACGAGTAAATACGGTTAGATAAAAATCTGGAAGTGGTTCATTAATCGCAATTCGTGTCATCGCGTGTGTGGGATGTTCAAATCGTTTAAAATACCTAGCACACTCTCCATACCCGAGGAAACTTCCTGGATAACACGCAACCATATCAACCGAAATAAAACTTTTAGACTCATATCTGATATTCCACAATCCGCCGTGTCCGTATTCGAGACAACTAGCTTGAACATCGGAGAAAAATTCAAATGTTGGCTTCCACAGATTTCTCTCTCTGCGAAATGAGCTGCAACTGACGGGACTGTAAAACAGTTTGTTAGTAATTGCTCGGTATTATCCCGTGAAAATTTTTCAGTGACTTTTCTCATCGTGCCGTGAAGAGATTCTGTACAATATATTTCACCGTTAGCTCTTACAAATTGATCAAATTTACATTCTTCATCTTCAAAACTCTGAAATAACCATACTGACACATGATCGTTTTTTCTTGAATCGTACATAAAATCAAACATGTTCCTGCCACCAGAGAACTCTGGCGGGTAATATCTCACATATCGATCTCGTGGAAATATTGTTACTGCGTTAGTCCACACGTGCGCATTATGATCAATAATATTTATTGGAGCTCTTCTTGATTTATATTTCGATTCGTATAATACTTCCCTTGTTAACTTTGCTACGGTTATTGGGAAATTTAATGTTTTTTCTAGCTCAGCTACATCTTTTATCGTACCACCAGCATCCTTGACAGATTCAGCCCATTTGTTCATTTTTTTTTTTTTGCGTCTTAGATTTTTTTAGACCGTTCCACACATTGCATTGGTAAAATGTTCCGTTACTCTCTCGGATACACAATTTATCTTTGATAGTTTCATCGGTTTCAGATTCCTAACATTTGGCTTTTCATTTATCAGATAGATTCCATAAATAACCGCGTTCACATGGTACGCTAGCTCATAATACGGTTTGTCAGTTCCGGTCAATATTCCTGGTTTGAAGCTTTGATTCACAATGACAGTTTTTTAATTAGCGAGGAAAGGGTTGTATTTATCAGGAATAATTAAATTCTCTGTTTCTCCATGTTTCATTAAATTTTACTCAGACAAAATATTTTCTTTATTCGAGATGCGCGATTATACTCGCTGCTCGTTTGTCGTTCGTGCTCGCATCAACACCACCATTGATTCGAAATGATGACCAGGAGGAAGATGCGCCATCCTTCTTAAATTTGTTCTTAGCATCATTCATCTTATTAATAATATTTTTATTCTCTGCTTGACCATTCATTGGTGCGTCTACAAAGATTCTGTCGAGATTAAATTTAAAGGTTTACCTGGGTTTGAATTTGGATAATCTCTCAAACTTCTCTATATTATAATTAAAACAAGTATATAAAGAAAAGATATTTTATATAATGAATCACAGAACAGCTGATGATAGGATCTACAACCCCTTGTAACAAATTCTGCAGAAACGAATTCTGCGGATATCATTCACAGAGTGTGCGGCGGGAAGACTAGGTCAGACACCTTGTATAAGATACGCTGCTGGAGTATGAGAAAAACTCAGTTGTGCCTCCAATGTGGCTGTAAGCGATACAGAGAGCTTAAACGATATTATGATAAAAGAAATAACGATACTGACAGCGTCAATGATAAAGTTATAGTAACACCAGAGGATTACATTACTAGATTCTTGACAAATAATAATTAAAAAATATGACTTAAACAATACAAAAAATATTAAAGAATTTCAACGGCATCTCACGATAAAGAACTATGAAACTTCTTGTGATGGTGTAGTCAGACACTGCCGGTTGAAATAGCCAGTGGGCACTGCCAATAATCATGGTTATTTAATGTTTGGTGTTGGAAAAAATATTTATGTCATAGATTCGTATATGAAGTGTTTAATGGAGAAATCTCTCATGACCTTGTGCTTGACCACATTTACGGAGATCCAAAAAATAATCATTATATAATTTTCAAGTTATCACACAAAGGCAGAATTTTGCACTTGGAGGATAGGAAAATATAATTCTTTTGGAAAAAGACCTGTAAAATTAGTGAATGTTGCGACTGGTGAAATACTAATATTTCAATCGATAAATAAAGCTGGCGCATACTTAGATATTTACCCACACGGGGTACAACATGTTGCGGAGAAAAAATACAAATCTACCCTTTCTACAAAATAAAATCAGAGACTTCGGTTTGAATATATCTCAATACAGGTAATTATTCACATTTTGTTTACTAACTAAAGGTGTATTTTTATAATGGACTATGAAAATATCATTGATATAATTTCTGCTATTACAAATTTGAAAATAATCAACAAATACAATTCTCAGATAAACTAAATTGTGACAAAATCCGTTCTGATTTTGAATACCTACAAGAGCTTAAATTCGAAAACAAATATAACGCTACCGTCGCAGTATGGACTCATCAATGAAATTCAACAAGCGGTTTACGCATTATTAGCGGATAATAGCGTATTAAGTAAGTTCGTACCCGTCTTTACAACAGTAGACCAAAATAGATCGGATTTATCAAAGGAACATGAAACAAAAGAAAAATATTAATTCACGCGTGAGGCAGCTAAAAAGATTATAGAAACTAGTTCCGAGAGTAGAAGCGAGTTCTAAGTAACGAAAACAAAAGTAAGACTGCACAGAAATGTTTTTTCAGAATCTTTTTTTAATACTAAAATCATGCACGATGATTTCATCAGCGCGGGTTTACTAATTCTGATAGGGTAGTTACTACTAAAAATAACGAAAACCGTCCGATTTTGTAACTTTAATAGGGTAAATACCCTACAAAACCAACCACATCGACCGATTTCATAACTTTGATAGGATATTTACTAGTAAAAAGTCACGAAAATCGACTGATTTCGCAATAAAATATAATAATAATTTTATTATACGACTGAAATATTTTATTTATAATATATTCTGTGCACACTGACAGATTTACAGATTCTGATAGGCTATTTACTAGTAAAAATCACGAAAATCGTCCGATTTCGTAACTTTAATAGGTTAATTACCCTACAAAACCAACCACATAGACCGATTTGCTAATTCTCATATGGTAATTACCTTACAAAACCAACCGCATTGTCTGATGATTTCACACCAAAAAATGTATGCGATTGAAATATTTTTTTAAAATATATTTTTTCATCCTGATTTCATCAAGGATAAATAATTCTGATACCGCGTTGATTAAATCATCGTGCACGATCAGAGTGACATTTAAGATCACACAACGAAACTTATTTGTAAAGTCCCCCATCTAGGTCAATCAAATTACCAGATTGGTCAGTGAGTTTAAAATTTATTCTCGTTAATAAATTATTATGACACTGCACATAACGAAATTAACTGGTTCTTGAGCGATTAAAAATCTAGGTGGAGCCAGTGGCATAAATGAATATAAAATGTATCCCTGCTGGGCCTGATTTGATTTTTCGAGATTTATTTGGTAGCTTCCGTCAATAACATTACAAACGAGATTTACTGCGATCACCGAGGATATATTTACATTTCCAGGTGGCATATGGCTCCCACCTCCGTCTGGGTCACTCTTATGCTTAATGATGCCACCCCCCGGTTATTTGTTTTCATGCAGCGTGTATTTTAGGAAAGTTTACATTGATAAGATGGCTGAGTGATTTCTTTAGTGCATCGCTTTTCAGTGCTGGTATTACAAATGTCGGTAATTGTTCGGTTATTTTAAAATAATTGAGAAATACATAATACGAGGGTTCTCTGGTTAAGTAGCGTTTATAATACTCTTCATGAATTACGAAGTCACGAATATACTCGATATCGTCCACAATTTGATTTATATGCTGAATTGTTTCGATAATATGTTGGTTTAGGTCATCAGAATAATGCTGTGTAATACTCGCAAATAATATCTTTAATTTATCAAATGTGCGTACGAGTTCAGGAGTAACCGTGTGTGAAAGAAATTTAAAATACTCCTCTCAGAGAACCAGGCTATTAGGTGTATCGTACTCGAATAATTTATAATAAAAATCTTAACGAATTACCATAATCAATCAAAAAATAATCATGTGAAAGTGTTTTTCTGTACTCTGGTTTTGTTATAAATTTGTTCACATCTGTGGTAAAATCGCTCATGTTTGGTACAGGAATTTGTAAATGTGTCTGAGGGGGGATTTGAGGCCGTCCTAAAACTGTTCAGAGCGATAACTGCTAATTATCTACAACATGGCCTGGTGAGTTTATCTCGATGGCGGCTGATAATGTTAATTCGTGGACTATTAAAGCTATCTTTGATTCTTTTACTGCAATGGATTTTATTCTACTTTGAAATTCTATTCGATTTGACAATTACCTGATGGTATACAAACAACGTTCCATTCAGGGTTTTCATCCGCATTATTTTTATTTGCAAACACCAGATAATTATTCGGCTGCTGACCAACGAATTAGTCTGATCTAATATTTGAGCAGCTGTGATATACTCGTAATTTTGCAAGCGCGAGTTCCATTAACTGAAAATTGCGATTGGAAAGTTCACGCTGAATTCAGGGTTAGTTGACTATATTGAAATCATAGTTGTCTTTGACGGGGCTGTGTTCGCGGCTATATGTTGCAGTAATTTCGTTGTCATTATTATTGTTATCCGGGATGCGGGAGGTCGTTGGTTCGAACAACTGTCGAGTCATACTAAAGACTTCTAAAAATGGTACTAACAGCTGCCTCGCTTGGTGCTCAGCATTAAGAGGTTAGTGTTAGGACTGGTCGGCCTGGTGTCTAGATAATGTGACTGGGTAGGACATCATGCTACATGTCTGCGGCATGATTCCCCAGTGCTAGACATTACTTTAAACCGCCTCATTGCAGACATCGTAGCGATATGACTGGAAAATTGTTAAAGCTACGCTAAAAATCTTAATCACACACGCGCGCGCGCGCGCGCCGGAAAGTAAAATTTCTTTTTTTAAGAAATTAGGGTCATGGAACAATGGAGTTTGATAGAAATATACAAGTTAAACAGTTAAATTTGTGTCCATGAATATTCCGTTAGAATATCAAGTTACATGATTATTGTCGACATTATTTTCTTTCAGAAGAAATGTTATTTTTTATTATTCTCTCAACATCACTGTTTTGATTAAGGCTTAGGCTGTTTTGATTAAGGCTTATTCTGTATTGGTTAAGGCTTATACTTTTTTATTAAGGCTTACACTGTTTTTGATTAAGGCTTACACTGTTTTGATTAAGGCTTATTCTGTTTTGATTAAGGCTTACACTGTTTTGATTAAGCTTACGCTGCTTTGTTTATTTCTCGATACTCCACTACACCTGTTGTTTGTCTGGTGTTTTTGAGGTCTCTTTGGGCATCATACAGATTCAGAATCTCTTCTATAACCCAGGGTTTTTTCTTTGGGCGATGGAGCCCAATGATGTCCTTGGCAACTGTTGTCATGACTGTGTTGAAAGTGTCATCACTTTAACATCAACATCCATTACAAGGAGTAGAGCAAATTTTCCTCCAATTGTGGCTAGGAATGACTTGCAGATGTTAGGGTCCTTCAGTTATTCAAGGTTGAATTTGAGCCTGATTTTCTTTGGCTTGTTAATTTTCTTCAACCTCACTCAAAAGTTCATAATGACGAGGTCGTGATCACTCCCAACATCAGCACCTGGGGACGTTCTTGTTTTTACTCTATTGATGCCAGATCGGTACCGGTTTTGAACCAGTATGTAGTCGATCTGGTTGTGATGGGTTCCACTTGATGCGTGCCATGTCCAGCATCGTGAAGCTTTAAGTTGGCCCAGGGTGTTGGCTAGTACCAAGTTGTTGTAGCTTGCAAACTCGAGCAGTCGTCTCCCTCTTTCGCTGGTATGCTCATTGCAAGAAGGTCCACAATGGATGTCTTTTTTTTTTACTTACCACGTTTATTATACCTTGGAGCTTGTTGTAGAACTCCTCTATTTCTTCATCATCATGATCAGTAGGAGCATAGACTTGGATAATTGTGATGTTAAAGGGGGATGCTTTCAGGCGAATGGAGATGATTCTGCTAGATATGGGGCGACATTCAAGCACACATCTCTTGGTGGCTTGTTGACAAGGAAGCATCCTCCATTTATGGACTTGTCCAACTCTCCACTATAGTATAATATATGCTCATCTTCAGTTTGGTGTTCTCCTAGGGCTTTCCATCTTACTTCACAGAGTCCCAGTATGTGCCATGTGTAGTGTTCCATCTCATGTGTCAACTCTTGGAGTCTTGCAGTTTGCGCCAGAGTTCTAATGTTCCAGGTAGCAATGGCAACGTTGTCTCTCGCTCTTATTTTATGCAAAGTACCAGTAGCACACTTATCACCTCCGTTCTAGTGGACAACGGTAGGCGCGGTCCTTGTTGACCCGGGCGACGACCGATCCGGTATGATAACTTCAGATTTGTCCAGCATTATTAGTGTGTCTTGGGCAAAAGTCGTCTGGCAGCGCCCATCTCTCTCCAGATCAAAGAGTTGCCAGAAGGGGATATAGTACTGTAACGTGCGAATGGGTCAAGGTCAAATAAAATGGAATAGGCTAACCAAAGCCAACATGCAAGGCAGCAGGAAACTCGTGTATGGGCGGATTCGTCCATTTCCCGAGCAGATAGAGCATCTGCCACTGCCCATGGTAGTTTTATTATACACTAATGCAAATTTTGAATAAATGATTAAAAAGATACATCATGTCAAACTACGTTGAGATTCATTATAATTAACATACATGTCAAAAATCAATAATATAGTGATTATTTTAAACTATTTTTTTTTCTTCCGGTATTTTCGGTTTGTTTTGGACTTGTCGATTTCTTCCAGATTGTTCCGGTAAATATTTGGACCGCAGCACACCATTCGGTTACAAATCCGCTCCGTGATAAATTATTTCTTGACATAACTATTTCATAGTATTACAAGATAGTAGACATATTCTTGTTTAAAAGTTATTTACAGCTTCAAATGCATAAATAAAACTGATTATGTTTAAATATCTGGATGCACTCTTATATATATATATATATATATATATATATATATATATATATATATATATATATATATATATATATATATATATATATATATATATATATATATATATATATATATATATATATATATATATATATATAAAAGTAGACGCTTAATTCTCCTTTCCAGATATTGTCCAACAATAACACGAAAGATCAATGCGTCCTAATTACACTACCTTCTTTGCAAAGTTAACCTTTATTTTTATTTTGAATTTAAGAACATATTACTAAAACTTATTTTATTAGTACAAACCCACCAGATACTTAATGTACACAATAATTGCATGACGAAACTGTATTACAGTATGGTAACATAGAACATTATTAGATTTACTGTGGCAACAGGTAAATTATGTTTCAAGTGCTTTACATTGAGTTGTACTGGCATAATCACATGTGATCTTAATACTATTTTAGAAGATTATGATTTTCGAGCGTGTTCAATGGCTAGTATGTAGGGACCTTTATTTAGTTCCGCTATATAAATCGGAAAATAGCATGTGACTCCGTTTGAAGCTGGTCTTGTACTCACCTATCTATTAATTTACCTTAATCATAACAGTAAGTAAAACAGACATTGCAATACTTTGCATGACTAGTAAGCAAGACACACTCATATAAAAGTGAACTTAAAGCAAATAAACTATTTTATTCGGACGCAAACCTTTTACTGTTTGAAGTTTTGGTTATTGTGGGAAAGGATGCTGGTACAAAAAATAACTAAAATCATATGAATGCTTGTGCCTAACATACTGTCCACAATGAAATAGGAATTATTGTCCAAGCAACAAGCTCTGTACAATTAAACAGTCTATTAATTTTCAGACATTACGTACGGTTATATTAAATTCAATATCTCTTCAAAAAGGCATTTTGATGGAGAATTTATGTTTTAATTTAATAGTTTGCCCATCAACACGTTAGTCGTCGTCGTCGTCATCATCATCATCATCATCATCAGTCTCTTGACCTAGTGTGATCGTTGAGGTACCGTGCTGTCAAACATCTGACCAGTTCCATCCACTTGTTTCTATCATGTGTCAATGCCTGTGTCTCCGCAAAACAGTTCCTCGTCCATTCTGTGATGTAGTCACTCCACTTTTTTCTCTGTCTACCTCTCCTTCTACCACCATGGACGCTGCACTGCGGTACTTTTGTGGATTGACTGCTGGCTCTAGTGACATGACCATACCATTTCAGCTTTCTCTTTTCGACAGTGGTGAAGAGCTCTTCATAGTGACCTACTTTGTGCCTGATGGTGATATGCACTTCTTCATTTGTGATGTGGTCCATGTAAGAGATGCCAAGGATGGTTCTGTAACATCTCATTTCAAGTGCCTGGATTCTTCGTTGTAATTCTGCTGTCAGGGTCCAGGTCTCACATGAATACAAAATGTTTGAGATTACTAGTATTCTCAATAGTCTGATCTTAGCTTTGACATATCTGCCGTTGTTTGTGCTGCTCGTGACAAAATTTCTGCTCTTGATCCCTCTTCCGTGATTATGGAACCAAGATATTTGAATTGGCCCACTGTTTCCAGTTCATGTCCTCTGACTTTAATCTTGGCTGAGATTTGTGTGCCACTATTTGTCATCATCTTTGCCTTCTCTATACTTATCTCCATCATGCCACACTCTGTCAAAAGTCTTTATCTATGAACACATGATATATGTCTTGTTGATGTTGCGATTACTTTACACACAAAAACCTGAAATTGAATATTTGTTCTGTTGTGCTTCTTCCACTCTTGAATCCTGCCTGATCTTCAGCAATTATTTCTTTTGCTTGTGGTTTCAGTCTTACTATCAGGGCTGATAAAACTGATAGTTCTGTAATATTGGCACAGCTGGAGATTGCCTTTTTGGGGGAGTGTTATAATCAGTGACTGGGTCCACAGTGTTGGCCATTCACCTGTCTGCCAGATCTTGTTGCAGATTTCTTTAAGCAGCTCTATCACTGATCCACTCCGTCATTCTTGATAAGTACAGCAGGGATGTTGTCTACTCCAGCTGCTTTCCCATTCTTGAGTGCTCATATTGCTGACTCCACCTCTTCTTTGAGAATGGGGAAGTCATCATCATTTGTGGAGTTTGGAACTTCAAGCACCTCTGGGTTAATAATATCTTTTAAAGCTACTTTCAATGATGCTCGGAAAATCCAGTTTATTGTGTTTTTGTTGTTTTCTTAGACACTATACTTTGTCGACATTGCCTGATTTACTTTTGAAAAGAAAGAAAACATTTTAGACTTTCTAAAGTAAATTACAACATCTGAGGACTGTAATGTTATGTTGCTATGATTTATAATTTGACTTAATTGATTATAGGCATACGCTATGCTGCTTCTCGGTTTGACTGACTTGCTTTGAGCATGCTATTAATTTGTCGACTGTATATCCTTTACCAATAAACATGATAACGTTTCTTATAGAGATCTGAGTATTCATAAAAACACCTATTAATTTCTGTGTTCGTTTTGCTCTTTTCTCATTTCATACATTTTATTGCTCATTTCATATATTTAATTAATTATCAATTTATTCCAATTAATCTTCCATTTCTTCAATCTTTTGTCTTCTGTTTCTTGTAACATAGATACTCTGTTAGTGCTTTCTTTAAGATTTGATACCATATGATTAGGCTATTATATGTATCTATTTACAATTCTAATTCGTATGTTATAGATTGTACGCTTCTTCTGCTTTTGCTGGCGTAAACAATACTTTCATCAACTCTATTAGTTGTTTGTTAATGATAAGTAGATGCTAATCTATATAACTTAAACTAAAAGTTATTTCCAATGAATGTTAGACGTTAGCTTTAATTTAAACAGTAGATTGTCTCAATGAATGCTAGACGTTAGCTTTAATTTAAACAGTAAATTGTTCTCAATGAATACTAGACGTTAGCTTTAATTTAAACAGTAGATTGTCTCAATGAATGCAAGACGTTAGCTTTAATTTAAACAGTAGATTGTCTCAATGAATACTAGACGTTAGCTGTAATTTAAACAGTAGATTGTCTCAATGAATGCTAGACGTTAGCTTTAATTTAAACAGTAAATTGTTCTCAATGAATGCTAGACGTTAGCTTTAATTTAAACAGTAAATTGTTCTCAATGAATGCTAGACGTTAGCTTTAATTTAAACAGTAGATTGTCTCAATGAATGCTAGACGTTAACTTTAATTTAAACAGTAAATTGTTCTCAATGAATGCTTGACGTTAGCTTTAATTTAAACAGTGAATTCTTCTCAGTGAATGCTAGACGTTAGCTTTTATTTAAACAGTAAATTGTTCTCAATGAACGCTAGACGTTAGCTTTCATTTAAACAGTGAATTCTTCTTAATGAATGCTAGTTGTTAATTTAAACAGTAAATTGGTATCAATGAATGCTAAACGTTAGCTTTATTTTAAACAGTAAATTCTTCTCAATGAATGCTAAACGTTAGCTTTATTTTAAACAGTAAATTCTTCTCAATGAATGCTAGACGTTAGCTTTATTTTAAACAGTAAATTCTTCTCAATGAATGCTAGATGTTAGCTTTAAATTAAACAGTAAATTGTTTTCAATGAATGCTAGACGTTAGCTTCAATTTAAACAGTCAATTGCTCGCAATGAATGCTAGACCGAGATTCTACCAGTGCACAATAAGGACACTTTACGTTAATAGTAACATCTCTCTCTCTCTCTCTCTCTCTCTCTCTCTCTCTCTCTCTCTCTCTCTCTCTCTCTCTCTCTCTCTCTCTCTCTCTCTGTTACGCATATTTGATTTGGGTCATTTATTTTTTATTTTAATTGTTTGTTTGCCAGATTCAAATTTGACATTTTAAGTTTAAGATTCATTCATTCGGAGATATTTTTTTTAGTTTATAAAGCGGGATCACATGTACTCTTAAGAATAAACACCAGGTGTTGACCTCATTTCTGACCTGGCTTCAGAGTTGTAAACAAGCTTTTACAATGATTGGTTGATTTCAAGGACATTATGGCGCTTTGTTATAAACATCTTTCTATTTTTAGTTGGGTCATACGGTGTGTACGAGATTTTTTGAATGTAAATTTGTTCTAAAAGATGCTAGAAGATCACGTGACCCCTTTGTTGTTTACGTAAAAACAGGTATATAAATTATGCTTTGGAGCGAACTATTTAGTAGAACTTGGGATGTTCGAATATTAAGTTGTGTCGTTTTGAGTTATTTTAAATTACCTTGTATTGTAAATTATTTCAATTCGTTTGGATCAAGAGGATTTATTTTGTTATTTATCTGGAAACTAATTGTGCTCATTGAATTCCATTACCAAGAACTGACTTCATCACGTGACATCGTCTTCCATCTTGGATACTTCACTAAGATTCGAACTTGGAATTATTTGGACATTTTATTACCAGGACTTTCGCAATTTCTCTAGTAGATAATATTTTGAATTTTTTTTGGGATTAATTTTGGAATTGATTCTTAAAACCGTAAGTTTATTTTTCTTTTCTGGAAAATATTTGTGCTCAATAAATTGTTTATTAAGTTTTTACAAGCTTGTTATTTTAATTCTTTCTATGCTACTGTTGATTCGAGCCTAAGCACGGAACAATATATATATATATATATATATATATATATATATATATATATATATATATATATATATATATATATATATATATATATATATATATATATATATATATATATATATATATATATATATATATATACATACATATATATATATATATATATATATATATATATATATATATATATATATATATATATATATATATATATATATATATATATATATATATATATATATATATATATATATATATATAGATATATAGATATATATATATATATATATATATAAAATCTTGTATGGCTTATGTCCACAAATTAAAAAATAATTTTTATAAAAAAATGGAGCCAGTCCTTTAAGATTTATTTGTTTTAAACATTAAAATAAAAGCATGGAATTCATTTATTTGTAGAGTCCTTTTGCAGTCCTTGTTGTTCGTGGGGTCATTTGTGTACTCGGTATGCATTTAACAACAAATTTGAAATCAAAGTTTATCTGGGTATTATTTTTTTTAAAAAGTTAGATTCATAAATATTTATAAACATTGCTTTAGTGTTATCTGATTTTAATCTTGAAAAATGTCTTTAACGGCTTTCAAAACCAAATTGAAAGTATTTTTTTTTTTTTTTTTTTTTTGCAATAAAAGTAGTTCTTTCCGCATTTTATACCTACCCGTTGATAACGATTGAGTATTAGTTTGCAAACATGGCTGCGCTCTTCATTGCAAGGCTGTCTAGTGCTCTTACATCAACTTTGCAATGTTAGTTCCTTTTTTATTAGTATTGAAGTAATTTTTCGCGATTCAATTTTTCCTTCCCATATTGCATGTCTTTTCGAGAATGGAGTTGTGGGCGTCTCATTGAATGCTACTTGTATGATCCTTTTCAGGTTTACTATGTAACGTCTTTTCGAGGATATTAAATGATTGACCGGTTACCTGGGTTTACGTATAGCAGAATGCTAAATGTTCCTGTGGGAAGGAATAAGTGCTACATCCCACAGCCGTTTATGTGCTCAAGGAGCACTGCTGATTAAGCCGTTAGGTTGTAGGACTATGTCGCTAGCGACATGAACTAAGAGCTTTCATGAGTGGGAATGGGTCCAACCCACACTCATGTTAACAAAGAGTTGATTTCAGTCAGTTATGAATGTACCAGATGTCGATCCAAGCAGCACGTAACGCACATCGGAACACCTAGCTTTAGGCGAGTGGAAATTGTTCCACATCTCCGCCGTTACTGTACGATGGCCAAGAGAGGGCAAGGACTCTGCGAACCAGACTGAGCCATTGATGTCGTGAACTCCAAAGAACGCCAGCCCATACATAGTCAGATTTAGATAGTTATACTAATAGACAATTTAAAAAAATGCCAATAAATGTTAGCAGCCTATGTAATTGTGTCAAATCCAAACAAGTACAATGTTCCTACATCCTAATAATCGGAAAAATTATAGTACATAGTGTACGTTTTAGATTTCCTACAAATGTTTAAAAACTAATATATCTGAGCAACATATACAAGTTTGGTTACTGTTAGGTCATAAAAGCTTTGAATTTTGAAGGATCAAGTTAGTATACATAATAGTATAGTATACATAATAGTCTTATTGAAACGGGATACCAAGTCAAAATGGTTCCCTGGATAAGAAGCAATATAATATTGGTAGCCCAGAACAAGCATTCTGTTGTACTTTACTTTGTATTTAGTGAAGAAGTGTTACAAATACCTGCTTTTAGCACATGGTATCTGGAAAAAATTAAAATGGCAGACACTATGATAGTGATTTCTAGTAATTTTGCGACTAACCACTTGTAATCGTTGCCCAATTTCCTAACTTGCATCAATCTCCATCATCAAAATGTGTTTCCGTGTAAGTTTTCATATAGTATATAGAATATAAAGTTTGGTACTAAGCATACATATATTCTGTTGTCTTATATAATTGCATAATAGCATAGGTCAGGAATCTCAAACTCAAATCACTACAAGGTGCACATGAAGTCTAGTATATTGGTCTGAGGGCTTCCTCACTGACGAAGAAATTTGCATTATTAATTATTTTACAAATTCTGTGTGGTGTTGTTGGCTGCAAGAAATAACTCCATAGGCAGCTCATAGGCAACATGTTTGAGAACCCTGGCATAGAAAATCTCATGACCTGTGCAAAGAATGTGTATGTTGTTTGGAAGATTATCATCAATGAATATGACAGTAAGTCACAAGGTACAGTAACTCATGCTTGTAACCCAGGGATTCACAGAATATTTGTTCTAAGCTTTTATTTGTTAAATTCAGGATACCCAATGGGATTCTAAAGGTATAAATACTTTTTATACATATTTAAGCTGCTAACTTAAATAATGTTTCATGTAAGGGAGTGATTAATATCCTAAGCATAACCTGTCAGTGGAAGCCTACAGTACTCCCTCATTAGAATGCTGTCCACAGGAATCGTATAGTAGATTTCCTTATTGTGAGATACATTAAAACAAAGTACATGATTACGTGGTTCTTTCTGGAGTTTTTCCAGGTTCTTCCTCCTCTACCATTTATTCTGGCCACCAGGTATAGCCTATCTTGTGCTGAAAAATGGCATTAAACCTTACAACAACAACAACCATAACTTCAGGAATGTATCTGTGGTGTAGATCAATCACCTATACACAGAGTTTTGGTCCTCTTTTAATCTATAACTTAAAAAATATTTGAAGTAAGGAAGAAAATGTTTAAAGGATTGATTAATCTTTAAAACTGGAACAACTAGGAAATAAAAAGCAGACAGCTCTCTTTATCACTTGAACTAATTTTGTTTCAGTTCTTAAAGCACAAGCCATCCAAGGTGCCAGCATTCGTTTTGCCTCTAAGAAAGTTTCAGGAACCTCAAGAAACAAAAGGTCAAGGACAAGAGGCAAAGCAAGAGGATTAAAAGTTCGACATAATGAGTTTGTTCATGCTGGGCAAACTTTAGTGACTCAGCTTGGTCTTCGTTATTATCCAGGAGAAAATGTAAGTTGATAAAGGCATTATTTGTGTTCAAATGTTGTTTATATTTGCATGATTTCAGCTGTATCCTGTTCCACTGACATTTAATGTTATTACAGAGAACTTTGAGAGCATTTTAACTGGAGTCTAACTTGTGCTATCATTATTTTAACTGGAGTCTAACTTGTGCTATCATTAGAGGATTTTAACTTGAGCTTACCTTACTAACATTAGAGAACTTTTTATTGAGCCAAACTTGTGGTTTAATTAGAGCATTTTAACTTCAGCCTAACTTGTGCTTTCATCAGAGCATTTTAACTTCAGCTAAACTTGTGCTTTTATTAGAGCATTTTAACTTCAGCCAAATTCATGCTTTTATTGGAGCATTTGACTTGAGCCAAACTTGTGCTTTCATTAGAGCATTTTACTTGAGCCAAACTCTTGCTTTCATTAGTTACTTAAATTGCTGTTGAACAGTATTTGCAGAGTACTCACACAGGTGCTGTAATGACCGACAACTGACACAGGTGCTGTATCTGCAGAGTACTCACACAGGTGCTGTAACCACTGACAACTGACACAGGTGCTGTATATGCAGAGTATTCACACAGGTGCTGTAACCACCGACAACTGACACAGGTGCTGTATATGCAGAGTACTCACACAGGTGCTGTAACCACCAAAAACTGATGCAAGTGCTGTATCTGCAGAGTACTCACACAGGTGCTGTAACCACCAAAAACTGACACAGGTGCTGTATCTGCAGAGTACTCACACAGGTGCTGTAACCACCGACAACTGACACAGGTGCTATATATGCAGAGTACTCACACAGGTGCTGTAACCAACGACAACTGACACAGGTGCTGTATATGCAGAGTACTCACACAGGTGCTGTAACCACCAAAAACTGACACAGGTGCTGTACCTGCAGAGTACTTGCACAGGTGCTGTAACCACCAAAAACTGACACAGGTGCTGTATATGCAGAGTACTCACAATGGTGCTGTAACCACCAAAAACTGACACAGGTGCTCTATCTGCAGAGTACTCACACAGGTGATGTAACCACCGACAACTGACATAGGTGCTGTATATGCAGAGTACTCACACAGGTGCTGTAACCACCAAAAACTGACACAGGTGCTGTATCTGCAGAGTACTCACACAGGTGCTGTAAGCACCAAAAACTGACACAGGTGCTGTATCTGCAGAGTACTCACACAGGTGCTGTAACCACCGACAACTGACACAGGTGCTGTATCTGCAGAGTACTCACACAGGTGCTGTGACCACCAAAAACTGACACAGGTGCTGTATCTGCAGAGTACTCACACAGGTGCTGTAACCACTGACAACTGACACAGGTGCTGTATATGCAGAGTACTCACACAGGTGCTGTAACCACTGACAACTGACACAGGTGCTGTATATGCAGAGTACTCACACAGGTGCTGTAACCACCAAAATCTGACACAGGTGCTGTAGCTGCAGAGTACTCATGCAGGTGCTGTAACCACCAAAAACTGACACAGGTGCAGTAACTGCAAAGTACTCACATATGTTGTAACTGCAAAATGCTCACATATATGCTGTAATGACAGAGTACTCCCATTCTTCCTTTTGCCTAGAAAAAACCAATGTATTTGTTGGACATTGTACAATGTATTTGTTAATAACTATGTTGTCTGCACTATGTCTGCTTGTAAATTCAGCATATAAATAAATTGGAATTTGCATTGTGCATTGCTTGTTGAACTTTGTACAGTTCAGAGGACTACTGGTTTGTGACTTGATAGTTCATAGTTCATTAATAGTAAATTATGAAACATTGTCATATTTTTTTTACACAGTTAAGATTTTGTATATGTTTTCTCAGGGAGTAAACTAAAAGCCATTTACGCATGTGAACGTTGCAGCTTGACTTTATTTTCTCTGTAAATAAAACCATGGAAAGTAAGCCATGTTAAGAACTGTTGAGAATAACCGATTTGGTTACACAGTTTTTCCCCTTGGAAATGAATTTCAAATTCTAACAAAATAAAAAATTAGAAGAGCAGATGCATATATTTCAATAGAGATAGTTTAAGTAGTTAGCCTTAGAAATTAAAATTCATTGTTTGTAGTGTATAGTTGAAGAATAAATATAAAATACAAATTTAAAACTAACAGTTTTAATTAGATCAGAATAAAAAGTGCAAAAAGTGCAAGAATTTGTAAAACAAATAATTATTACAATCTTGAGACACTATTATAACAATATATTTTTCCAAATCAGCTTATGAGATGGTCAGTCTTTCAATGTCCAGCATCCATCTGTTAGCACATCTTTCTTGAGGCCTTCTTGGTCCTTAATGTAAATGGTGGTGCTCAGTTATGAATTATGGCTGCCACAGCAACCATGTTCAAAATCTTGTTATTGCTAATCATCCTAAATAGATATCATATTAATATGGGGTTTTCACTGAAAGACTTTTTTGATGGCCAATTGGTCCTAAAGGAAAACAGTTCCACTCAGAAATCAGATATGATTGTCAGTGTGCCTATCTTAAAAATCTCATTACTGCTACTCCTCCCAACTGGATGGGCAGATCAGTATGGGGTTTTCACTGAAAGATTTCTAAATGAACATGGTTCCACTCAAACATTCACTATGATTGCCACACTAGCCATATAAAAGTCTTGTTACTGCAGCTCCTCCCAACTGGATGGGCAGATCGGTATCGGGTTTTCACTGAAAGATTTCTAATTGATCCTGAATGAACATAGTTCCACTCAAGCATCAGATATCATTGCCACAGTGGCCACATACAAGTTTTGTTATTGCTTCTCCTCCTGAATGGATGGTCATATGAATATGGGGTTTTCACTAAAAGACCTCTATGATGTCTTTTTGGTACTACATGAAATTGATGCCATGTCATCCATTTTGAAAATCTTGTTGCTTCTTCTAATTGGAAAATCATATCGACTTTTGGTTATCAGCAGTATACTTGTGACATCTAGTTGGTCTTGAGTGGAAGTGGTTGTGCATGGATATCCAGTATGAGCACCACAGTGCCTTTCTTTTAAAAAAATTTGGTTATCACTACAGCTCCTGAAATATAACTTTTAAAAGTCTTGGATGAGTTTATATATATATCAAGAAACTGCATTTTGATTGTTTCAAGCTCTAGATATGCAGTGTTTTTGCATTTTGTTATGTAGATGATTTAGTTCAACATACTTTTAAATTATGCAAAACGATTCTGTTATAAACATCTAGTCTAAAATTGTCAGCATATTGTTTCTGCTGTAAGTACAGTCCATATTGTATGATGGTGTATTCAATCAATATAGGCAAAGCTATTGGTTCAAGTTCTACATGTTCCATGCATGTTGGAATCTCATTTCATGTACATGATCACTATGAGAACACTGAAATAGAGTCATATAAAAAAAAAAAAACATTCTAAATTAGGCTTGGTCACATTCAAAATGACATGACTAACATATTCACGATGATGTTTCATGTTTTGTGTATTCACTAAATACTACATAGAATTTTTTTAAAATCACATCTAGTTTTGAATGATGGTAGTACAGCACTCAATTTAATAGATTCTTATCTCAAGATCTGACATTGTCTTTTATCTCTGGGAAGAGTTTTTATCAGGCTATAGTAATCTGACATTGTCTGTATCACTCGTAAGAAGTTTGATCAGGCTATAGTAATCTGACATTGTCTGAATCACTTGGATGACTTTTTATCAGGCTATAGTAATCTGACATTGTCTGAATCACTGGGATGAAGTTTTATCAGGCTATAGTAATCTGACATTGACTGAATCACTGGGATGACTTTTTATCAGGCTATAGTAATCTGACATTGTCTGAATCACTGGGATGACTTTTTATCAGGCTATAGTAATCTGACATTGTCTGAATCACTGGGATGAAGTTTTATGAGGTTATAGTAATCTGACATTGTCTGAATCACTGAGATGAAGTTTTATGAGGCTTTATTAATCTGACATTGTCTTTATTGATGGAACATGTTTATCAGGCTATAGTAATCTGACATTGTCTGAATCACTTGGATGAATTTTTATCAGGCTATAGTAATCTGACATTGTCTGAATCACTGGGATGAAGTTTTATCAGGCTATAGTAATCTGACATTGTCTGAATCACTGGGATGACTTTTTATCAGGCTTCAGTAATCTGACATTGTCTGAATCACTGGGATGACTTTTTATCAGGCTATAGTAATCTGACATTGTCTGAATCACTAAGATTGACTTTATCAGGCTATAGTAATCTGACATTGTCTTTATCTCTGGGAAGAAGTTTGATCAGGCTGTAGTAAAATGGGTCAAATCAGCATGATATAAAATTCAGGAGATAGCTTTATATTGGTTTCATTTTTATAATATTACATAAACAATCTTAAAAAATGGATGACTGTTGTGTAAGCCAAATTTGAGATATCTGGACATCATTCTGATTGTCTTTCCTTCTGTATGTCCACTACCACATACCATTAACTGCAAGGTGAATATTAACAAACGTTTTGTACCTTTGGTATGCATCGGGTAACCATATGCAAGATGGAGTATATTTTTGGCCATGCTTTGGTTTCCAAGAAGGGAGTTTTTTCTTGGTCCCTGCTCTCATTTTTTTAGGAGGGAGTCAGAGGTCATATGTACAGTTACTTTATATATATATAAGAAATAGCAGCAAGATGCAGTATTGATTGGTTTGTGATTTTGCATTATTACTCTTGGGACACTGTCCCTGGGTGGGTGTAATTGACTTGGATATAAGGTAGTTTGAAGGTGGATAGGTGGAACAGGCAAGAAAAAGCATGGAGATTTGCAGCTATGAACCATTACAATTGCTTTATTTTTGTGGGTTTTTTTATTTCTATTTTAGGTCGGAATAAAAGATGACAACACTCTGTATGCTCTGCGTGACGGAAAAATGTTGTTCTCTGCAGAAAAGCTTTCCCCATATCCAGACAGTCCCCTTTATGAGCGTGTGAAGAAAGGTGTTGTCATTTACAAACGATTTATGCATATATACCCAACACCTCTACATGGAAAATTTAGATTAGTGAAAGAGGTATAGCAGTCTCTGAGACAGCCTTGCCGTGTTGTCTAGACATTTTTTGTAAATAAATAATGTGTGCATTAGAACTGCCTCTCATTGTTGATTGCTTGCAGTAGATTAGAGCATCAATTACTGGGTAATAGAGACACATGTGTTAAGACACTAGTCTTAAATTAAGTAACAGAAAGACATGAAACCATCAATGTTAGTAAAATAAACAAGTTATTTATTTATATACAATATAAAGTAATAATTAAAGAGACACATTATTTGTGAATTAAATACCGAATAATCCTACATCTTTTATCACAAGTGCAAAAGTATTGAATGTTCTGAATCAATTTAAATAATCTTTGATGTATTGTTGTACCTATCCAGAGTGTATTTGAAAGAGTTCAATATAATTTTGACATAATTTGTTAATCCAAAATCATTTGTTAGGACTCTATGGTCTTATAACAAGTAACAAGAATGAACAACACCAGCAAGTTTTGTATAATTCAAAAATGTAATTTCCCAAAAATACAAAGTGAAAGAATTAATAGCAACTTATAGTATGGTGAATGAACTCCTAAAGTCTTAAATGTTTTATCAATTCCAGAAGTTTCAAGTAATCCAAATGAGTTCCAAAGGTATTCCAAATGATAATGATAATCTATTTGTAATTACATATCAATAGTGCTGAAGAATCTCTATGTTATAATCCCAAAATGTCTTTAATTAAATTCATAGTAATCCCCATGACAGCTATAAATTCAATTGACCTTACTTGAATTCACAGTAAATCCATATGCTTATTATATACACAGGTAGTCCTGAAATGAGTGTCAGACCATTGTAAATCCAATGAATGAATTAAATTAAAAAAAATAAATCAGTCCTCTTTGAATAACTCTTAAAAGACCATTAGTACTAATGAGAATGCCAAATTCTCTGAAATTATTTTGTTATGTAGAATATAAAATGCAGCTTGAATGAATCATCTTGATATTTTAGTATCTAATAAGTAAACAGATCAGCTGTTTTAACACTGATGGTAAATAACCAATCACAAGTCAGTTTTGCCTCTACCAGAACAAATATCCTTGCTGGATCATGTCATGTTTACTTGCACTGTACTAATAGTACAACTTAACCTTGGAATTTTATGAATGAATGTTCACATTTGATGCATGACTTTTTCTTAAGGTGCCAACTACAATCATGGTTATTAGTATTAAAACAGTCATTAAGTAAATGACCCTTACAAATTATTATTATTATTATTATTATTATTATTATTATTATTATTATTATTATTATTGTGAAAATAATACAAATAATAATGTGCACTTTTCAGTATATAGGTAATCAGATTTTGTTAGAAGAAAAAAATTACTCCTTTTCGGACCAATCAGAAACAAATTTTCAATTTTAAGTAAACAAAAATGAGAGTTCTTTTTTCAAACAAATGACTGAGTTTGCAGTACTCTATAAAGGTCAAAGGTCATTGAGTGTTGCTATGTGCATTTTTAAGTAATGAAAATCATTGCAGACAGTCCAAGTGATGCAGTTATGGCATTCTTTCCCTAGCTATGTTTTTTTTTCTAACTACTGGTAGTTACTGTATTCACAAACGATCATATTTAATTCATCTTGAGTTGTTTTATTATTGCTTATTGCTTTAATCAGCATTTTATCACTAGTATTCAACATGACAATATCTCATCATTATATACCAGCTTGTCTTTTGCAACAAACCATAATACAGTGTATCAACCCAGTACGAGCTGAGATACAATAATACAGTGTATCAACCCAGTACGAGCTGAGATATAATAATACAGTGTATCAACCCAGTACGAGCTGAGATATAATAATACAGTGTATCAACCCAGTACGAGCTGAGATATAATAATACAGTGTATCAACCCAGTACGAGCTGAGATATAATAATACAGTGTATCAACCCAGTACGAGCTGAGATATAATAATACATTGTATCAACTCAGTACGAGCTGAGATATAATAATACAGTGTATCAACCCAGTACGAGCTGAGATATAATAATACAGTGTATCAACCCAGTACGAGCTGAGATATAATAATACAGTGTATCAACTCAGTACGAGCTGAGATATAATAATACAGTGTATCAACCCAGTACGAGCTGAGATATAATAATACAGTGTATCAACCCAGTACGAGCTGAGGTATAATAATACAGTGTATCAACCCAGTACGAGCTGAGATATAATAATACAGTGTATCAACCCAGTACGAGCTGAGATATAATAATACAGTGTATCAACCCAGTACGAGCTGAGATATAATAATACAGTGTATCAACCCAGTACGAGCTGAGATATAATAATACAGTGTATCAACCCAGTACGAGCTGAGATATAATAATACATTGTATCAACCCAGTACGAGCTGAGATATAATAATACAGTGTATCAACCCAGTACGAGCTGAGATATAATAATACAGTGTATCAACCCAGTACGAGCTGAGATATAATAATACAGTGTATCAACCCAGTACGAGCTGAGATATAATAATACAGTGTATCAACCCAGTACGAGCTGAGATATAATAATACAGTGTATCAACCCAGTACGAGCTGAGATATAATAATACAGTGTATCAACCCAGTACGAGCTGAGATATAATAATACAGTGTATCAACCCAGTATGAGCTGAGATATAATAATACTGTGGCACATACTGTCAGAACACCTAAACTGGTAGCCACAACACAAATTCCACCAGAACTATTTGCTATACCAGCCTCTACAGAATTTACAACCTGCTGTTTTATGCATTCTTCTTATGTTGCAATGCTCAATCACTTATTTAATTTCATCAACCTAAAATTAATGTCATGGTCATTAGCTATTTTATCTACCAGTTAACTATTTTATTATCATATCTGATAGTGGGGCCCCGAGTGGCCGAATGATTTAAAACATTTTCTGTTATGGATCACTGCCGTCGCACCTCTGTCTGCGTGGGTTCAAGTCTAAGATTTGGCTAATATAGTTATGTGAGAAAGCTTGCCAGTAGCTTCTTGTGGGTAGGTGGTTCTTTCCGGGATTTTCCCCTGGTTCTTCCTCCACCAATAATACTGGCCACCATGTATAGCCTATCATGTGCTGAAAAATGGCGTTAAACCCTAAAAACAAAAACAAAACAATAATGTCTGATAGTATTTCTTATGCTATTGTTCTTTGCCCTTCAAGTTCGAAAATAACCATGACATTACTGACTGGTTTTGTTTCTAAGAGTACATGGGTAGCTGATCAGGCCAGTTTGTGCTCTGAACTGTGTTTGGTACACTTGACAGAAGATGCAGCTTGGGTTTGCATAATCAACAGAGGTGTCATGCTTTTCTGAGATTTAGATTGCTCAGGCAGTTCTCCTCAGTTTTAAATCTATGGCTTTATTATGGATGAGACTGTGCCTGGTGGAGTGAACCTCAGTGACATCTTGCCAGGACTCCGGGTCAATGTTTAAATGTTCAAAGAATGACTTGAGGGAATTTTTTAACATTTCCTCGGACCACCCTGAGATCCCTTTCCCTCCAGTTCATTGTATAATATCAATGGTAGTTGCTTTTCTGACTTCCTGATGACATGGCCTGCCAAACTCAACTATGACTCTATCAACAAAGTGTAGATGCTTTGAATACCTGTTCATGTGAAAACTGTGGTGTCTGGGACCCTGTCCTGCCATCTTATCCTCAAAAGTGTCCTCAGGCAGCCTATATGAAAATAGTTAAGCTTCTTGGCGTGGTGTCTGTACTATCCAGATTTCACAAGCATACAGCAAGTTTAGCAACACAATGTCATTGTATACCTTAAGTTTAGTTTGTTGACTGGTAACTCTGCACTCCCACACATTCACATTTGGTCTGCCAAAGGCCAAACTTGCTTCAACAGTTCTGGCATTGGTTTCATCATCAGTATGGACTGTATAAGATAGTGTGCAGCTGAAATACAGTGAAGTTGTCCACTGCCAGGAGTGTTTGGCCATTTGCTGTGATGGTAGACTCTACATAAGGCTTTTCTGGTGCAGTTTGGTACATCACCTGTCTTCTACATACTGATTGTCAGACGAAAATTGTCACAAGCTGAATAGAAATGGTCTATACTAAGTAACATATCAGACTTTGATTTGGCATACAGGTAGGGTTTCTAACAGCTGTTCTACTGTTACTGTTAAACAGCTGTTTTTTTGCGAAAAATCAAAAACAGCAAACAGCTGGGTTTTTTTTCAGAACTGATTTTACTGTTTTTTTCTTTAAAAAAAATTTTGCTTAATAAAAAATTAAATATAAATTGTTTAAAATGTTTTTGCCTAATAATATAAAAGTGAGGTTACATAACATGTAACGGTCTTTTTTCAAATCCTTTCTCGAAGTGTGTTCATAGCTGGAAAAATTTCGTTGAGCGTGAACTTGCCTATAGGTTGCCTAAAGGCAAGTTCATGCCAAACTCGCCAAACATTTTTTGGCGCGAACTTGCCTAATAATATAAAAATTTATTATTATTTTTTAGTAATAATCAAATAATATTTTTAAAACAAATATAATACAATCTAAGTAAATTATTATAAAAATAAGTTTATAATATTTTACATGTAATAGATTCTAAAAATAAATAAAATACAAAATTACTTATTATTTATACATCATAAATTACATTTTAAAATTGCATTATAGTTATAAGAAAACATATATTGACTGTAATAATGATTCTTTGGTATCTACATTCCTATGTTTTTTCTTTAATAGTTTTTCAGCTTTATTTGTACTTTTCACGTATTTTAGAAAACGACACTTTTTTTTCTTTTTTTCGCAAGAAAATAAAAAACAAGATTTAAATATTAAACCTGATATTTGAAATCCAATCCAGTATCATGCCTCAAATAAATTAATCATACACAAAAGATTTTAATACTCTCGTTTCTCAGATTTTAAACCCCTGTTTTAGATAATAGATTTTTCATTTCCAGCATAATTGTTTTAAAATAATGTTTCTTTTTATTTATTTTTTATAAAACAGATGTTCAGTGATGTATGTATCAAGGCAAAGTTTGTCAATCAATTGATATTTTGAAGAAGGAGTGTGTCACCAAACATAAATCCAGGCGGTGTAAATAATATTTGTGCATTTTGCTCATTGATCTTTTCCTTTTTGCCATCAATCCCATGTTACAGCAACAGAGACTTAAACTCCGCTGGAAGAAATAGCAAACAACAAATAAACAAGTTTTGCATAATTAAAAATAATTATTTATTTCTCAAAATACAGGAGTGAAAAAATCCCTATATTGGGTGTTAACGTATGCTAATATATACGGTCCAATATTGCCAGGTGTTTACTCTTGTAAGTTTCATTCGTGGGAATGGAGATCCTATTTTGCTTGTTGAGAAAATTTATACAGCATTCAGTGATCATTCTTTTGGGATTTAGGAAGCATTGTCATTGTGAAAATAATCTTTAAAAGTTTCATTTGCAAATAATCAGCAGGTAATTATGCAGTTTAAGTAACTGTTGCATAAATATTAATTGTCTGAATTTAAATCTAGCCATGTCTGTATGGGATCATGCAGTAAAGCGAAAAAATGCAAAAACTAAAGAACTTGAAGGTCAGTGCAACCGATGCAATAAAGTCATAAAATGCTCAGGAAACTCAACAACAACTCTAAAGAGCCATCTCAAGACACATGGAATAAATTTTGACAGAGAACAGCAACAAGAACCAACATCCAGCAAAAATGTTGTGAGCGAGAAGCCAACTCCCAAGCCAACTCTTAGAATGGATGCTTTTTTGAAGAAAATGACTCTTAAGGAGATTGTTACTGACATGGCCATGGACAACATTACAATTCGTGCGATAACAAGGAACAAATACATCCACCAGTCAGTATCGAGAGATGGTTTTAATCTTCCAAAAAATGAGACTGGCGTAATGAAATTAATTCACGACGATTTTGACGAAAAAAAGCTTCTCATGGTTCGCAACAACAGGGACAGGGTTCGTACGGTCTTTGAAGGTCTTTGAGAGTTTGGGAAAAATGAGGTAGCATTTTCAAGGCCTTGAAAGTTTGGGAAAATCGAGCATATTACCCTGAGGTCTTTAAAAGTCTTTGAAAATTGAAATAAACCCCCCAAAAATTTCTTTCCAGAATCACAGATAAAATTATCCGAAGTTGTTAGATTCAGATGTAATCTATTTATCCTGGTTTCTTTCTTTTGATGACCCGTTCAGTTTATTGCCACCGCATTCACAAAAGAGGCTTTGTTTTGTTAGGCCATCCAAAGTATGCCTCGGCGGCGACTTCAATCACACATGCACTCTTCATCAAAGCAAGACGGTGCCGCTACACACTTCATCAAAGGAAGTCACCAATAAAATTGCCCAAGGTTGTTAGCTTCGGATGTAGCTGGTTTTCCTGGCTTCTTTCGTTTGACGAATAGTTCAATTTGATTGGACGAGTCCATCAGTTTTAGCCAATCAAAATGTTAATTACACTAATTCTACGTAGAAAGTTCGAGAAAGTTACACGCTCGAGAATTCAAAATTTGTTCATTCGATTTACATCTTCTGCAAGTTCAGTATTTAAAAATGGCAGGTCTTTGGTCTTTCAACGATATCTGGCTTGAACAAGAGAAATACAAGGAATGTCTGCAAAAGGATAAATTATGTAAACGAAAGACGGTTTGTACATTGTGTAAAAAGACGAGCAACTTGGCTTCAATAGGAGAGGGATTCGATGCAAATTAGTAACTACATACTGTTCATTTAGTGGAACGAAGATGCAGAATTATAAGCTATTGGTAATTTTGGGCAAAATAATGTTAACTCGTTACTCTTCGGGTATAAAATAAGATATTGTTTAATGTGATGATTTGCGAGATATGGCAAAGGAGGGCCCGTTTAAATTTACTTATACCGTCGGTTTATTTAACACGTTTGAGGGACAAAAATCATTTTCGAAAATTTTGTTCTTCATAATAATGTTCCTTGGTTTAATATAAAAACATACATTGTAAGAAATTCAATTCACGGATATACAGTTTCAAAGTGCGCATGCGTACACTATAATAGAGTTAAGCAAGATTTGTTGTTCTTGAATTGTGAGTATATAAAAAAACGTGTGCTGTGAAGCTTTAACTGTGAGAAGTCAAGTCATTTGATTAGGTAAATAAATAAAATAATTAAAAAAACGTATTTCCAGTTGACGGAATATCCCTGTTTCTCATTGCCGACCCTCGACTTTTTCTTCAATGGTATTAAAAAAAAAATTAAAATCACATTGCCGAAATTGATTTGATTATCTATAGTCTGACTATACATCCCCGTTTGTTTGTACCCCTATCGATTTCAATAACGAAAATAATTAAATGATAAAAAGTGCACAGAACTAAGGCAACTGAATCATTGATTTATAATTTCTAACCTGAATGTGACCAGAATGGAACTAATACTGCCATCTCCTGCACATTTCATGATATAGGACTTTCCAAAGAAACAAACGAGTTGGTATAGTTAGACTATAATTGAGCCCGTTTTGCCCAGTACTTTGAAGTGCTTGAAATATTACTAGATTTATAGATAATTTTTATTTTTTTAAAAATGGAGAAAAAAAACACGCCCAAACTTGATGAAGTGTTTTATTCTGTCCTTTTCAAAATAAAGGAATATGTCGAACTTTGGTGTGGTCTCCAGAAAATGTTGTTGTCACACGGGCAGGCAACAGTGGAGAAAGGATTTTCTGTCAACAAACAGGTATCTGTTGAGAACCTCAGCAGAGAAAGCCTCAGAGCTCAAGGGCTAATCATTGACACAATGAGAAAAGCAGTTGGACCTTTGGAAATCATCATTAGCAATGAAATGATGACACATGGCTCCTTTGCAATACATAAGTACCATACCTATCTGGATAAGAAGAAAGCAGAGAAGGATGAGAAAAACCAAAAAGGAAAGAAACTAGAGTTAGCCTTGGATGAAGCGGAAGAACTAAATCCAGAAAACTGCCTCTTGAAGCTAAAATTGCAAGCCTACATGTTTCCTCTGTACAGAAAGCAGAAGAGGCAGAGTTAAAAGAACCCATTGTGCTTGTCACAGAGTCAAATGCTCTTGGGAGAAAAGCAGAGGAAGAGAGGACAGTGGTGGCGTCTCTTTCCAAAATGATTGAAGAGAGAAAAAAGCAAATATAATAATGCATTTAAAACAATGCTGATGTCTGTTAAGAGAACAATTATTTTATATTATATCTGACACATATGTTACATATTTCTGAAAGAACAATGAATGTTAACCCATCTTCCAGATAATTATAATACAATTTTAGGAAATTAATTATAGTTTGACTTTAATCAGTAATCATTATTGTAGTATTTGGCATTCATTTTTCTCATATAACCTGTATACACAATGTTAACAAAAATAGGTCTTGGAAATCTCTGTTTGTGGTCTTTGAAAGTTTGGGAAAAGTCTTTGAATTTATCATCCATAGTTCAGTATGAACCCTGAGGGAACTGTTAAAGAAAGGCGCAAAGTTTAGTCTTTCGGTTGATGAATATACCAGCTCGAGGAATCGTCGATATTAATTTGCACAAGAATATCAATAGGAAGACAATAAAAACTGGATTAGTTCGCATTCTTGGATCTTGCTCAGCACTCAACATGATTGAAATTGGCAAAAATCATGTCAAAGATTTTGGATTATCGTTTGATCATGACATCATTGGATCGACTCTTGATGGTGCTTCGGTCAATAAAAATTTTTTCTGACATGTCAAGTCAGTTGGACAACTTTGCTTGAATCACAGTATTCACCTTGGTGTTTGTGACACATTATTTCCAAAGAAAGCTATAGAAGAACCAGAATTTGATGATTCGTTGCTGGGGTTGCTGGATAGTGACGAAGTTGCTGAAGATGACGATTTCGATGACATTGCTGATGTTGACTTTATTGAAGACACTGATGCTGAGGAAGAAATTGACTACAATGAAATTCTTAAGAATGCATGAAAATTGATCAAATTTATCAAAAAATCTTCAGTTAAAAAGCAAGTATTCCAAGACAAAGTCTTCGCTGAGCTTGGACATCATAAGGAGTTGCATTTGGATGTCAAGACTCGCTGGAACTCTATTCCAACAATGCTAGACTCCTTAATTCAGACAGAGAAACCTCTTCGTGAGACACTTTTGGAGTTTGAGGCAGAAGAAATATTAATTGCGTTGATTTTGAGGCATTGAAAGTTCTGACAAATGTGCTAGAACCAGTTGAGCTTGCTGTCTAAAATTTAAGCAACGATGTTATGAACCTTTTACCTTCACTTAAAGATCCTTCTATTTCGCCATCAAAAAACACACTCATATTTGCCGCCAGTCTTGCTTCTCGCTTATTCTGTGTTATTGACGATTACGATGATGATGGTGAAGAGAAACAATCTGAAACTCTTTCAAATGATGCTGAAGAAAGAACAATGTCACTTCAAGAGGAGCTGAATTTGAAACTTCAAGAGAGTACCACCACCACTAACGCTGCTCAAGATAAATTCAAATGGTTGAAGAGTGAATTTGTATTGTTTAAAAACACTGGTAAACGAACAGATCATCTTCAAAAGCTTTATGATGCTCTACTATCGATCAAACCCACTTCAGCTGACGTGGAATGTGTTTTCTCCGTGAGTGCTAGCTTTTGCACTAAAATCAGATCTCGCTTATCTGACAAATTGCTGAATGCACTGGTCTTCCTCAAATTTTTTTATAATAAGTCAAAGAAGAAGTAAAAAAAAGTTTTTTAAAACATGTCATTAAAAACATAAAATAAAAAACTTTGCAGAACAAATTTTTTTATTTTAATGCGTTTTAAGGAAAAACAGTAAAACAGCTGTTAACAGCTGTTTTTTGGCAAATAAGAAAAAGTAAACAGCTGTTTTAGCAGCAGAGAGGGTGAACCTCACAACTTTCCGAGCGTCGATTCGGAAATCTGAGGCTTCCACCAAATAGTAAAAAAAATGGCGTCTATTCGATAAAATAAGATTTCCTTATATACGCCAACGCCGTTGTCATCCACCCTCTCTGCTGCTGCAAATGTTTCATTTGTGGTTAACAAAAATCATTTACGAGTTCAACCAAATATTTGATCGAGTCCGATACGATATCGTGTCCGAGGATCATGTAAATTTATTGTTATAAATCCGTGCGGAGTCGACTGAGCGTTACTAAAGAAATTTTTAAATTGATTGAAGTCCATATCAGAGCACCATGTCTGCCAAATATTTCGAAGCGTATGTGTATCAACGCCGTTAAACACAGCAAGAATATTACAGTTATCTCTGATCACTTTTGGAATCTGAGTGTAGCGTTGAGTGACATATATCACATCAGTGTTTTTGTGACGCCCCCGGGAAAATATTCTAGCTGGGTTTTTTTGATTGTCTAACATCACATCGTCGTATACGACTAAATTGTTAATGCTCCCATCAAGGTCATCCACGGATGGCGCCTCGTCAATATCAGTTATAAAATCAATGGTATTCTCACCTTTAATTTCTAATGCATTCTCGTTAAAATCCTTTAACACTTCATAGCATCGTTGATCATCTACGCTAGGAGCAATTAAATACAACTTATCCCACTTCATCCATCTCATTATTAAATTGAGCAACAATTGAGTCTTGCCGGATCCAGATGGCCCGATTATAATTGCACGGATAGAGTTTGGTAGCGCTGCATGATGCTTAACTGGTTCTCTTATTTTAGTCGCTGAAAAATCAATTATATTCATATCTCTATACATAAATTATGGATCTATATTGTGTGAAGTGTAAAACGCGTACTAGCACAAATGATGTGACGACGGTTACAACTAAAAATAACAGATCAGCACTAACTGGTAGATGTGCAACATGTGGTATAAAAAAGTTTAGATTTATTTCTACAAAATCAAAGATTTTACAATCCGGAGATGTTTTAAAAAAAAACGAGGAGGTGATATCGCAGCCAAATTGACAAAGTTCCCTGGAACCCCATGGGCAAAGTACCCCGGAGAAAAGCACCTTCCAGGATATAGCTACTGTGGTCCCGGAACACGATTAGATATCAGACTTGATGATCAAAATCAACCCAACCCCGGTGAAGAACCAATAAACGCCATTGATAAGGCCTGTCACCTTCATGATGTTGCTTATAAAAGCAGCAATCTGCAACACAGGCATCTAGCAGATGTGAAATTAATTCATGCGTTAAATGCTATTCCTGATAAATCCTTCAAAGAAAAATTGTCTTCATTTTTGATAAAATCGGCTATGAAAAGTAAATTGATGTTAGGTGCTGGTAATTAATAATATGGAATCAATTTATTATTCCCCAAGAGGATACTGGAGGGGTAAATCAGCAGTCCATAAACTCGCTAGCGCTGCAAAAGTGAAAAAAACTACAGCGGCGGATTGGTTATCCAAACAGGCACTATGGCAAATTTATCTACCACCACCTAAACAAATTCAATTCTCGCATTTTGATACCACTCCTAATGAAGTTCATCAGGCTGATATATTATTTCTGCTACATGATCGTGGTTACAAATACGCGTTAACCGTAGTTGATATTGCAAGTCGATACAAAGAAGCAGAACCGTTAAAAACAAAATCAGCCACTGAAGTTGCTTCTGCATTTGAAAGGATTTATCGACGAGGTCCTCTGCACTGGCCGAATCTATTGCAGGTTGATCCTGGCAAGGAATTTCAGGGTGCAGTGTTATCTACAATGAAACATCATAATGTCACCATACGACGAGGGCATACTGCGCTACATCGCGATCAGGCCATTGTAGAACGATTTAATCGGACGATTGCTGAGCGGTTATTTGGATATCAATACGCAAAAGAATTCATTCAAGAAAAGCGATCCAGTGAATGGGTTAAAAGATTACCATCTATGATTACTGCACTGAATAACGAGATTACTAGAACAATCAACATGAAACCTATCAACGGGATTAAAAAGAAGTCAATACCCGTACAACCACAAAAAGATTTCCCTAGAAACGCTAGCGTTTCCCAACCAATTCTTGGTAGTAGTGTCATTGTGAGGTACTTATACGAACCAGGAGAGCTTGAAGGGGGTAGAAAAAGGGCTACTGATCCTATTTGGAGCGTCACTACGCATAAGATATCTAGTATAACACGATCAACTGGTAGACCAGCAATCTATAAACTGGATTCAACTGCTCCTCAGCGAGGATTTACTCGACAACAACTACAAGTGATTCCCGAGGATACTCAATTGCCACCGCATGGTCTTAATTAGCACCCTGGGTGCTGGCACCCCGGCGTCTATTGCACTCAAGACAAGTCAACATCACATTATTTCTGACATGACCGAGATTGTTATTTTTTCTGTCTACGGTGAATTGGCGAGGATCCTTATCCGAATACTGCCAACGCATTATACAATTGCAACTCGCGCAGTGATTATTCTGTTGTTTCTTCAAAGTGATTATTAATTTAGCATCAATATCAAATTCTCGTTGTTTTTTTTTGTCCTGTTGTTTGTAATTGGAGAGTTTTTTATTAATGATGCTAACATCAATATCACTTATTGTTGTGTCATTATCATCGAAAACAACTCTTCGAAGCTGATTTATTCTTCGTACTCTGGATACTGCGAGATAGACTAAATTCGACCATTCGATGCGATTATCTACCATCCAAACAATTGTATCCGATATAGTCAATCCCTGTGAAGAGTGTATTGTTGCTGCGTATCCTAGCGTCCATGGGGATTTATTAGCACGCAATGCATCTTCAACGACATTGATATCAACCAGCACAATATCATTTAACACGAGAATCTGCTTTTCACTTCCTGACTTTGTCAGGCTTGGAATATCAACTTCTATATTCTGCTTTCGTGTATCCGAAGGCCTATAACACAACGGTACTGGAAGCGTTGCAAATTTTTCTTTATGCAATTCAAATAACTTCATCTGAAGTGTGTCTCTGACTATTTTTCTACTTGCTACTATCAAATCATTTGGTCTCCACGTTTCCCAGAAATCATTCATAGGAGTTTCTGAAATTATTTCACGCGCTATTTCGCATTGGATTTTATTCGGTTGTAATCTAAGCAGTGCTTTGAACTCGCGTAATTGTTCATCAAGTGATCTATGGTCGGTATTAATTTCTTCATAATAGTCTACAGAACCCTTTAGCCATTCATGTGGAGATCCACCGACAAATGGTGGTGGTTGGCCGTGATCACCGCACATGACGACTTTTGTGTTTTTGTTTAACAACCACTCAAGAAATGTTTTTAATACATCTAATGACACTGTGCATATTTCATCCCAAATTATGATTTCAGGAATGAATTTATCACCCATACGCTCAGGAGTCCATTTGTCACCTTTCCATCGAAAAAAACTATGATAAGTACAGGCATTTACCCCTCGCTGTATCATCTCTCTGGCGAGTCTGTGAGTCGGTGTTAGCACAATCATGTTAGTAGAAATACAAGTATTTCCACCACCACGATATAATTCAATTGCACGAGTTGTCTTTCCTGACCCACCACAACCGTTTAAATAAACTGTCTTGTATCTACATATTGGATCAGATACCGGTGGTGCATTAGAAAATTCTGATTGAATCTCATCACATTTTAAGTACTTTTCATCCATGGCAACGTCTGCGGATTCACAATACTCATGTAGCATCTCCTTTTTAAATCGCCAACGCCCCCACGCTTCCTCCGGATCTGTGAATGCCGCTACAGCTGATTTGTACTTATTGTGTATATACATCGAATCAGTGGCTACTCTAACCGCGGTATTAGGAAATCTATTTATCATCGAAAATAAATTGATAGAAGCATAAGCTAGCATAGAACTTCTCAAATGTGTGTACTGGGAATTATATCCATCACAGTAGGTAACAACCGTACCCAATTTCTCACCATTGGATAGAAAAGCATCCTTACGGGATACAAGTTTTCCCTGTTTCGTTAAATCCGTTACAAGAAAATCGTATTCAGCGACGTCTATGATCAACCGCGAGGAAAATTTTGCATTGTCGTATCTTCCACCCTGGGTAAATTTACCGATTATTTTTCGTCCAAAATCCTTTGCTTGTTCTTTTTTACTTTCAAATAACTTCTTAGACCAATTTATGATTTCTTCTTCATTGAAATCTGGACACTGTTTTCGTAGTTCGCTGATTATACGATCTAGATCGGGTTGTGGTAGCCAAACTTCTTTCTGAGCTCGATAGCATATAATAGCTTCGGAAACAATCAACGATATCAGCATGCCACAATCAATCATATATCGTAGTAACACTATTGGCATCCAGGCCTTTTCAGATAGGTGTCTACCGAGCCAAACATAACTACACGGATGTAACCCTGTAGCGAGTTCAAATGATATCACACGAGCGAATCCGGTTAAATCAAAATCAGGTAATGGTCCATTAATCGCAACACGAGTCATTTCATGCGTGGGGTGTCCAAATCGTTTAAAATAGTTACTACATTCTCCATACCCGAGAAAACTTCCAGGATAACACGCGGATATATCAATTGAAATCATACCGTCACGATGGTATTTTGTATTCCACAGTCCTCCATGACCAAATTCGATGCAACTCAATTTAACGTCCTCGAGAAAATCACTTCGTGTTGGACGCCAGGAGTTTTTTTCTCTTGCGAAGTGAGCTACCACTGAAGAAATAGTAAAACTATCCGTGAGTAGTTTTTCATGGAAACTCTCTGGTGAAAAATCATTAGCGATTTTTCTCATTCTGTTATCTAATTCTTCAACGCGATATAATTCACCATTTGGTCTTACAAATTGATCAAATCCTGATTCGGAACCAGCACTACTAAGTAACCACACTGACACAGGATCATCTTTACACAACGCATGAATAGCATCAAATAATTTCTCTTCATAGAAAACATCCCCGGAAAATTTCCGGGGGATATATCTCACGATTCGTTCTCGTGGAAATATTGTTACCGCAGGTGTCCACGCGTGTTCGTTATGATCAATAATTTGTATTGGCGCTCCTTGTAATCTATATTTCGGTTCGTGTAATACTTCCCCGGTTATTGTCGTTACTGATATTGGGAATTTTAATAATGTCTCTAATTTAGCTATATCAGAAATCTTTGCACCGTGCTGTTTCACTGTCAGTTCCCATTCTGTTATTTTCCTACGTCGCAGATCAGTTAGTTTATTTCCTCGGGATGCATTTGTGAAGTGTTCCATTACCCGTGTTGCTACACAATTGAGCCTTGACGAAGTCAATGGTGAATATTTCATAGGAGCTAGTTTTGCAATATCGGGTTTATCATTTAACGGATATATCCCATAAACGATTGCTGTTACGGGATAAGATCTCTCGTAGTATGGTTTGTCAATTCCAGTTAGAATTCCTGGTTTGGAATCTTTACTTACAATGACAGTTTTTTTATCCTTGAGGATTGGTTCAAATTTATCCCTAATAATCCATTTGCCTTCGACTTCGATAATGAATTTTATTCTGAAAAAATACTTCTGATTGGAATTGCGTTGTTGGGAATTGCTTTGCTTGAAATCCTTTGGATTTCCACCTTTGGATGGAAATTGCTTTGCTTGAAATCCTTTGAATGGAAATTGCTTTGCAATTTCACCAAGGTGTGAAATTATCTCAGCTGCTCTTTTATCGTTCATAGTAGCATCGATGATGGGTACATTGACATCTTCATCAATAATTCGAAATGTCGACCAACAGTATGCTGCACCGTCTCGGTAGAATTCATTAAAACACTCCCTGATTTTACCGAGTATAGTTCTATCACCGATTAGACGTTTTGGTGTATCAGAGACTCTATCAAGATTGAATTTAGTATTTTTCCAAGGCTTAATTTTCGATAATCTTTGGAACTCCCTATCAAGATTGAATTTAGTATTTCTCCAAGGCTTAATTTTCGATAATCTTTGGAACTCCCTATCAAGATTGAATTTAGTATTTCTCCAAGGCTTAATTTTCGATAATCTTTGGAACTCCCTATCAAGATTGAATTTAGTATTTCTCCAAGGCTTAATTTTCGATAATCTTTGGAACTCCCTATCAAGATTGAATTTAGTATTTTTCCAGGGCTTAATTTTCGATAATCTCTTGAACTCCCTATCAAGATTGAATTTAGTATTTTTCCAGGGCTTAATTTTCGATAATCTCTTGAACTCCCTATCAAGATTGAATTTAGTATTTTTCCAGGGCTTAATTTTCGATAATCTCTTGAACTCCTCCATGTTATAATTAAAACAAGTATTTAAATAGAAAAATATAGTATAATGAATCACTGCAAGTGGCTAATGATTGGATCTACAACCCCGTGTAACAAATCATGCAGAAGCGAATTCTGTGGGTATCATATGCAAAGCGTGAGAAACGGTTCAAAAGGCCCTCTCCCATGCCTCCAATGTGGGGTGGGTGTTAGAGGAAAATCGCAATTATGCCTTGCTTGTGGGGGTAAACGATACAGGGAACTAAAACGCTACTATGACAAACGAATCATTGACTCCGTCATCCTTGATAAAATCAAGGACAAAGTAATAAAAACCCCTCAAGATTATATCCAGAGATTTATAATTAAAGCAGATAATAAATTAGACAAGTAGTATTATTATACAAATGAGCCAAGATTTCAGACCTCACCCAGTGCTTGCTAATTACGAAGCTTCTAGTGATGGTGTTGTCAGACACCGCAGACTCAAAGAACCTGTTGGGTATCTGAATAATATGGGATATTTGATGTTTTCAGCTGGGAGGAAGAAGTATCTCTGTCACAGAGCCATCTATGAAGCATTTTACGGATTAATCGAAGACGGTCTTGTGATTGATCACATAAATGGCGTGAAGACTGATAATTGTCTTGGGAATCTTCAAGCCGTCTCGCAGCGCGATAACCTTTTAAAAAGCAACGCTGGTAAGCACGCAAAACATCCCAAGGGTGTGAAATCGTTTGATTTAGAAAATAATGAAGAGAGAAGCTTTCAGTCGATAAATGCGGCTGGAAAATATTTCGATATTTGTAGTACTTCAATTCGATTTGTTGCTGAAAAAATCATTAAAACATCTCTGTCTAAAAAAAATGGTCATAAAATAAAGTTCGTATACACTGAAACTATTTAAGGGAGATAAATCCTTTATGGATAAATCCGCACTACAATTCACACTCTACCTACTAAGTTCCCTTGTATTATGACGTCAAAGGAATTTGTCGCCTGCTATATTACCTGTACTTGACTAGGCGCGCCCACGTGACTGTAATGGAGATATAATGCATGAGTTTTCGATAGAGAATAAAACTTTTTATTGTCACTTGTGGGCTAAAACTGCATTATTAGTTTTATTTATCTACATATCTCATGTGTGGGGTGGGTGGACTAGCAGTAAAGCAGACAGCTAACTCGTTCTTTTCAGTACAAAAATTCTTTATAATCTAACGCATTACCTATGTTCGCTCAGCCGGAACGCGAGTGTTTCCTATTCATTGAAGTATGTGGGCGTGGTTAAAATTCCTTGTATGTGAATGTATTTTATCTAGAGAATTATAACAGAGTATAAAAACGCTGTTTTATTAAACAACTGTATTATTTTGTTTAAAATATTTCTCATTGTTGCAGCATAAAATTGTCTATTTTAAAAATCTCTTATTGTTAAGTATATCAGATATATATATATATATATATATATATATATATATATATATATATATATATATTAAAAAATCTCTATTCTGTATGACTAGTCCGTGGTGTAATGGTATCGTGTTTGTCTTGTAAACATAGATCTATCAACTACGTGTTCGGTCCCCATAGCAGATACATTATTTGATGGCGAAACGGAAGATGTTTTTTTCTATTAATTGGGGGGGGCGGTCCCCCTCAGCCAAACCAACATGGCAACCCATGCTATCGCATTCTCGGTAGCGTGGGTTGGTGTTTTTTCTAACTCATGCAACCATGAATTCGATTTCATGGGTTGCCATGTTGGTTTGGTTTACCACGCCCACATCATACCATCATCGTTCCATTGAATTATAATCCATCCTTAATTAAGTTAATTAAGTACATGTTATGCCTAAAATTTGCCACAACACTCGAGTGGAAATATATGGCATTGTGCCGTCCATGTTGTGACGTTATACCTCAAGCATATCTTCTGGGCGGTCTAAGATGGCGTTTGCCACGTTAGGCCTCCCTTCCGGAGATGTATGTTTCGGGTCCCCCTTGGGCTTACTTGGATGCGAAGGCACCCAAGGAGTTCCAAAGATGTGTTGTCATATATGTTTTTTTTTATTAATTAGAGATACAGTATACTATATTTATATAAAAATATAAATAATGGATATCAATGATGTAAATGCTATAATTGCTGAAATCTCAAATTTAAATAATAAAGGGGTATTATTATCTGAAAGTCTCGACGTTGACAAGATTACCTCGGAATATGAAGATATTGAATATCTGTCTAGTAAGGGTCGTTATGTTTTACCTAGGATGTACAGGCTCGTGAAAGGAATTCAAAAATCCATCAATGGTTGTTTGTACGGTAACGACATTAATTTATTTATAACGCTATTTAGCACCGTTGAAGCAATACGTCAAAAGCTTGGTCAAGAATATCAAAAACGAGCTGAAATTGGTTCTAAAGTTCGTGATCTTAGAAAAATGTTAAACGAGGAGCGACCCGTATCTTAACCACGTGAGTGTTACTAAAAAATAATATAGGCTTTCGTAAATAATTTAAATAATTTATTTATTTTTTTTTTAGCGTTTTTTGTAACACTTGTTACATAGGATTTTCTCCTGAAAGGATACTCATCAGTCTGGACTTGCTCATGCAGTTATGTGCATAATGGATGATCTGGTCGTAGTAGCAAGTAATCACCGCGACGCCTCCATTTTCACGTAATTGTTCTTGTTGCCGCGTCGTTAACACAAATCGTTCATCGCCATTCTCAGATATTACAATTCTGAAATCCCCAGCGATGTTATTTCTGAAACACTCGCGGATAGCGTCGTACAGTTTAACCCTGTCGAAGATGAATACGTTAGCTTGATGGTACATTATTTAATAACTAAGTTATTTAATAACTAAGCTTTTAATTATGATGGAAACCCTCCGGATTTCACATTTGAAAATTTAGTTCACAAACAATATATGGTTGGTGAATCGCTTACAACTAAATTAGCCCGAGAGCGGCTAGCAGCAATTAAAAAGTTTATACCGGTTCGAGACAGACTTCGCGAGAAACTTCAACAACGACAACAAGCGCAGACTGACTTTTCTGTGTCAAGTGAACAACTGTTTACTCCGATAACAAGTGCGACCAAAGATGTGAAAACAGCAACTGAAGCAGCGATATACGGAGATATTCCTAAGGAAGGCAAGCGACGAGAAGTGCCTGTTCTTGGTGTGCTTGAAAAGATAGCAGCAGAGACCGGACAAACACGCGCAGGGATACAACAGTTATCCAGTGATATAAAAACTCAGCGTGAGTATGAACGATTAGCTGATATTGATGATTCCACACCTGAACCACAACTTGTTGATGTCGTCACCCCAAGAGGTGTTTCCTTTATAGACAAACTCACCGAAGGAGCTATAAAGGAAATCAAACGACCTCAATTGGAGAAACACCAGGATTATACGACTTTTGGTGATTTCGCCGCCAAAAGCTTTGATTCTAGAAAGGATTTTTTAAAAGACGAGTATAAAAACAGTAGAATAAGCCGAGATGAATCGGTTAATTGGTTGTATAAAACGAATAAGGGGATTATTGGTAATTTGAAAAAGGATACAATTGAGTATAGATCTTTTAAAGTAGGAGTTGATAGTTATGGTATACAAAAACAACAAGAACGAGAAAAACAAAGTCGAGGCCGACAAAGGCAATTACTTGATGATAGTCAGGGCGCAACTGGTACAACTGAGGAAACAAGCGGAAAGGGATATTCGATTAAAAATCCAAAGGATGTATTTGACTCTACCGTGACATGTCCTGGTAACATTCTCAGTGATATATCACGGTTAGAGGTTCTCATCGGAGGGAAACGAGCCGGAAATAACTCCGTCGAGATAATTAACGAGGCCGCTGATATCTGTAGACGATTATTTGCTGGTGGTATCATGGACATTAATGTATATCGAGAACTTATTGCTGAATTAGTTGAAAATCACAACGATGAAAATCTTATGGATGTAAGCGATTGACCACTAATTGAAAAACTACTAGTTTTATAACAAGATGATTATACACTATAACCATGATAAACCCGTAAGTGTCTACGTGGTGAACTCACGATTGCCTGTTTATCGCGCGTGGTACGGAGATGGTTTCGGCAATACCATTGCGGGGTTATTTACAAGAATGGCTCCCAAGGTGGCGCCGTTAGCTAAACAATTATCAATGAAAGCCATTGATATCATTCGTGATAAGGTGCCCAGTAAAATTGGAGATTTCGTTGGAAATCTTGCTGGAAAGGCATTTTCTGCTGCGAAAGATAAAATAGCATCATTGGTGCGAAAGAAACCACGAATGACTTCGTCATCGATGACTTCGTCATTAGTGCTGCCATCAACTACAGTGATGCCTGCAAAAATCAGCAAAGTAATAAATAACGCAGTGGAAGAAAAACTAGCGCAATTGACTTCGTCACCACCGGTAACAGATAGCGCTATCATGAACGCGATAGCAGGAAGTGGTTTGAAACAAAAAAGAAATTCGAAGAATTTTCAACGACGATGATTATAAAGAATTAAAACGCTAGCGTTAAACTCTTCGAGTTTCACAATTGAAAACGCTAGTAATGTTATAAATGTTTAAACGAACAGCTGATCCCGCGTTAGATATGGAAGCAAAGATGCGCAAAGATGATTCCGTCCGCGATTATCAATACTATTCCTATCATGCAATACAACCCGACCTACGATCGCGAATTGAACTTCAAGTTCAAGATACCAGTAAATACTTTTTACCATGTGAAGCATTTATTGAAGTAGAAGGAAAACTTGTAACAAATGTTGCAGCTGATACCCCATATGCAAATGATTCAAATATCCGAGTTGGTTTCGTCAACAACGGTATAATGGCGTTATTTGAAAGTGCAAGATATCTCATTGATGGAAAAGAAATTGAATCAATAGACCGCGAGGTTGATGTTGCAACAACAATAATCGGACTAGCAAGATACTCCGATGATTATACAAGATCGGCTGGTCCATCTATGATGTTTGCAAAGGATACCTCTGATAACGCTGACCACCTTCAATACATTAAAGTGTTAACACCGCAAGACACTTCAGTTGATAATCAACGAGAAGCAACTAATCCAGAACGTCGAGCTAGACCCGGAGCTGCGTTTGATATTCTCGGAGGTGTTAATGGCAATTTCAATTTAGGATTTGCAACACGAAAATTAGCATTGGAAGGACAAGAGAAAAAGTTTTCATGTGCGATTCCACTCCATCACATATTTGGATTCTGCAGAAATGTCAGAAAAGTCATCTATGGAGCCAAACACACAATCGCATTAGTGCGAAAAGGCAATGACAATGATGCAATTTGGCGTACTGGTGCCGATGTAGGTAAAGTTGTTTTGAGTAAAATAGTATTATGGATGCCAGTAATGACTCCATCAATTACCACGGAAGAGCGGCTACTTTCATTTATGGAAACCGGTGGTAAATCATTGCTAAGTTGGCTAACAACAACGACTGATGCTAAAGAGGATAATGTTAATGGTACATTTACATGGCACCTGGCATCAAAACAAGGCGTTTCAGCTCCACGTCATATATTTATAGCGCTGCAGAATCGGAATCGATTAGGTTCCCAAGAACACAGTCATATGATATTTGATCGGTTAGGGGTAAGTGAGGTTTCACTGAGAATAAACGGACAACAAGAACCATCTGAGGATATACAGCTTAATTACGGAAACAACCAAATAGCACGTGTGTATCATCGGATGCTGTCATATATGGGTCGTGATCAAAATGTTGATACTGGTTTGCAAATATCTCAGCTCGATTTTAAGAACTTGTATCCAATTTATTACTTTTCACTGGAACATCTTGATTTAACAAGGCAATCCGTTGTTGACATACATTTTAGGGCTCGTATAGATCATGGTGGTGTTGATTATAGAGCGGTTGCTGTTATTCTCAGCGACAAATCAATGTTGTTAGAAGGGGCTGGCGGACGAATGAGACTCGTTGATGCACCAGTGGAAAATCTGTAAATGTAAATGAAACTTGAAAAGTTTCCATAGGATTTTCCCAATTAGATCAATTGAAAGAATAAATGTGTTTTACAATAAAATGCCATATAGTGTTGTTAGTGTCAAGCTGACTGATGGTCAGGTCAAGAAATTAAAATCAAAATCCGCTAAGGAATGTGGAACAACAATAACGTTAAAACCAGCGCAGATGTCCGGAGGTACACATAAAATATCATTAACGGATCGTCAAATAAAACATTTCAATGATGCAATGAAAAATAAGCGAGGAGTTCAAATAGAATTTTCGAAAGCTGCAGTCGCGAACATGATAAAATCAGGTGGTATATTTCCATTGTTAGCCGCAATACCAGCATTGATTGCAGCGGCTGCCCCAGCGGTGGCGAAGGCGGCAGCGTTGGGAGCCGTTGGGACCGCAGCAGGGATGGCGTTGAAAAAGGCAACTGGTGGATCCGCTCGCGGTAGATCCACGAGTGGATCCGGGTATAAAAAAAAGGGAAAGGGGTTGTACCTACCAGGAACCCCGTATTCATGGTACAGCGGCAAATCCGTGAACGGATCGGGTCTAAGAAAAATACCAGGAACGGTTTATTAGTTGAAAGCCCAATTGTTGAGGAACCTATAGTTGAGGGACCTATGGTTCCTATGTCCAATTTTGATTTAATTGATGCTGCTAAAAAACTAGCGATTAAAAATTTCAGAGGTGTTTTTATGAGAGATCAATTACCGAGAAAACCAAATAACGTTGAAACCGGTATCATCAATCTTGATAACAGCAGCGGATCGGGAACTCACTGGGTTGCATACGCGATTGATCCACGTGGGATTGTCTATTTCGATTCATATGGGTTAGCTCCGCCAAGCGAGTTTATGCGGTATATAAATGCCTCGATGAAACTCAAAGGGTTTCCGATTTTTTATTCCACGCTGCCAACACAACAATTAAATGATCCACCGATATGCGGCCGTGAAGTATTAAATGTCCTCGCGGAGATTTCATTAAAATCCTTTGGATCTCCGTGGAAACCACCTCATATTATTGTAAACGAATACACGAGTGGGAACTTACAAGGATGAATAAATTGAAAACACAAGTTACGCTAACAATAATGATCGATATTTGGGGACAACCTCTGTCAATGTTGGAACCCACCGAGGAAACATCTGCGGGTTCTATCGAGGATGTAAAAAAAATAATAGAAGATGAAATCGCTGAGACGTTAAATTTAACAAGTGTTGACCCGAACGAAATAGTTGTATTTCAAGATCGCCAGGGTAAATTGAAAAGCAGTAATATATCCGTGAATGACATTTTGATACGGCATCGCGCTGCCGCTGAAAACTCTATTGCACTGTATTCCAACGATGGACAACTTAAACCAGGCGCACTTGTGTCTACGATCACCGACGCGATTGCTACCAACGAACGTGAGCTGAATGATTTTATACGAGGTTATAATAGTTTTCGCAAAAATGTCGTACATAAATTCTTTGGAACCCCGCTTGTGGTTGGCATGACTCTCGCTGAAATTAAAAACTATCTATCGCTATTCTTCGCTAACAAAGACGCGGGAAGGATGATGAATGAAAATGAAATCAAGGCAAATTATCTCGAGATTTCTAAACTAATAGAAGATCAAAAACCCACTAATGACATTGTTGGTAGATTCTTTGGATCCCCACCTGTGGCAGACTCGACTCTCGCTGAAATCAGTGAGTTTATCGGCAAGCACACTCACAATGCCTACATCGCTAATAATTTCTTTGGTGTCCCGGTTACATCTACAATGACTCTCAAAGATATTAATATGTTTATGGTGAGACAAACAACACTTAATACCATCGTGGATAAATTTTTAGGGAGAACACCTGTGTCTGAAACCACATCGTTGACAGACATGACTCTCGCGGAAATTAAAAGCGCTATTGACAAACAAAAACGCATCAGCGAAATGGCTAAAAATTTCTTTGAGGACTCTGAAAGTTATAATATCACGACGACATATTCTCAACTTAGCGGGCATTATGGCATACAAAAAGATATGGGATTTGAGCTCCTTTTGTTTTCATTTTTTAAACGCCGCGATGAAACGATGATGAAATATACCGAAATCAAAAAAAACTATCTCGACATTTACGACGATATTCTTAAACTAAAAGAAAAATCTGAAAGGTTAAAGCATGGGACCTTTGATTGGGTAAAAGAATCTAATGCTAAATTGAAAGTCAATATCGAGAAGTGGCCCCATGGTATCTACAGGATGACGTTAATCTCTGACAAGCAATTTGATATCATCGTGAAAGGTAAAACCTACTTTGGTGGCACCGCGACAGTAATTATCGCGGGGGGAGAAGAAGAATTTGAGATTGTCGCAGTTGATAACACCATTAGAAAAGAAATATCCTGGTGCTTAGAATTCGTAGCGGATTTAAGTAAATAATAAAACTGAAAATCCTATGGATTTTTACTAGTGGTTTCAATTGAAAGGAAATCCTTTCGATTCACAATTGAAAACGCTAGCGTTTTTAAAATAACAACAATGACTTTGTCATCGACGCAATGTCGCTATGATCAGGTCAGAGAATTTCAAAATAGACTCAAAACCCTCACTGAGGAGTATCAAAGAAAAATGAAAAAATACCGACGAAGAATCACCGCAATTGATGTTACTATGTACTCGGTGTCAAGCGTTCTCGCTGGCGCCGGAATAATACTTGCATCGGTTACAATGATTGCCCCGGTCGTAGTTCCAATTTGCATTTCTGCGGTGGCTACAATCGGGGGTATATCAACCGGGATAGCAAAAAAGATATCATCATGCAGCCAGAGTAAACTGCAGAATTACTTACTTCAATTTCATATTGCATCAACCGCATATTCGCAGTTATCCTCGATGATATCGTCGTCACTCGATGATACAATTATATCAGATAGTGAGTTCTCAGCGATGGTCAGTATTTTTGATTCCGCGATATCGAAATTAGAGCGACAACATGAATATAATAACAATGACAACACCGATGGAATCAGAAAACACGAACCCAAAAAAACAAAAAATGATCTCAATAATATCAACATTACCAGATTGTGAGTTCTCAGTGATGGTCAGTATTTATGATTCCTCGATACCAAAATTAGAAATAAATCATGAGTATAGCAACGATGACGACACCGATGGAATTACTTCAACGAATAGTGGAGAACACGAACCCAGTACAAACGAGTATGATATCAATAACATCAACGAATCCAGAATTCAGTGTGAATTTCCCCTCTCCGGTCCCAGTGAAGGAGATAGCGCTAGCAAAACTACGAGTGTATCACAGTTGGCCTAATATCAGATCGGTTGCATTTAGTGGTCAGCAACCCAATAACACACTGGTGTTCTCGTATAAGAATAAACCCGATGGTACTCCAGAGTGGGAAACTATTTCGTTACCAACTGGGTCGTACCAAATTAAGCAAATCAATGTTGAAATTCAGCGTAGAATAAAATCAATCACTGGAAAAGAATAAAAAATAGCTATTAATCTTCATCAACCGACGCTCTCGTCGTCGATCGAAATAAGCACAGAGGGATACATTGTAGATATATATAACAGCTCGTTAAGAACAGTGTTAGGATGGCCTGAAAAACCACCGGAAAAATCCGCCACCGACTTAACCACGGACATACAATCATATCATGAAATCAATCCCAGTTATCGAGATAATTTATCTGATATAAGAAAAGGAAGAATCGCCGATAGATTTATATTTACCAACAAAGACACATTGCAATGGGATTTTATCATTAAAAGAACAACCGACTCATCTGTTACTATTTCATTTACGCTAACTGACGTCCGTGGTTATTTTAATGAGATTAAACAATTATATGACACACAACTAGAACAACTACGGAAAACAAAATCGCAAAAACACGTTGAAATAATAAATCAGCTTATATCGGACATGAAATATATCTATGAACTAATTATTCAAACAATAATTAATGACAACAGTGACAATAAACAACGATTCTTAACCGATTACAATATCACAGAGGACAATCTGCGTAATTTCAAGTTTCCCAAATACAACGCTGATGAACTAGCAAGAATTGTTAAAACCGATATCAAGGCGCTACAAAAATCAGATTCAGCTGTCCTCTTCAGGTATAATAATGATCCAGATGGTGGCGGTAGGCATATTGCCCCTCATAATGTGAATATTTCAACGGTGATTGCGCTCAATTTAGTATGTGATGCAATTGAAGGAAGCTATCAAATTAATCTAGAGCAATCAAATCAAGCTCAGCAGGGATATATTCTTTATTCGTTTGCACCAACAGCTCCTCCAGGATTCCTAATTATTGAAAACCCAATTAATCCTGTCTACATGCGATGCCATAATAATTCGTTAACGAGAATTAATTTCAAACTCACCGACCAGTCAAATAATCTGATTGATTTACAAGAAGAGGTGTTAGCGATTAGTTTGTTTGTGAAATCATAAATGATTTTCGTCCTAAAGACTCGATCAAATATTTGGTTGAACTCGTAAATGATTTTTGTTAACCACAAATGAAACATTTGCAGCAGCAGAGAGGGTGGATGACAACGACGTTGGCGTATATAAGGAAATCTTATTTTATCGAATAGACGCCATTTTTTTTACTATTTGGTGGAAGCCTCAGATTTCCGAATCGACGCTCGGAAAGTTGTGAGGTTCACCCTCTCTGCTGCTGTTTTTTAAAAAGTACTGTTTTTGAGAAACCCTACATACAGGGAACAGAAGTGGCCAAGTGGTCTAAAGCGCTCTCTGTTACGGATCACTTAATACTGGTCGCCATGTATAGATTAGATAGATAAGATCTTGTGCTGAAAAATGGCATTAAACCCTACTACTATAACATCGAACCACAAATAAGATTCTTCATCCATACTGCCCAATTTAATTGATTTTGTCAAAATGTCATATTGCATCGTCTTTTATATTTGATTGTATCATCACTATTGAACTTTAAGGCTTAGTTGTTGAAGCTGTTTGATAGTTTGGATTGAGAAAAGTTATGTTTAGTTCAGTATAGTTATTCACATTAAATTCATTTGCTAAAACAAATTGCATAACCGAAGTTAAATGTATCAGAATGAGTTGCTAATACATGCTTGGTTCACTGCTTGCTGATTGTTAGTTTGTTAAAGTTAAATATGTGATTTATTTATACAAAATTATATTTCTTTGAATTAACTGCATAGTTTATAGTATTCTTCACTGCATAGCTATTTATTACGGGTGTGTGTGTGTAGGTACTGACTTTTAAATGTATACTTTTGATGTGTGGGTAGGGTGGCACACCATGACTATTTCATTAGGACTTCTTTGAGGTTTTGTGGCTTTAGGACATTGTGTAGGTAGGATAGCACACCATGGCTCTTTCATTAGGACTACTTTGAGGTTTTGTTGCTTTAGGACATTGTGTAGGTAGAGTGGCACACCATGACTGTATTTCATTAGGACTACTTTGAGGTTTTGCGGCTTTAGGACATTGTGTAGGTAGGGTGGCACATTAGGACTACTTTGAGGTTTTGTAGCTATTGGACATTGAATAGGTAGGATGGCACACCATGACTTTATTTCATTAGGACTACTTTGACGGGCTGTGGCTTTAGGACTGTATGAGTAGGATGGCACACCATAACTGTATTTCGTTAGGACTACCTAGAGTTTTTGTGGCTTTAGGACATTGTGTAGGTAGGGTGGCACATTAGGACTACTTTGAGGTTTTGTAGCTATTGGACATTGTGTTGGTAGGATGGCACACCATGACTTTATTTCATTAGGACTACTTTGACAGGCTGTGGCTTTAGGACTGTATGGGTAGGATGGCACACCATAACTGTAGTTCGTTAGGACTACCTAGAGGTTTTGTGGCTTTAGGACAATGTGTAGGTAGGGTGGCACATTAGGACTACTTTGAGGTTTTGTAGCTATTGGACATTGTGTTGGTAGGATGGCACACCATGACTGTATTTTGTTAGCACACCATGGCTCTTTCATTAGGACTACTTTGAGGTTTTGTGGCTTCAGGACATTGTGTAGGTAGAGTGGCACATCATGACTATTTCATTAGGACTACTTTGAGGTTGTTTGGCTTTAGGACATTGTGTAGGTAGAGTGGCACATCATGACTATTTCATTAGGACTACTTTGAGGTTTTGTTGCTTTAGGACATTGTGTAGGTAGGATAGCACACCATGGCTCTTTCATTAGGACTACTTTGAGGTTGTGTGGCTTTAGGACATTGTGTAGGTAGAGTGGCACATCATGACTATTTCATTAGGACTACTTTGAGGTTTTGTTGCTTTAGGACATTGTGTAGGTAGAGTGGCACACCATGACTGTATTTCATTAGGACTACTTTGAGGTTTTGTGGCTTTAGGACATTGTGTAGGTAGGGTGGCACATTAGGACTACTTTGAATAGGTAGGATGGCACACCATGACTTTATTTCATTAGGACTACTTTGACGGACTGTGGCTTTAGGACTGTATGGGTAGGATGGCACACCATAACTAGTTCGTTAGGACTACCTAGAGGTTTTGTGGCTTTAGGACATTGTGTAGGTAGGGTGGCACATTAGGACTACTTTGAGGTTTTGTAGCTATTGGACATTGTGTAGGTAGGATGGCACACCATGACTGTATTTTGTTAGGACTACTTTGATGGGCTGTGGCTTAAGGACTGTATGGGTAGTGTGGCACACTATGACTGTATTTCAGTATGACTACTTTGAGGGGCTGTGGCTTTGGACTGTGTATGGGTAGGGTGGCACACCATGGCTGTATTTCATTAGGACTACCTTGAGGTTTTGTTACTTTAGGACATTGTGTAGGTAGGGTGGCACATCAGGACTGCTTTGAGGTTTTGTAACTATTGGACATTGTGTAGGTAGGATGGCACATTATGACTGTATTTTGTTAGGACTACTTTGAGGGACTGTGGCTTTGGACTGTGTATGGGTAGTGTGGCACACTATGACTGTATTTAGTTAGGACTACTTTGAGGTTTTGTTGCTTTAGGACTGTGTGGGTAGGATGGTACACCATGACTATTTGGTTAGGACTACTTTGATGGGCTGTGGCTTTAGGACTGTGTAGGTAGGATGGTACACCATGACTGTATTTCATTAGGGCTACTTTGAGGGGCTGTGGCTTTAGGACTGTGGGGGTAGGGTGGCACATTAGGACTACTTTGAAGTTTTGTAGCTATTGGACATTGTGTAGGTAGGATGGCACACCATGACTTTATTTCATTAGGACTACTTTGACGGGCTGTGGCTTTAGGACTGTATGGGTAGGATGGCACACCATGACTGTATTTCGTTAGGACTACCTAGAGGTTTTGTGGCTTTAGGACATTGTGTAGGTAGGGTGGCACATTAGGACTACTTTGAGGTTTTGTAGCTATTGGACATTGTGTAGGTAGGATGGCACACCATGACTGTATTTCGTTAGGACTACTTTGACGGGCTGTGGCTTTAGGACTGTATGGGTAGTGTGGCACACTATGACTGTATTTCAGTAGGACTACTTTGAGGGGCTGTGGCTTTGGACTGTGTATGGGTAGGGTGGCACACCATGACTGTATTTCATTAGGACTACCTTGAGGTTTTGTTGCTTTAGGACATTGTGTAGGTAGGGTGGCACATTAGGACTACTTAGAGGTTTTGTAGCTATTGGACATTGTGTAGGTAGGATGGCACATCATGACTGTATTTCGTTAGGACTACTTTAAAGGGCTGTGGCTTTGGACTGTGTATGGGTAGTGTGGCACACTATGACTGTATTTAGTTAGGACTACTTTGAGGTTTTGTTGCTTTAGGACTGTGTGGGTAGGATGGTACACCATGACTGTATTTCGTTAGGGCTACTTTGAGGGTCTGTGGCTTTAGGACTGTGTGGGTAGGGTGGCACACCATGACTGTATTTCATTAGGGATTTAGGGTTTAAATTAGATGGCAGATGTAAATCTTGAAATTTGTATGGAAACATTTTAGTAGTGTATTGCTTTGATCACACACATATTCCTTGTTAAAGAAGAATAACTCTAAAGTTAGTGTTCACCTCTAAGCCCCTGTCAACATGGCCTTTCATATAGTTTTATCATGCATGCTGTAATTATCTGTCCACATCAGCAGATCTGTTGCATTTTCATTTTGCCTTGAAAGTGAAATGGTTCAATATATGAAAGAAATAGGAATGGAAAACCTGCAGTCCTTGGGACTGCTAACTTCCCCACTCCAACTTGTTTTTTTTTTTTTTTTAAAAATGCTTTGCTATTAGTATACAGCTACCTGGATGTACTACGTAGTGACATGGTTGTACACGTTTGAGCTTTGCCACATGTCGCTGAATAATAATGATAATGAGGACTTTGTATGGCACCTAATCCTTAGAAGCTCTAAGTGCTTTACAACATATATGATGATATGACTACATAAAACAAAACAGACACCATGAAATTGGTAAACGTAAAAAAAATGCTGAAAATATTTAAGGTAGGAAACATTATTAGGTCTTTAAATTTGTTATTGCAGTCGAGAAAGGTGAGTTTTAAGAGCACTTTTGAAAGGAATCACTGAAAACAACTGCGCCTGGCTAAAACGAGGGAGCCCAGATTTATTCAGAGAAAATGAATATATGTATAAATATACTGTCATTCATGCTGCGTTGAACAGACTAGGGTGTCAAAAAAGGCAGCATATGCTGAAAGTGATGGATATATGTTGGGCTTGACCATGGTGTTTGCATTACATTGTCGAGGAAACTAAAATAAATAAATAGTGCACATTGACAGTTGGATAAGGCTATGTTGTTGTTGTTGTTGTTGTTGTAGGGCTTAACGCCATTTTTCAGCACACGAGATGCTATACATGGCGGCCAGTATTATTGGTGGCCGAGTGATCTAAGGCGCTCTCCGTTGCGGATCACTACCATCTCACCTCTGTCTGCGTGGGTTTGAGTCTCGAATTCGGCCAATGTTGGTATGTGAGAAAGCTTGCCAGTAGCTTCTCGTGGGTCGGTGGTTCTTTCCGACGTTTTTCCGGGTTCTTCCTCCACCATTAATAATGGCCGCCATGTATAGCCAATCTTGTGCTGACAAAATGCGTTAAACCCTACAACAACCACTACAACAACCCTATCGCTGATAGCCATACACAAAGACGTATGCATCCTGTCCCTACTAGCTCTTGCCATTCCAGCTGTGGTAGCCGCCGGCAGTGGTCTAAAACATTTGAGTGAGGCCTCCACCTGCCAGGGCGGCTCTCTCCAAATTTAACCTGCTTAATAGGGCCCATCCCTCGACTCACTCCTCCAACGTCTACATGAGTGATGAGTTGGCACACCTACCAGGGCGGATCGGACATGAAACTGGCATCGTAAACCTCGACTTTTCACAAAGCCGCAGAACGCACTGGGTAGCATTTTTTAATTACTTCAAACTTTCTCTACTTTGACTCGTACGGTTTTCCGCCGCTCGCAGAACTAATTTCATACCAACGCAGAACAAGGTGGTACGATTCCAAATCGGTGTAGTTTTCGTATTCCACACTCCAGCTCAAAGACAGTACAACGAACCAGTTTGAGGCCACTTATTTGTGGAAATTTTCAAAATGCTTGAGCGCGATCCAACTTCAAACACATTGTTGCATTTTAATCCAGAGCCAAAGAATGCAACAGCCACCCTAATTCAAGACCGGCACATATTTTGTATGTAAATAATTATAAATACATGCAATGAAACATTTGTTTACTCTTTTGATTCTTGTCCATGCACAGACGGTGCTGGCACATTGGAATAACTTGAGGAGCGCATAGAGTTTAGCAAACAGGCTCTTATGGCAGATTCGAATGACCTGTTCATGTTCTCCCATGTGCTGGAGACCGAAACGCGGGCGTGATCTATGCTTTTCATTAAACCAGTCCATTCAGCAGCTGGCCATATTGCAATCTTAACCACCAATTGTATAATGAGCGATGGTGATGGGCTTGTCTTGCCAGTCGCAGGTGGTTGATAGTGACCAGAATGATGTTGTGAACCTAGAAGAGATGAAAAATCTCACTGGAAATCCGTTTAAAGTCGCAGGTGGTTGATAACTGACCAGAATTTTGTTGTGAACACTGAAGAGATCATGAAGGAAATCCGTTTTAAGCTATGTGTTCCTGTTGTTTGTCGTTTAAGAGAGAGACAGAGAGAGGGGTGGGTGTTCGCACTGATTCCAGTCGAAATCACGTACTAATAACACCAACTGCACTCCCACTGTATTATCAGCATGCCTTTAGCATGGGCGTTACTAATTTTGCACCCTGCAGTGAAAATGCATGTCTTTCCAAAAGGTAAGTACAAGCGAAGTTCAGCTGCAATAATATTGTGTTGCTGCTGAAACAGCGGACACATCCAATTTTATGTACTTGTCAATACATCTTACTTTTTGGTAGCTTTAAGAGAATGGCAGCCGCCTCACGTGCCTTCACCCTCCTCCGATATGACCTAAATATCCGTAATAAGTAGCTGTGCTTAGAGAGGCATGGGTCATTTCTCGAGTTTTTGGCATCTAGGTCCTGGTTATATTGAAATTTGGAAATTAATCCAATCCCTAAAACAAGCCCATATAATTTACTTTATAAAGATTTAAAAGACTTCTAAGTAGACAACGAAGTATACTTATTTTTTGTGTTATATATAAAAACCGAAGCTCCTTTGGGATTGAGGTAAGGGTTATATGGCCCCTGCCCCAACCACATCTCATCGCGCCTGCTGTGAACATGCCACTGTCAACATTTGCTGGAAAGAATGACTCCTTTAATGCATAAATTCCAATCAACAATGAACATAGTTACCAAAAGCAAACGTCCGGTACACATTTTAAATATATTTCCTAATAAACAAATCCGTCCTGAGAGCAAAATCCACACCTTTGTCATGTATTTCAGTCGCATGTGTTCCACGAGCCTCTGTGCATGTCCTTACAAATAAGATATACACTTCTTTATTGCTAGTTGCCTGTGAGAACGTGCGCAAAATACCTTCACCACAAAGTCTTGAAGACATTGAAATTAAAGTCAATAAACTAGATAATAGCAAGAAGAAACAACTGCATGAAAAACTCGTGCGGCATGGGTTACAGCTGAGCTACTACACTAGAACGAGTTTCTTTTATACCTTCGCAAATAGTTTATGTCTAGACTAAAACAATGACCGTAGAATAAAAGTGAGGAAAATCTGTTCAACGATATCACAAAAGACAATGCTCAACTGCATTTAACGTTGGGACCTTGCTGCAAATTGTTTGGCACTAAGCTAACAGTGGGCTTAAAATATCAGTATTCGAATCTATTTGCCTGTATTAAAAAATTAACGGCAACAGCAAAGAATACAGTCTATAAAATCTCTTTCTGAGCCGGTCTCGAAGGAAGCTCGTCTGGTCTAACAACCACGTTTTTTTTTTTTTTAACTTCTCACGTTCTAACGGGGATAACCGCTGTCCCCTCAATATACTGACAGTCGTTTCGACGGAGCCTATAACCGGTGCACAGATACCTTTAACGCTGTTCCCCACACATACTCAACACGGTAGAATATCGGTTAGAGCGTACGCCTCTGATGATGAAGATCGCGGGTTCGAACCCCGGCCGATTCATGCCAAAGACTTATAAAAATGGTGCTAACAGCTGCCTCCCATAGGCGCAAAATCATCTGGAGGTTAGTGTTAGAACTGGTCGGTCAGGTTTCAGGATAACGTTACGGGGTGGAACATTATGCTGAATGTCTGTGGCATTATACCCCAGTGCTATACATTACTATATAATGTCCCACTGGAGACATCGTAACGATAGGACTGAAAAAAATGTTAAGCTACGCTAGAAATCTAAATCACGCACACAGCAAAGAGCGACAAAATATCTCACTTTACTACTACTTGTTTTAATTTTATTTATATTGCAACGGTTACTATTTGCCATACCATATTGGATCTATTAACTTGTTTCTACCTGTAACCTTTATGCTGATTGTCTTTTGATTTGTGATTCCTTGCAGTACGTGTAGACTATGTCGGTCTCCATACCATACACCCGAATATCGTACCATACACCCGAATATCGTATAATCGTTGTCGCTATGTACGTGTCTTTATCATCACTTCAACATTTGTTTTATAGCCCAGAAAAACGTATCTATTATAGGATCTTGTCCTGAGATGCCATACCTATTCCATTCTCCTATTGTCACGTGCAAATTTCTTCTGCCATGATATATTTCGAGAATATTCCGTTATTGCATTATTTATACTAATGTACGAGAAGACGCGTTAATTGACTCAGCATAGTATTTCTGTGTGAATGTCCTACACTGGTAAAACAGAGTCGCGATCTGAATCGACATAAAACAGAACGGTCTTATATTGAGATTTATGGCGGTAAAGGGGTTACATTATACAAAAGGCCGTTTCAATTACGGGAGTAATACATGAACTTAGTGCTTTGGTTTTGTTGATGTAAGTTGATCAAGTCTGTGCAGTAGCTAAGTCATTGTATTCTGTTTACCAGAGGAATGATTCAATTATTTGAGATATCTACAGCTTTAAAAAGAACAATACAATTACAAATAGTGCTACACAGCTATGTATGGGTTGCTGATCACGGTAATACCTATCAACGCTTGTGGAGTATCGACGCTAGAAATATTTATAATTGTAATAAGGGACGTTTTCACCATGAAAAACTAATAGACAAACTCGCAAACGTCGCCAAAAGTTGACTCCGACTTTGTTTGAATACTCTATTGTGGTGCATTATGTTGTGTTTTTTTTTATTTGTGTGTTTTGTGTTTTGTTTTTTTTTAAATAATTTACATTAATCATTCCCGTATGATTCATTCAACAGGGCATTATAGCGGGGTTTTATATTTTTAAAAAGTTGCGAGAAAAAAAAATCGATTCATATCTAAGGTACATAAACATTTTTAGGATAAAGGTGCCATGAAAAAAAATCATAAGTCGTCTTAAACGACCTGTACTGTATTTTGAAACCATCCTCCTTTTCAGTCTCACGATTCAGTCAATAATGAACAGAAAATACCATTAAAAACCCATCCAACCACATAAACAACTGGATATGTTGTCCCAATCTCATGGAATGATATGGCCAATAATATCTTTAAAGGGACGTTAAAAACTAACGAACCAAATGTATCTATCATCTCATTTCTTAGGCACGACATAACCAACAATGCTTTTAGAGTGCTTTTAAAAACCAACCAACTGTATATATTAGAATGATTGACTGTAGAAACAGCACGTTCCTTGGAACTAGCAACGTTTCCAATATAAAAGTTACCACAAAATGTTAACGCTCCGTGTTCTCAGAGTAAAGGGATACACCTAACGGGAGGTAGTGATGATATTATAGATAAATTTGGGGATGTACTGCGCAGATGAACTGGTTTTATTAATATTCACATAGTTCTGTCCTTGCAACTGAAATTACAAAAATTCTCAGCATGAGTTTTCATCAGCGGTTTCAGCATAAAAACTATAGAACTCACTAAACCCGTTTCTCGTACAACGAATTGTAAGGTTCTTACCAAGTTAAATACTTCGGCCACAGTAACACATATTTACCGATATGAACGCTCTTCCCGTCTGCTGCCATATTGCCACACAGTGATTGAGGTGCGAGACATTTGTAGAACTTATCAGAATGTGTAAAAAGGCCCGCACATACTCCTTTTATGAGATACAAATCTGCACTAATCTAGCGCCACAAAATTTCAATAACAGGATCAAACATTAGCGGGATAAAGAATTAGTTAAATGAATTCAGGTCAGAGGGTCGATTGATTTGGTTTTGCAGCCAAACCCATTTTTTTATCAGCCAGTAATCAAGGGTACATTTATTTTATTGCAAACGGAGATAGAACTGTTTACTCGCTTAATCGTCAGATTAACGCTTTCAATATGTTATATGTTCGGTTCTCCATCCAGACAAGAAACATTTTCACGTGATTAGTTGGTACCAGATGCGGAGCTTGGTTACAGATATCTGAGGTAGGTTATTTTATTAAATATTCTCTTGAAATGAGACGAAGACAAATTAGACACATAAGACAAAATATACATTCAAGACAAATGAGAAAAATAAATGAGAAAAATGCTACCAAAAAAAAACACAAAAATAATAAAATAAGAAAAATGAGACAATCAAGACATGATACTAAAAAGAAAAATAAGACAAATGAGACAAAGAATGTAGTAAATGAATATTTATAAATATTAAAGGTTACTTGGTAAAAGACTTCACATATAGATCAATTAATTTTTCTTAATACTTGTATCTAGAAAATTAATCAAACTATTTGCATGGGAAAATTTTTTGCCGTTCACGTAGGCAATTTTGTATTGTTTGCTCTGTGAAATGTGTTCTTGATACAAGGACAGAAAAACTCGACTGTTGATCCATTTTTGTCTTCAAAACACTAGTATCATGTGCTGAATGTTACAAACTGCTTTCCTTCAGGGGGAAAAAACAACAAAGCAAGATTACTCTTTTAAAACATATTATAGTTCTATCGTTCATCTTTAAAAATGTACTTTTATTCTGTCGTAATTCCTTTAAAAAGTATTATAATCCGGTCGTTTGTTCTTTTAAAATATCTTACAACCCTGTCGTTTTATTCTTTAAAATGTATTTTAATCCTGTCGTACATTCCTGTAAAATATATTATAATCATGCCGTGTTTTCTTTTCTCAATACAGCGTATGCTTCAAGGTGTGAACTTGATTGAAAAAAAATCCTGTTAAAAATAAATAATATATCTTTTCCGATGTTTGTACATCAATAAATTTTAAAGTCAACGTTTACTGAACTTTCAGAAAAACATCACACGATCGTCTTGACATCTAAAATGTCATTTTTAAGATTTTGCACCTTAAATCCAATTAAATGTGTATAATATCTCATGACCGTTAGACAGCAACAATTTGGACTTAACAAACTATCCCCTTTGTTGTAGTTTTCCATGTTAGCTTACTGATTTGTCCCACAGTGTATTTGCAGTGAACTATTTAAGATAAATCAAAAAATATTGAAAAACTGCTTACATTATTCATAACGGAGTACTGCAATTAAAATGAATGTCATAAACTATTTTAAACTCTTTCGTGGATGATTTGGCCATATAATAATAATAATAATAATAATAATAATAATAATAATAATAACAAATTAAGATATACGGTTGCTCTCTCTCTCTCTCTCTCTCTCTCTCTCTCTCTCTCTCTCTCTCTCTCTCTCTCTCTCTCTCTCTCTCTCAGTTGTTTAAGAAAAATTCCTTATGCAACCTGACAGCTGACAGCCTTGACGATTAAGAAATAAAATCTTCTTCCAAGTTATACTTCATAATTTGAAAAATGCACAATGTTTGATCAAATGCACTTCTTCCGATGAAGTCCACGTATGTAGATATGGCAAATAACCGTATATTCAAGTGGACTGGATCCAACAAGGGATCACGTGTGTCTGTAATTGATTAAGATATATACGTTTTAAAAAGTGACAACGAACAGTACAAAGGTTTTAGACCATTGAACTACCATGAACAACGATAAGCATATAAAATTTATAGTTTGACCAGGATGTATATTTTACACTATTCTTACATTCCTATTAAATCAGTAATCTTAATTACAGTACATCGAAATTTTCATTGCTGAATTAAATTTGTAACACGGAGAAAAGCCAGTAATTCTTCTTTCAGACCTACGATAAACGTGTAATTGGAAAATTAGAAAGCAACTTTGTCATAAAACTAATTGTACGCGTGTATGTGGTTAGTAGTAAGTAATTTTGTAATACACGTGTAAATGGACAAGTAGAAAGTTATTTTTCTTTATAGAACTACCTGTACACGTGTAAGTGGAAGAGAAGAAGAAAAAAATTGTCATAGAATGCTTGTACACGTGTAAGTGGAATAGTGGAAAGCAATTTATTATAGAAATACGTGCACACGTATAAGTGGAACAGTAGAAAGAAATAAGGCACAGAAATACACGTACACGTTTTACTGAAAAAGTAGACAGTAATATGTCATAGCAATACACGTGTAAATGGAAAAGTAGAAAGTAATTCGTCATAGAACTACCTCTACATATCTTCTGCTCAACTTTAATCTGATAATTAAAGTAAATATGTTTCTCTCTTGTTATATTATTACAAGTATAGAATGATCCCAAGTGGCGCGTATTGAACAGGTTATGTAAGCCGTTACACGCCGCAGAGAACAACGCCCGTATTTCATTTCAATAACCGAAACGCATAGCAGACTAAAATAATGTTTCTTTCTTCATTTTCCTTAGGAGTGTTTCGTGCTATTTATATTTTCTTAAAGTACCAACAAAACGTCTTTATAGATAGATGTACATGAAAACAGTAGCCATATCAATTAAGCAGTGTCAACGAAGTGCTACTAACAGGATAACAAGAGAGGCAATACATTTTCTTGCCAACAATCCAATGACACTCTCTGTGCATGATTATATATCACAACACTATTTTGTATCTAATGAATGACTTTATAAGTCGGATAACAATTAAATGGTATTTTAGTTTATTTAATGAAATTGTCCCATGGAGAAACTATTTTTGATTGCCACCTCCCATTTGAGGGACATGTTTGTACTGAAACGTGTGTGTGCGTGTGTATGATTGGGATTTTTAACGTAGCTTTAACAATTTTTTGGTCATATCGCTACAGTGTCAGCAGTGTGGCAGTTTATAGTGATGTCTAGCACTGGGGCATCATGCCGCAGACATGTAGCATGATATCTCACCCAGTCACATTAGCCGACCAGTCATAACACTAACCTCTTAATGCTGAACGCAAACCACGTGCGTTCCATTTTTTGTAAATCTTTGGTATGACTCTGTCTGGGCTCGAACCTGCGACCTCCCATTTTGAGGCAGACGCTCTAACCACTAGGCCACCGGAACGGTTCCGAAATATTTGAATACATATGTGCGTATATTTGTTTCTAAATTCTGCGAATCACTGTCATATGTATGTATATGTGTTTATCAATTCTGCGAATCACTGTCATTGTCGAATCATCTGGCAACATTCATTAGTATTGGACTTAATATTCAACACTTATAGTGTTCTTTTCTTAGATTCATTCCTCAAAACGCAACAATAAAGTTATTTTTGTCACGTAGTATGTTAGAGATCACTTTATCTTATATGCAGATGGGTTTTGGCACAACGAAGAGAATGTACGAAATTTAATTGCCTTCCTTTCTGTATATAAATTCGCACACGCACTCATCTATAAGTATATATATATATATATATATATATATATATATATATATATATATATATATATATATATATATATATATATATATATATATATTAAATCATCAAACATTTCTTTAAATGTGTAGTATAGGATTATTCAGTGTTCAAATTTGCGAGATAAATTAGATTTCAATCTACCTACCAGTTCTAATATACTATTCCCGGGAGACTGAACTCATGAAGAAAATTTGTGATTAAGTTTACGTACATATGTTAAATTGATTTTTACCTGTGTGGCAAGGTAGTATCGTATGTAGATAAATGTACCACTATTGAATATTCTTTTCATGCCAGACAGCAAGCTACGTATGGTCCACTATCAGATGTTGCATCAAATCATAATAATTTCTTTTAGATATGTCATTGCAACATCTTGATATCTTAGCACGAACATATAGTACATACACTTTAAAGTTTTCTTTACTGCTTTTTAAACGATCTAAATGGGACCTCAGAACTTCTTGTTTTTATAAGATAGATATGGATAGGTAGTCCTAGAGACGTAATAAGACATTTTATAAACACACTTATAATTGTTTAATGTTTTAGATGAATATGTTGAAAGAAAAATGAGACACGACGGGCAATAACTTTTTTAAATCAGTTGGATAAAGATATTATTTCCAAAAGAGTATGCAATGTATGATGGCTATGGCATTATGGAGTTTTCTTACTATTATTTTGTTTTAGTTAATATTTCCTAGATAATATGGACTGCATCATAATTTTTACCCCCAAAAATCAATGGATCTTACATCGCTAATGTGCTGAGAGGTACTGGGTTCGAACTGGAAAAAAAAGTCAGATAGAGACATATGCTTTGGCATCAGTATATTATGGCTTATAACGCCTAACTTCAATTGTTGTGTTCTTAGAGATCGGAAACCCGATGGTACTTCCGAAAAACCACGAACAGTTCTCCATTTTGCATTCCGCTTCCAATGATAATTTGACTAGTCAAAAGCTAACCGTTCAGGTGGTCTAGTGGTTAGAGCGTCCGCCGCGGAAGCGGGAGGTCGTGGATTCGATCCCTGGCCAAGTCATACCAAAGACTTACAAAAATGATACTAACAACTGCCTCGCTGGTCGGCCTGGTGTCAGGATAATACGACTGGGTGGGGCATCATGTTACATGTCTGCGGCATGATGCCCCAGTGCTAGACATCACTATAAAACTGCCACACTGCAGACATCGTAGCGATATGACTGAAAAATTGTTTAAGTTACGTTAAAAATCCTAATCAAACAAACAAACTAGTCAAAAGCTAAATAAAGTGCCCAACTTTTTTTTTTGCTCTCATTATGCTTGTGATGCAAGCAGCTGGGAATGTTGTTGATGAAAATAGTTTTTCATATGTATGTACTGTATTGATAACTTTCTTTATTGGAATATACAAGAAACAGTGATATATTTTTGTTGTAATATACAAATGCTATAGTACGTATAGACAATTTTAATCTCTACTATATTAATACAATTTGGGTTGCATTAATAAAACTAGAACCATCTTAGCCTTTTTTAAGGTATACAGTTTTGAATTACACAATACAAAATTGTTGACAATCATCAACTAATTTTTTAAAAAAAATACAAATATAAATTACAATCCCAAAATTGCACTTGATAAAAATTCCTTTAAAAATGTCATCGTGACATAATCGTGAGTATGTAACTAAATTTATGTAACGCACTTTCGGAACCTGCATATTACGTTTTACCGGTATTAAAGAAAATGTTGGTAAAGCAATTACAAAATAATCGCACAAAATGAAAGGAAATATGAACAAAAAAGAAGATCAAGCCAAAGATTACCGATATGTACACATATTACGACACACGCAAAAAAATTTTTAAAACAATTCCAATGCTCACGTGCTCCGATACTGAATAATGGCCTCCTACCACATTTGACGTTAAACCTGGGGAATGTGCTTTTCCCAATTTTCCACTAAGCTTTCATTGCTTACTATTATTTTACGAAAGGAAAGTAGTCACATATGGCATGAATGTCATGAAGCAAGCAGCCAATTCAGCTTTGTCTGTATTACCGTGGTTGTAATTTGTCAAATTATATCCCTCAGTGACATTCAATGACGGCGTTACCACCTTGCTGGATCATTATGGATCTTTGAGATTTTGCCGCCTAACAGTTTTCACGAAAAAGGAGCTTTGGTCACCAAGAGTAGTGTCATCTGGCTTCTTAATCGGATTTTATTTACCCTTAATATACTCATAACATAATCAAATGCGATTGGTGATTTCTGGAGTTTCGTTTGCGACAAAACTTTATTGTACGAACTTTCAGTACGAGATACAACAGTGTCATCTATTACAGTTGTTTTACTTTTGTCCAGCTTTTTTGTTGAATATAGTCAACAAGTATGTACACTTAGGACTCTTTTGAGACAGCGTAATTTATTATATGATTTTGCGTTACACTGTCTTAGAGAGCTTTGTGATTAAATGTAATATTAAAACTCTTAATTAATAAGGTGTCACAGGATGAAGCCGGGTTGGGACTAGATTAGTGAAGACAACGAAAGCAACCGTGTTAATAAAATGTTTATTTATAAACGCAGTTTAAATATAATCAATTCTGACACCATTATAAACAAAAGATAAGGAAAATTATAATGTTCCTAACATGGAACTATCAATAACAAGTAACTCAATGACAAAAACCTCAAAGGATTTCAACGAAAGACATTTGAAACTGACGTGAATAACGTCAGATCACCCGATCAACAAATACAAGTACACATATGAATTTACAAATATATATTGCTCGTTTAACGAGACAGATGTAAATGCCTGTAATTTTGGTTATATCGTTCATATAACGAGTTACCAAAACAAAGGCAAGTATGTTATGATTTTATCGTTCATGTAACGAAACTGCGATGTAAATATGAATTTATGAATGTATCGTTCAAATAACGAGTCTGAGATGTAAATATGAAATTTTGAATTTATGAAGTTATCGTTCACGTAACCAGAGAGAGAGAGAGAGAGAGAGAGAGAGAGAGAGAGAGAGAGAGAGAGAGAGAGATCATATCATATATGGCAGAATTTCGATGCACTGTTCCCCTTCAGGCAAAATATGTAATTTACGGTCAGCGTACATGAAAGAGGATATGCAAAAACATTCATGACAGAAATTACTTTTATTTACAAAACTTTAAATTATAACATTTTTTTAATATATATCGAAAATAATAGAAAATGATGACAGAATGCTGGTTCATGTTTCAGTGCTTAATTGACTATTGAAACAAGCTGATTGCTCAGTAATGCCAGTTGTAGATTCGAATATAGAGTTTAAACAAGGGAAATTGCAATATTGTATAAAAGATGGCTGGTGGGGAGAGAGCAGGTTGCAAAATAGATGGCATTACATATGTACAAACAGATTATTGTAGTTGATAGTGGTAATGCGGATAACTAATTCAGTAAGTGTTTGTACCAATGGCTAATTATCTTTGGTTTCATTGTCTGATGTTTGACTTTACCAGTTCAGCTGCATCCTTTATCTTTTGTAAAAAAAAAAAAAAAAAAAAAAAAAAAAAGAAAGAAAAAAGAAACATAAGCTATCGTCTTTTCTTGTGCATAATGCACGGAGAGGACCCAAATGTATCGTCCCAAATTGCACCGGCAGATCAGAGAATCCGACATACACTCTTCCTATGATACCAAGCTCGACGTGAAAACCCACTATGTATTATGATGACGGATCTGGATAAATATTCTTTACAGTGGTTGCACGCTATGCAGAGCAGGGACATCATATGGGGGTGGGGGTGAGACAGGGGGCATATGCACCCACCCCCCTCCGCTCTGACATTGCATGTGCTGTAAAATTGCTGTAGATGTTGTTATTGTTGTTGTTGTTGGGTTTAACGCCATTTTTCAACACAAGATAGGCTATACATGACGGCCAGTATTAATGGTGGAGGAAGAACCCTGGAACCCCCCACCCCCCAGAAAGAACCAGCGACCCACGAGAAACTACTGGCATGCTTTCTCACACACCCACACTGGCTGAGTCCGAGATTAGAACCCATGCAGACAGAGGTGAGATGGCAGTGATCCGTAACGGAGAGCGTTTTAGACAGCTTGACCACTCGGGGACCCTCGTAAAATTGCTGTAGCTTATGTACGAAAATTAACAGGCCCTTCAAGTTTTGTCCCCACATCCTGAAAAAATTGAAATGACGTCCCTTATGCAAAGGTAAATATGAAATATCAGACCACATTCAGAATCATACTACACCAGACCACCATCAGAACTGTACGAGTATCATAACCCACAGATCAACACAGACCAGACCACTCTTGTAACTGTGGCTGCATCACCCCACACCACCCCCATCTTACGACACTTGACCTCCCTCAGGATTGTGCGAGTATCATAACCCTGAGATTATACCAGACCACTCTCAAAATGCTGAATGTATCATAAACCACGAGCATACCACACCCGACCACCTTCAGAAATGTATGTGTGTCATACACTGATATCTTTAACACCCCAGACTTTACTCAAAATCTGTATGTATATCATACCTCATGGGATCATTTCAAAGTAGACCACTCTCGGAATGTTAAGTGAATCATACTCCGGAATCATACTTCTTTAACAAACTTTGTGAAACCTGCAAATGAATGCATCTGTGTGTGTGTGTGTGTGTGTGTGTGTTTGTGTGTGTGTGTGCGTGCGTGCGTGCGTGCGATTAAAAAATGGACGCTTTGTTCTTTAAGCGTTAACGCAATTTGATTATCTATTACTTCACCTAGAGATCATATTGTATGTTCTGCCAAATAATATTAAACAAATGCTTATCGGTTCCATATAATAAATTATGCTTTAATCCGGATATTTTAATTTGAGGTGATAAATGTGTGACCTAGTGCCTGTAACTTTTGTCAGCCAGAGACAAAGCATATATTAGGCCACACATGGCGACCAGTATATTTGGTAGAGGAAGAACCTGGAACAAATACTCGTCCAGCGCGAAGCTACTGGAAAGCTTTCTCACTTTGGCCTATTCGATACTCGAACCCACGCGGACAGAGCTGAGATGTCAGTGATCCGCAAAGGCGAAAGCCTTCAAAAACTTAGTAGCCTGGGCCCCTTTAAAGTTCGTAAGAGAGAATCTTTTTTCTATCTCACATCCCTATCCTCTGAGTGTGCGTATATCAGAAACTTACCAAGCTAAACTCCATACAGTCAAGTTTCGATTAACCGTGAATGATCATCGATTACTACAGTCGTTAATATAAAGCTAAACTACACTTACCTTAATGGAAAAAACATATAACCTACAGTCTGCTCAAATAAAATAATTGTATCAGCGTGTTAATTCTTTTTAGATTTTAATATAACAAAATTATATGTACCCCATTCGCCCTCGTCTCTAATTGAACATGGATAGATTTCCCAACGCGCCTTTGTTGATGTATGAAAGGAAATTATTTATGTGGCGTTGACTCACCTATTTCATTATTGGATTACTAATAAAACGATACTTGATTTCAGGACGTATTTATTAACTTTCCAATCGACCTGCGACGAGATAAATACAGCTTATAGACTTTGATATCTTTAAGTAATACCTATTTATCAATCCATTTACATGAATTGAAAAACCGTGTTCGCTTGAGAGCTAGACGGGCATCGGTGTGGTGATCTAATTGGGAACGGAAACTGGAGGTTCTCTTAGCTTGCTCTCTTTTGTAAATAGTTACCTTGATGTAGGTAAAAAAAAAAACAAGTCTGGTTCGTATATGTTTGATGGATGCTATCTAGTGCGATGATCATGAGCACAGCGACATGGATTCCAATACAGGTAGGATAGTGTCGAAATTACAACACGTGCATTTACAATAGTAAAGAGCTTAGTGATTTATTTGTAATAGCAGAGGATCATTTGCACTCCAATTTGATATATCTGGCCAGTTGTACTCCCAAGGAAAATTCGTGAAGAAAGCAGGCAACATACATAATTTGGAAACTTCTCTAAACTTAGATTATAGTACCTTATGTTGACTGTAAATACAGATTCAAGTTAAAAATTTGTAGTCAGTTCATCGTCAGAATCTTATGACATTAAACAATCTAATAAACGATGTTGCCAATTTCTTTCTCAGTGGTCAAGGTCACATTTCAAGGTCGAATGTAAGACCTCAGAGTCCATGTAAGGTTTACATACGTCCATTAATAGTTTACTGTTCTACGAAATACTATATAGGTAAATATTACTTTATGTTTGAACTTGTCGTCTGATATGTGTTACAAACCTTTTGCACCTATTGTAACGTGGAAACAGTAGTAATGGCCAAAGTGGGTATTTTGGCTTTAATAAGTAATGGGCCTTGCAGTAAATAATTTGCTACTTAACAAGTGCAGAATTAGTACTAATACGATATTCATTGAATACATTATTACGTCATACATATACATGAAAAAGTTAAACAGCTTAAATGATACGGAGATGATTTTAAGGAAATAGGGTTCTAGAAAAGTCATAGTTATGGCAAATATATTGAGTATTCTATGTTTTGCTTCGCGAATACTGGTTATGCTTGGATTGGGCCTGACAACTTAACATTATTATTTGATTCCCACTTTGATCCACTTTATTCCACATCGACCTTTGGTCCTCTTGCGGATAAAGAATTACCGTCCATATCACGCAAAATCAATTGCTCAGTCAGAGAGCTCGTTACTTGATCTATTAGCTTTTTAATAAGGCGATTTCTATTATGTCAGTATGTTTTGACTAGGACAAACACATGTGTACAAAAGGTTTAAGTTTGGTGTTTTTATACGTGGCATTTGTCGTTGTCTATGGAGGTTGTTATGAACAATCAAAACCATCTTCCTAAACAATGAAACGAGCAATCTGAATGGAGCAGTTACTTTCAGCTGCATCCAATCAAATGTTGTTGTAGGGTTTAATACTATTTTTCAGCACAAGATAGGCTATACATGGTGGCCAGTATATATGGTGAAGGAAAACCCGGGAAAACCCCTGAAATTTTGTAATTTAACTCACAAGAAGCTACTGGCAAGCAATCTCACATACCCACATTAGCCGAGCCAGAGAATCGAACCCAAGCAGACAGAGGTGAGATGGCAATGATCCTTAATGGTGATTGCTTTAGACCACGCGGCCACTCGAGGCCCCATCTAATCAAATAGTAGAGCGACATATAGCGTTTTCTGTTGTTACGAGTGCAAGGGGTCGATGTGTACAGAATTACTGGGAATTTTTTTTTATGGCGTCACGCAAATGATATGGGATTTTTATTTTAGTTAAACAATTTTGAATTTCAGCCATTTGCATTAAATTATGTAATAAAAACAGTTATAGAGCTTTATTTCAGTGAGTATGACATTTTATGATCCAGTAACCATACCATATCGATCTCTACTTCGCGTCGGTAAATATGACATTTACAAAGTCATACACTTTTTATATTCACATCAGCAACGGGCATTAATTATATACATGTATATTATTATATATTGAGCAATAAACCGATTAATTTAACGTTTTTGCTGTCGGTCATTATTTTTTTTTTTTATTTTTTTTTTTGGGGGGGCAAGGGGGTATTTACCGTAGTTACGTAAAACTATTCATCGCTTTCTTAAGTTGTAAACACGTCCCCCCCCCCCCCCCCCCGCCACTCAATGGGTGAATTACTTCTGGCTGCAGCTAAATAAAAGTGACGCCGGAAACATGGGATGCTGACCACATAATAAGTCTGATGGACACCAAACACCAGACAATCAGCAGATTTAGCTATTATTCAAATATAACTATTTATCATACGATTTAAATATAGAAAATCTGAATAAATCCAAAGAATTAAATTTTAAGGAAAAAATGAAAATAAATATTTGCGGCGAGCGATCGCTATTTATTGATGGGTGTGTGTTATTCAAACTTACATGCACATGCTAGAGCGAATTGTCACGACTGATTACGAAATCTGCAAAGATGCGTATTATCAGTGTGTGTGTGTGTGTGTGTGTGTGTGAGAGAGAGAGAGAGAGAGAGAGAGAGAGAGAGAGAGAGAGAGAGAGAGAGAGAGAGAGAGAGAGAGAGAGATCATATCGTATATGGCTGAATTTCGACGCACTGTTCCCCTTCATACAAAATATGTAATTTACGATCAGGGTACATAAAAGAGGATATTCAGAGAGAGCGTAATATGTTTTATAAGTCAACAATTTTCCTGTCACGTTAACAGTGCACTTTTACTGATTGCCATTGTTTTATCATTTCCTCTGAATTTAATGAAACATAATGGATTCTAAACTGAATCTAAGATTGATGGACCAAAATACCCTGGCAACACACACACACACACACACACACACTTTAAATTCACCCGCCACCATAACTGTGACATTGAGACAATCCGAAACACAATGTAACCTTATACTGATTTTTTCTGGTTTATCTTTTCATAAAGGTATCTTCAATTTTCCTTGATATATTGCGTCATTGTTTCCAATATCAATATTTCCTTGAACATTGTATCGTCTTTAACAAACTTAGTTTCCATCACTATTGAATGAGAGTCACCCAATGCACGCGCGCACCTCCATGCAGTAAAGAAGCGTGTACTTCTGATCAGTGTTTCATTTTGATTCTTTAACTGAACGATGTGTAAACTGGGAAGAAAACATCGATATAATTTTTAACGGTGTTATTCCTATACGATTACAGAATGACTAAACGTCTTGTTTGCAACAACAACAAAAAATGCATAGACCGAGAATTAAAAGTCCTTGTATATGTTGTGTAGAATTCCCTAGTAAGATCGGGCATCCGACATCACAGGACCATGAAATCAATATGTATCAATATGTATCAATACTCAGCAATTATACATAAATTTTACTGATTTATTGATTGTGCGTAGATTGAACCAGACAATTAAAAATGTGCTACAATTATGAATAAATAACTGTAATGTAAGCACAAAGAAAGGTGATTATTGGTCAGATAAAAATGCTGCAGGCATACATTGGAACTTTGAGACCTGTGCAGAAATTGTACCGGTTTGGCATAGTTATAGGCAAGACAGAAACATATATATTCAACTGGTAAAAACTGCTATAGAAACAATAAATGGTTCAAACCTTTTGTTTATTTATGAATGATTTTAATGGAAAAAGAATTGCGATTAACACGTGCGTGTATAAGATCCAAATATTGGACAAATTAACACATCCTCATGAACCTAATAATGTAACATAAATGTGAATACAAGTAAATGGCATATAAAGCCAAAGGTTAATATTCACAGTAATTTCACACGACGAAAATAATGATGTGTTTTACTTAAATAGTAAAAATTATGTACGTGACTATAATAGTAAAATATATTCTTTCAAATAGTGAAAAATGAGGTACTTTACTCAAATAGTAAAAGTATGAAAAAATGAGATATATCATAGAAAATATCTGTACAGTCTCAAAACACTGCATAACCTCAAAATTAGCTTACGGCTAAAAGATTACATGTATGCAGCTACACAAAACAGTCACTAGAATACATGGCTACCAGTCACACTGGTCAATCAAGCATAACAGATAGTCACCCACCACCTTTCAATTCCTTGGTCAATCAAGCAATCAGCACCCGCCAATCAGTCAGCAAAGCCAGATCACCTGCTACTCAATCAGCAATACACTATTTAATCAGGTGCATGACCGTTCAACTAACTCCGTAGCTAGCTCCATGGTCAGCTCCACAGCCGTTATGGCAAACTTCTATGGTCAGCTCTGCAACTAGTACGCCGTCAACCCTGAACACCACAGCCGCCACGGTTAGCTCTGTTTGGAAATATTGTACTATATACATCAATCACCCTCGGGTTTCGTTGTACACAAAAAACGAAACCTGAGTATATGTATTTAATAAAGAAAGGGATTTATACAATTCCGCGACAATAAATCCCCCCGCCCTTAAAAAGTGGTAATACTTTTAGAAACATCACGGAATGTGAACATAAACAATTATTAAAATATTCCATTGTGAATACTGAACAAAAATGATCTGCTAAGTTAAACACTACTTAAAAATATCAGCACCCACATTTTCCTACCCTCGAATAGCCTCGATTCGGAAACTATACGGTTGCAAAGATAATACCTAACGCACCAATCTTGCGTTTGCGACCTTTGCTTTGTTCAAGTATAAGAACGGCTGATGGTCCGTTTGTAAGGTAAACTCCCTCCCGAAAGTATATGTATGGACTTTTCCTATCCCCGATACTATGGCTAGGCATTCCTTTTCAATCACGGAGTAGTTTTTCTCCCAAGAGAGCAATTTTCTTCTTGCTTAGGAAATGGGCAATTTCATCCCCTCTTGCTCCTGTAGCAAAACAGCCCAAAGTCCCGTATCGGACGCATCAGTCCTCAGCACAAACGTGTTGCTCAATTCTGGCAACTTTAAGATTGGTGCACTTATCAGTTTCGGATTTATTTGGTTGCCCTTTCCTAGTCAAGTCTGTTAATAGGCAAACAATATCCATACAATTGGGAACAAATTTCCTGTAAAGCCCAATCAAACCTAGGAAAGCTCTTACTTTGTTTCTTGGTTTTTGGTCTAGGTGCATCATTGATTACTCCTATTTTGTCTAATTGAGGTTTCAACTGGCCTAGTCCGCTTACAAGATGGCCCAAATATTCAATGTTAAATCCTATACTACAGTTGTTGGGTCTAACTGTAATATTAGGCTTGAAAAAAAAATCATAAATTTGCTCAGGTTGAATATTGATGATCTTCTTGTCAAATACAGGCAGAGGTGTGTGTGTGTGTGTGTGTGTGTGTGTGTGTGTGTGTGTGTGTGATTAGGAATTGTAACGTAGCTTTAACAAATTTTCAGTCAAATCGCTACGATGTCTGCAGTGAGACAGTTTATAGTGATGTCCAGCACAGGACGTCATGCCGCAGACATATAGCATGATGTCCCACCCAGTCACATTATCCTGACACCAGGCAGACCAGTACAAACAGTAATCCTCTTAATGCTGAGCGCTAAGCGAGGCAGCTGTTAGTACAATTTTTGTAAGTCCTTGGTATGACTCGGCCGGGGATCGAACCCACGACCTCCCGCTTCCGCGGCTGACGCTCTAACCACTAGGCCGCCGGAGTGGTCACAGACAGAGGTAGGCATGGTGGTGATTTAATGAGTTCAGTATGACAGTTATAGAGATCACATCGGGGTTTCGAAACAGAAAACCTACGTGATCCATTTATGAAAGGTCGTAACTCGCAAAACATTACCAAAGGTCTCCTATTGTTTCTTTATCTTTATTATTTTTTATTGCTTATGACTATTGCATTAATACAATTTTATCATACTTATGACTTATTGCATTAATAAAATAGTATCATACTTTTAATTTGTTTTATAATTAAATATGATATAAAAGTAGCAAATATATCACTCTATATCCAGCCTTGCCAAGACTTTAAAACGCTGCTATATACTTGGATAAAAAGTGACGTCATACCATATGAATCATAATGGAACGATAATGCTATTTAAAACTGCACAGTAAGCATTAATTTTACAAAAGAAAACTGCCTCAGTGAGTTGTAAATGCAGTTTAACTTCTAATAAATTCCACTGCTTAAGAATGCCCACTTTTATATTAGACACTTTAAAAGGGATGTCACCTTTATACTTGGTTCGATCCTCACATTATTCAACAATTTAGAGAGAGAAAGTTTATTCTAATTGTTTAAGCATCTTATTTTATAATTATTATTTTGTCCTTCAATTCAACGATGTTGGAATTATACGGAATATCTCAGTATTACATCGCTTTATGAAGCAGAACACGAGCTCAACACTTTACTAAGTTCGTAGTAGTATGCGCATGCGAATACTCGGTTGTATTTTTTTATATATACTTTTTGCATATGCTTTGAATAATGTTTCTTTTCCCATTATAATGACTGAAATGAGGTATCTATTTCAATCAATAAATACATGTGTTCAATGTTGCAATATGAAACTATAGCCTAGTACACATGTGATCGCATCGGGATGTTACGCCAGAAAGGTTCAAGTTGGTGATACGCGCAGGCCTCTAAAAGATATCTACTAGGAAAAGCAGTACCTGTATTTCTCCATGAGTTGTATACATAGGAAAATTTGGTTAATACTGATCGTGACTGAGTATATAATAAAATACATCAATACATTTGAATGGAAATATATGAACACGTTCTTTATTACCGTTTTTCTTTCTTCTGAGCGATGCACTCTTGATGTCGTGCAGGATCACTCAGAGAAAAAGAATAAAACCCCAAGGAGTTAATTTGTTCCCATACAAATGCAGTGACATATAAACCGCGGTATAAGAATTGATTATGGTATGGCTCACCAGAAAAGATGGATTGTAGTGGGGTTTCCTTTGGCCAATCTGTGTGTGTGTCTGTCTGTGTGTGTGTGTGTGTGTTGTGTGTGTGTGTGTGATCTGGATTTTTAACGTAGCTTTTATTAAAATCAGTATATCGTTACGATGTCTGCAGTACGGCAGTTTATAGTGATGTCTGATTGCTGGTTTTTATGATATGCTGACGAGAAGCTGATTTTTAAGCCTCTTGGCAGCTTGATTTACTGGTGTAGTATGACAAAGACACGGAGAAGAGGAACGATTGTAAAAGTAGCCTGTCTCGTGGCTTCAGGAAAGGACGATGGACCACATACATGGTATTTGCAGTTCGTGAATTAACTCCTGGAGAAATGCATACTTACATCCCGTGCAAGATATTCGTGGACTTGACAACGCTTTTGACATGATCAGACGCGGTGGCTGTTTTAAATTCATGGCAAAATTAGGTTTTCCATAGAAATTCACTTTTTTTTTGCCAATTTATTGATTGCACGCTCGTTCCTGTCGGTGACCACAGCTAGTTATCTGAACCAATCCCAGTCACCAATGGAATCAAGCAAAGATGTATTGTGGTCACGACCCTCTCCAGTACGATGTTAGCTGCCATAAGACTTCCGTGACCATGAGAGTGGGATCGACATCAGATATCGGACTGACGGCAAGTTCTTCAATCTGAGGAGGAAACAAAGTTATAGAATGTGACCGTTTGTGATCTATGTGCTAGTGACTGTTCCCTGAATGACAAATCAGAGTCTGACATGCAACACACTATGGATCATTTCACTTTAGCTTGTGACCATTTCTGTCTCACAATCAATATCGAGATGAAGAGGTGATAAACCAATTGGCACATGGAAAGCCTTATGTAAAACTTAATATCACAGTAAATGGCCAAACCATTGTGGCAGTGGACATGTTTGCCGATCTCGGCAGCACATCTGTCGTGTGCGGCCCACGTTGATGATGAAACCGACGCTAGAATTAATTTCTAAAACAAGTGTAGCCTTTGGCAGACTACGCGCAAATGTGTCGAAGCATAGAAGCATCAGTCTACAAAGAAATATTAAGTTCTGCAAAGCAATTTGGTGTTGCTGACCCTGCTGTATGCTTGTAATACCTGGACGGTGTTCAGACGCCATGCCAAATAGCTGAACGATTTTTATACGGGTTGCCTATGGAAACTGACGAGGATAAGACGGTACGACAGGGTTCCACACATTGAGGTTCTCACACTTAGAAGCATTCCAAGCATCGACGCTCTGCTGATGATTGGCACGTTACATCACCAGGATGTCAGAAGAAAGACTATAAAAGCTAATCTTAAATGGCGAGCTGAAGGAGTGACAACAATCTCAGGGTGGTCAGAAGAAATACTTCAAAGATTTCGTCAAAGTCATTTACTTAACAATGACCATGTTTCTTGGGAAGATCTTGAACAGGATCACTCCAACTGTAGCAGTTTCATCCATACTGGAGCTATAGACTTTCAACGGAGAAGAATTGTATGTCATTAGAGAAGCGCGAACAGCGTAAATCTCAGAACTGCAGCATGTCTTCTATTGATAAAGCAAACCCATATGACATATCCTGTCACGTGTGCCACATACACTTCAGAGCACAAATTTGCCTGATCAGACACTTACTTAAAAATATTGTTTGATTAGGCTTTAATTAGGATTCATTATAGATCTATCAGTCTATGCAAAAGTTGTTGAAGATACATTAAAAATATTTTAGTAGCTTCAACTTCTTAAGAAATCAACCCCACGGTGTTATCTCTTGAGAGATTATTATCTTCGATTTAAACCGCGTCTAATGATAACATGCATTAATTGAAATTGATTGTATTGATTTCTTTTGGTAATAATATCATGATTCATTCATGACTGGTCTATCCGAACAGCTAGCAGATGATTGGTCTATCCGAACAACTAGCAGGTCATTGGTTTCCAATTATCTTGATTCCAAATGAGTACCTAGTACTAATAATGTAATAATAACTGTTTGTGCAAATAAATTGCCGAGTCATACGGAAAGGATTCTAAACCCCTGGGCAAAAAAGTCTTTAAATCAAGCATAATTACAGCAAAACGTCGATTTACCTAACGCATCTGGCGACATAAACATTGTATGGATTCTATGTCGACCAGATAATGGGATTTGAATGGAAAAGTAAAACTTTAAATGAGTGTTTTCAATAATCGTACGCTTTGGCTGTTTATATATATATATAGATATATATATATATATATATATATATATATATATATATATATATATATATATATATATATATATATATATATATATATATATATATATATATATATATCAGCAATGTGTATAAATAACTTAGTAAATATTAACAATTTTAAGACTTTTAGAAATAATAAGCGTTATTAAGATACTTTAATGAAATTTTTAAAAAATTCATGTCAAGGTTTTACGTTTTGCGCAATACACCTGTATGAGATATACTGTAACTGTAATAACGTGTATGATGTACGTGTGTGGTCTGATGAATTCAAGTGTCAAAGCGCTTTGATCAATGGTAACCTCATTTAATATAGATTCTATTCACGCCTGTTTCGGTAGATCATCAAATTGTATAGCTGCTAAATTATCACTGAGTGTTGATTTGCACTTAAATACGTAGGTACGTAGGTTTAGACTGTTTGTCTGTCTGTCTCTCTGTCTCTCTCTCTCTCTCTCTCACACTGTTTATATTCAAAGCCAGCCAACACACTTTGTCTCTGGTGATCTCTCATCAAGTCTTTTCTCTCCTACTATATTCTTGACATCTGTGCGAACTTTTCTCAAATCACGTGTCGTTTTCTTTCGGCAAAGACAGCAATTTGGCTGGTGAGCAGATCATAGGTCTAACATTCGATTAGGAAGAAAGAAGAAGAAAAAAAAACGACAGAGCCCTTTTGGAACAGGAATCAATCGTCATTCAGAGATAAGCGTCCTTAAAACAATGTCTTAATACAATATTGACAGCTTTAGTTCAAGCTATTTCTAGACGCAGTTATTTTGTGTTTAACCTTTCGATGGTGAATGTAAATGATAGGCACTTACCATTTGTTTCATCATTTTTTTGTGAGTGGAGTGTAGACAATGGCGCGCGCGCGCGCGTGTGTGTAAAAGAAGCTTCATGGTTTTCAGAATGGCAATATATTGCATCTTTAAAAATATAAATGCAGTACTCTTGTTCGGTCTTCATATTATGTATGTTATATACATGCATATCCAGAGTAAACTTTGACAGTATTTTTTTTTATAGAAAAATGTTGTTTGTGCAAGAGGATATTTGATTTTATTTGTACATTGTATCTCTTCAGTTTGTAATAAAGTGGCAAATTAAATACATGCTTATTATTTTTGATCTTGTTGCTGCTGCTGCTGCAGAAAGCGCAATTAAAAGTCAAAAGGTGACCCACAAAGAAGTTAAAGTATGCCTTCTCCACAATGTAATTCGCACGTGTTAAATCTTAAAAATAAAAAGACAGTATAAGTCACGAACTCAAATTATGCTTACGAAGATTTTAGTGCAAACTTCACACGTTCCGGTGTTTTCTCAAAACCGATAACTTCTTTTGACGCATAATGGAATTGCGAACTACAAGCAATGTTTGCTTACCTCCGAAATTGAAGAACTTACAACTTGCAGAGCTACGCACCACCGAAAATAAAGATTTGACAACGGAAGTGCTCCATCGGCAACTTTACGCTTCGCAAAAACACATACTAGTATTAATACACTTTTTGGAAGAATTATACTTACGTTAAATTATTTCCAACAAATGAATTATACTGACTGCAGTAAGTTATGAAATTTGACCATGTAATGGGGATACGTGCTTGGAACTAATTTGTTGTTATTAACATATAGACGTGACCTCAGTTCGTCGGTGTAGGGATAAAATCCAAAACTGGGTAGTAAATCGGCAGATAGCATAGTCGCTTATTCAGGGTCTATGTAGCAAAGTGAATGGTTCCGTACCGTGGCCTGTCGAATCAAGAAAAGAGTAATCCATGGAATAAAGAAAAACTCTTGCCAATACAGAACTACTAACACCTCTGACAGTAAACAGTCCAAATATTAACAAATATTTACTGATAATCATTCAGGGACTGAATAACAAAGATACCACCCCGATGCACAGTAATAAATAGTTCACACGTATTGAAACGTTTTAAAAATATATACTATCAAGTTTATAATAAATATGAGAGAATTTGTTTCTTTTTTATAGCTTGGCGTTTCTTGAAACATATTTTGTACAACTATACGGACAAAAAATATAACCCTATATTAAATAGAAGGTCTCGAGTAAAAGGAGTCTTTCCATATCGCGTGCCTTTATCATCCATTAACGCCCCCCCCCCCCGGCCCAATATATTTATCAATGATTCACATCTCACGTCTAAGGTTGTTTCATTCTACACCTTGCGTCACCACTCGTACAAAATATCCTATATTTAATAACATTTATGCTATATTGTTGCTTGTAATTCGGAACATTATCGTCACCGCTTTTTTCCTGACATTACTAGTAGCGAAGACCAAACGTGCCGAATACAATTTGGAATGAAGCTTTCACTCTCTAATCACTTCTTAATATCGGCCGCTCGCTAGCAATTAATACATTCAGTTCATAAAATCTCTTCTTTTGACCCATGACATTAAATCATTCAGAACACTCACATTTTTAGTATTAATTTCTGCCATTACAAAACAGCTTGAAGTTTGTCCCTGGCTGAGGATTGTTCAGTTTTGTATACCTGACAAAGGTATAGGATTGAGAAAGTTTAGTTTATTAGAATTTTATCAAGACTTTAAATAGTAAAGGATATATTTATTATAATTTGAGGTTAAGAATTATAATATTTTTTCATCGTAAATTTGGGTTTTCCAGAACAATCTGTGGCGTCGTAGGACAAGTGGGCATTTCTGTTTATAGAGGACTTAATACACAAATTAATCATCCCTGTTACATGCCTGTCTTTGCGATTTATGATCAGACTTTATATTTGTGTTCAGATATAATTTGATAGGAATAATTCAAAATTTCCACTGGAACATTTATTCTGAACATTGGACTTGTAATATGACATTTAAGATTATTGGATTTCATTCACAATACATTAAGAGTCTCTTAAATGTGTATTTTATAACTTAGAGGGAAAAATGTTTTTGTTTTAAAGTTTTAGTGAACTTATGGGCTTTACTTCTTTCTGTTACAGTCGCAACATATTGAAAACATATCGATTTTACTGGCAGAGGTCCCACTTTTAGAATCGTCATCTGTGTGCATGTATGGATCAAAAAGATTAGTAAAAATCTGCAGTTTTTGTGGATCACACACAGCACATTGTTCTTTTTGTGACAGGTGTATTTACTCAAAACGTGCATATTTTTTTTCTACATATCGTGTCTTGTTCAAACATAATAGCCATTTTGCCAAATTGGAATTCCTGATTTGCCAGAATATATGTAGTTAAATGTATGACTGGATGCCTATTCTCTCGAACATGCTGGGTATATCCATTATTTCTGGTTCTAGCATAACAAAACGATATAAATTCATATTAAAATAAATAGTTATGTGTTTATTGTTCTTTGTTTGTGTTTTCCTTTAAGAAAAAGGGACCCTTAGTCCTCGAAAGTACAGGTAACAATGCAGGATGTCAGGTAACAATGTAGAATGTCGCCAGCAATTGTGACGATACTAATTCCGACTAACTAAAGTTACAATAGGGAAACGCTTATTGCACTAATATTGACATCCCATTAAACAAATTAAAAACTTGAATCTGTTTCATAAGACACTGTCGCAGCAAGTTTAAAAAAATTAAAACTGGTTTTAGAATTCCCGTGTCAAGAGAGTACCTTTACACCCGCTTGTACGTGAACTAGTGTTTTTTTTTTCTTTCCCATTCACATTAGATCCCATATCAAAGTGGATGTCAAGAGGTTACTTTGTTTAAGCAAAAACAATCAAGGCACACGATGTGGACATATATCTACATGAACATAATAATGTACGTTGGATCTGGATGGGTGCTGTTTTTTAAGGTATTACTAGCTAGTACGGATGGTTGACATTGGATCTGCTCAATTGTAACGAAATCTCGTACCGTACCCTTTATACGAGAATCGTTCATTATTGACATGAAGTTTGAAATTCAATAATGTTAAGACACTGAAGAATGTCCTGTTTGTGAAGTGACAGGATGTCAAACAGATGGGTGTATGTAAACACTTTCAATCCATGACGATGCTTTCTGTAAATTCCAATAACAATATTTATTCGTTACAAATCCTTGAAATAGTTTGTATATGACAAAATATTTACCTTACCAAGTTCTAACCGTTTGCAAGATTGAAAGCAGCTAAGTAAATTCTGTAGTATATAGCAGAACACTAACGGCGTATGTAAGTATGTATATATGTATGTATGTATGTATGTATGTATGTATGTATGTATGTATGTATGTATGTATGTATGTATGTATGTATGTATGTATGTATGTATGTATGTATGTATGTGTGTGTGTGTGTGTGTGTGTGTGTGTGTGTGTGTGTGTGTGTGCGTGCGTGCGTGCGTGCGTGCGTGCGTGCGTGCGTTCGAGTCTTATTTGGAAGGAACTCTCTAAGCTGTTTGATTGCACTGGAGTCATTTTATTTAATTTTTTTCATATAATCAGGTATCCATACCAGTAATGTACGATCCAAAGATAAGCGCATTTCGTTTTGTTTCGTATGCATGTGTCAGTTTGAATCTAGAATTGCATGTATATACCTTTTATTTATAAAAATAGATCCAATAGGTGAATGTGAAGTGTTAAATTCCGCTTGTTTAGCGAATCGTGCGCCTCGACTCCTTGATGTGTTCCTTGTTCTATCGTTTGCGGGATAACGAATGACCGAATAGTTTAGGGTGGTAGTTAGGCGATTGATGCCATTCTCAGCACAGGTTCGATTCCTGATTGGAACGACTACAACCCTTAAGCTAGTCATACTATTGATGTCTAGTATAGCATTATGTATGTATGTATGTATGTATGTATGTATGTATGTATGTATGTATGTATGTATGTATGTATGTATGTATGTATGTATGTATGTATGTATGTATGTATGTATGTATGTATGTATGTATGTATGTATGTATGTATGTATGTATGTAGGTAGGTAGGTAATTAGGTAGGTAGGTAGGTAGGCAGGCAGGCAGGCAGGCAGGTAGGTAGGTAGGTAGGTATGCATGTATGTATGTATGCATTGAAATTCAAATCAATAAGATCTACAGTTTTTAAATAATACATCTGACAAACAAATATGTAAAGTTTGTGTAAATCTTGTGTTTATTGTTTACCTGGTATGTGTTTTGAAATTGCCATTGACAAAGACTCAGCCTTTGCTGTCAGGATTTTTTTTACTAATCCTCACCATTCTCCGACACAGTGCTTTTGGAAGGACTGTTATTCGCCATATGATTTGTATTCTTTGTATACAGCTGATTTGTTCCCCATTGTTAATTGTGTGGCTAAGGACAGTTTACTGCTAAGAATTATTGCCTGACGTTATCATAATATCACAATAGTGGCGGGCGATTGCCAGTCGTTCCCGTGGTGTAACAGCGGTATAAATTGTTTCGAAATGTACTCCTAAATGACTCGCAATATAAGAAATGTAACTTCTAACTCACAATCCATCCGATTTTGAAGGAAAAAAAAGAAACTACAGTACTTTTATAAAAAAATCTTGTCATTGTCAATCTAATCATTACATTTTTTTAAAACCCAGAACGTATAACTAGTTAGTCCTTATAAAGGCAGGGATTCTGTTATCGGTTAAAAAACCCAGAACGTATAACTGGTTAATCCTTATAAAGGCAGGGATTCTGTTATCGGTTAAAAAACCAAGAACGTATAACTAGTTAATCCTTATAAAGGCAGGGATTCTGTTATCGGTTAAAAAACCAAGAACGTATAACTAGTTAATCCTTATAAAGGCAGGGATTCTGTTATCGGTTAAAAAAACGCTCCATATAGAGCATACACTGAGTAAATAAATCTCAGTCCATAGTCAGCTCGATTCTTTCATTGCATCATGAATTTTGTTTCGCATCGCCTTTCGCGCTTCTTTTTTTTATTTAAAGAGGGGACTTGTATAATACTTACTTGACACATTAAATTAAACCTATGAGAACATTTTGTCTGCCAGGAAGTGTCGAAAGCATCCATTTTATAAATGTATGTTACACTCTTTTTATGGTGTATATAGACCATTATTCTCCAACATCTTCAAAACAGTCGGATATTGGACCAAAGTTTAAAACACACACACACACACACACACACACACACACACACACACACACACACACACACACACACACACACACACATACATACATACATACATACATACATACATACATACATACATACATACATACATACATACATACATACATACATACTGTTACGGCTATTGAATTTAATTTATTTTATTTTTTATTGTTAAATCAAAATTTGTCATTTAGGGTTTAATATTTATTCATTAATTGGGAGATTTTTTCTAGAAAATTCAGTTTGACTTAGACTCTAGTTGTAAACAGGCTGACCTTGGCTTGGTTACCTCAATATCTGACCTGGCTTTAGACATTGTAAACAGGTCTTTAATACTATTGGTTAATTTCAAGGATAACTTTTATTTTTAGTTCTTGAGGGTGGGAAGTGAATGATTTCCTTCTAGATCATTCCATTATTACGAGACTTGGAGAAGGTAGCTTCTTTCTGTGACCTTCCAGAATCACATGATTCCTCTTGCTTACGAGGGAATTACACACACACACACACACACACACATATATAGCTGTGTTTTGGAGGCTAACTTTAGTAGAATTTGGGCTTATTTTAAAGGTAAGTTGTGTATTTCATGTTTGAGTGTTATAATTATTCTGGACTTTGTGTCAATTCATTGAAGAAAGAGGATTTATTATTTATTTGGAGGAGAAAACATGTGCTCATAATTCATGTGGATGATAAATTAAACAAGAACTGCATCACGTGACATTGTCAGCCATTTTGGATTACATCGTCAAGATTCGAACCTGGAACTATTAGAACATTTATTTATCAGGACTCTAACAATTCCATTAGTGGATTATTTTTGTGAATTCTATATTGGATTAATGTTGGATTTGATTCTCTAAAACTGTAAGTTTATTTATTTTATGAAAATAATTGTACTTAATAAAATCATTGTTAAAGTTTTACAAGCTTGTTAGTTTTCACTCTTTCTGTGTTGTTGCTTATTCGAGCCTAAGCATGTAACATAGAAATTGGGGTCTCGTCTTGGGATTTAAATAAATTTGAATTTAAATTTGAATTTTCCCTATTTTTTTTTAAAAATTTAAATTTTTAGTGAGACTAACACGCCTGTATCAAAATGACATCTAAGGTATAAATATTTCTTTCTAATCCTACCCAGGAGCAATTAGATCTTTTCAAAAAAGATGAGTTGGTTCAACTTGCCAGGAAATACGATCTTTCCGAAGTGAAGGCTTCTTTAACGAAACAAGATATCAAAAAGATTTTGGTCCAGTATTTGGTAGAACAGAATGTTTTGGAACAAAGTGCTTTGATTCCAGTCATTAAGTCTACACCAGACTCTGACCTTAAACTGAAGGAATTAGAATTAAAATTCAAGATGGAATTAGAGTTGAAGAAGCTGGAATTTCAGGAAAGGGAGAGAGAAAAGCAATTACAATATGAGAGAGAGGAGAAAGTGAAACAAATTGAATTACAAAAAGAGCAAATGCGAATTGAGAGAGAGGAGAAAGAAAGACAATTACAATCTGAAAAACAGGAGAGAGAGAGAGACAATTTGAATTACGAAAAGAGCAGATGCAGATTGAGAGAGAGGAGAAAGAAAAACAAATTGAATTACAAAAAGTGCAGATGCTAATTGAAAGAGAGAGAGAGAGAGAGAGAGAGAGAGAGAGAGAGAGAGAGAGAGAGAGAGAGGAAAGGGAGAAAGAAAGACAATTTGAATTACAAAAAGAGCAAATGCAAATTGAGAAAGAAATTAAAATGAAAGAAATAGAGCTGGCAGGTGAGAATCACCATCATACTTCAAATCAAAATTTTGATTTAGCAAGGAATATTAGATTAGTGCCCCCTTTTAAAGAAAAAGAAGTAGACAAAAATTTTATTCTTTTTGAAAAAGTTGCAGAAAATTTAAAGTGGCCAAGAGAGAATTGGACTCAGTTACTACAATGTGTACTTACTGGTAAGGCTAGCGAGATTTACACTTCACTGTCTGTTCATCAGAGTAGTGACTATGATGTAGTTAAAGAATGCATTTTAAGAGGTTATGAGTTAGTTCCTGAAGCTTATAGGCAAAAATTTAGAAATTACAGAAAAGAAGCTGGACAAACTCATGTCGAATTTGCTAGACAAAAAGAGCAGTTGTTTGATAGATGGTGTTTAGCCAAGAAAGTCGAGCAAGATTATCAAAATCTCAAGCAAATTATATTAATTGAAGAGTTCAAAAACTGTGTCCATAATGATGTTAAAACGTATCTTGATGAGCATCAGATTGAAACCTTGGAAAATGCTGCTCGAGCTGCTGACGAATATTCTTTGACACATAAAGTTCCTTTTGTTAACAAGACTTCTACTCAACAATTTAATGGCAGAAAAGTATTTCCGCCTAATTCAAGCCCTTCTAAAACTCAAACTAACACAACTTTCAAATATCAGACTTCAGAGAAGTTTGAGTCTAGATCCTTGTCTCTTCCGACGTGTAACTTTTGCAAGAAAAAGGACACGTTATTTCTGATTGCTACAAATTTAAAAATAGGCATCAGAATCAAGATAGACCTGTTCCAAATGCTCTTATTTCCAAGAGGTCAAGGTCACAGTCATGTATTAAAGCAATACAATTGTTGGGTCTAATAAATCCCAGTCTGATTTTGATATGGAGAATTATGAACCATTCATATCGAAGGGTTTTATATCACTCTTGGGTGATTCAGCCAATCCCACCCATATTAAAATTTTAAGGGACACAGGAGCCTCTCAGTCTTTTATTATCAGGTACTTTGCCTTTTTCTGAGAAGTCTTCTTCTAATGAAAGTGTTCTTATTCAGGGAGTAGAGTGCGGCGTTGTTAATGTTCCTCTCCATTGTGTAAATTTGTCATCAGACTTAGTATCAGGACCTGTGACAATCGGAACGGTCTCGGTTTTACCCGTTGAGGGAATAGATTTATTGCTAGGCAACGACTTAGCTGGAGACAAGGTTGTGGTTAATCCACCTGTAACTGACAAGCCTAATTTGGATCAGAAAGTTGATCCAATTGAAAAAGAATTCCCTGAGATATTTCAGGCTTGTGCAGTTACCAGAGCTATGGTAAAGAATGCTCTTGAGAATGAAGTTAAAAAGGGCAGTATTCCCTTATCTGACACCTGCGTGGGTCAGGTTTATGATGTTATAGAAGGCAGCATTCCTTCAACTGACGCTTGTAAAGGTCAGGTTTTTGATGAGGTCACTTTTACTCTTGGTTTAGATCAATCAGAAGGTATTGATCATAGTGATCCTCTTTTGACAACTCATTCTCTTTATTCTAATCAGGGTGATGATTTTGAGAGTGATGTTACAGAAGGCAGCATTCCTTCAACTGGCGCTTGTATAGGTCAGGTTTTTGATGAGATCACTTTTACTCTTGGTTTAGATCAATCAGAAGGTATTGATCATAGTGATCCTCTTTTAATAACTCATTCTCTTAATCAGGGTGATAAACGACAGTCACTTGTCGTCGAACAGGAAAAAGATCCTGAGATCTCCTGTTGGTTTCAAAGGGTCATAAATGAGACTGAAGCCACTGAAGTTCCTGTCTGTTATTTCATTAAAAATGGAATACTTATGAGAAAATGGAGACCTCCCGAGGTACCTGTTGGTGATGAATGGTCAGTGAACTATCAAATAGTAGTTCCAAAAACTTACAGACAGGAAATACTTAATCTGGCCCATGAAACTCCTTTGGCTGGTCATTTAGGGATTAATAAAATGTATCACAAGATCTTGACTCACTTCTATTGGCCAAAAATCAAAAGTGATGTTGTCAAATACTGTAGATCTTGTCGTACTTGTCAAATGGTAGGAAAACCCAATCAGAAGATACTTAAGGCTCATCTGTAACCTATTCCTGCATTTGATGAAACATTCAGTGGAATTATGGTAGATTGTGTAGATTCCTTACCCAAGACCAAGTGAAGTAAACAATTAAAGTTAAAAATGAAACTATGGTTTGAAAGAAATACAAGGGAGAGAACTTTTGAGTCTGATAATGGAGTTGTGTTACTCTTGTTCATTCTTCTTACTTTTCTTCAGATTAGATATTATGGCCCGTACAAAGTTAAGAAGAAAATAAATTAGTTAAATTATAGTATTAGTGCTCCTGGGATCTAAATAAATTATAGGAGTACCAGTATATTGAAAGAGATAGCCATGTCAAATACGTAATTAATTTATTGGTACTTGTCCCACTCGGTGAAGAAATATCGTCGGATTCTACTGATATTGGAGCGCTGAATTGTTGGAATTCAGAAATTATAAAAAAATATAGACCAGAAACTTTCACAGTTGCAAGTGCAAGAAAGAAATTAACTGAAAGTTATTATTATATGAGCACTTATGTCTAGATATTCTTACAAGTACAAACAAAATTGTCATGACGTTGAGATTGAGAATTCCATGCAGAATGAGTCCACTCAAACAGGAATACTTGAAAAAGGAATTTCAATATTTGCTGGAGAATGATTTTATCAAGCCCAGTAAAAGTGATTGGAGTTCACTATGCATACTTGTTCCTAAACCAGATAAAACTTTCCGTATGTGCACTGATTAAAGGAAGGTGAACAGAGTGACAAAAACAGATTCATTCCCATTAACAAGATTTGACTATTCTATTGATAAAATTGGGAATGCCAAGTACGTCACCAAATTCTGACCTTCGGAAAGGATTTTGGCAGATTCCACTACGGAAAGAGCAAAGGAAAACTCAACATTGCGACTCCAAAAGGACTCTACCAATATAAAGAAACTCCATTTCAACGTCTCATAAAAATGTTCATCTCTGGTCTAGAGATTTGTGATGTCATCATCTACAGCGACACCTGGAGAGAACATCTAGCAACAATTAGAAAATTCTTTGACAGACTCACTAATGCGTGTCTGACTGTTAATTTATTTAAAAGCGAGCTCTGCTGTGCTTGTGTGCCTTTCCTAGGACATTTTGTGGGACATGGACAAGTTAAAAGGTTGAGGCTATTTCTTGATAATATAATTGCAGACATTTTTCCTGTGTAAAACAATTTATTATATTGTGTAATTTATACTAGTTCTTTTAACATCAGATGTAACTTGGTTTGTGATAAAAAGAAAGTTTTATCATATAAACCTTTCTTTTTATTTTATGGGGGAAGGTGTTACGGCTATTGGATTTAATTTATTTTATTTTTTATTGTTAAATCCAAATTTGTCATTTAGGGTTTAATATTTATTCATTAATTGGGAGATTTTTTCTAGAAAATTCAGTTTGACCTAGACTCTAGTTGTAAACAGGCTGACCTTGGCTTGGTTACCTCAGTATCTGACCTTGCTTTAGACATTGTAAACAGGTCTTTAATACTATTGGTTAATTTCAAGGATAACTTTTATATTTAGTTCTTGAGGGTGGGAAGTGAATGATTTCCTTCTAGATCATTCCATTATTACGTGACTTGGAGAAGGTAGCTTCTTTCTGTGACCTTCCAGAATCACATGATTCCTCTTGTTTACGAAGGAATTACATATATATATATAGCTGTGTTTTAGAGGCTAACTTTAGTAGAATTTGGGCTTATTTTAAAGTTAAGTTGTGTATTTCATGTTTGTAGTGTTATAATTATTCTGGACTTTGTGTCAATTAATTGAAGAAAGAGGATTTATTATTTATTTGGAGGAGAAAACATGTGCTCATAATTCATGTGGATGATAAATTAAACAAGAACTGCATCACGTGACATTGTCAGCCATTTTGGATAACATCGTCAAGATTCGAACCTGGAACTATTAGAACATTTATTTATCAGGACTCTAACAATTCCATTAATGGATTATTTTTGTGAATTCTATATTGGATTAATGTTGGATTTGATTCTCTAAAACTGTAAGTTTATTTATTTTATGAAAATAATTGTACTTAATAAAATCATTGTTAAAGTTTTACAAGCTTGTTAGTTTTCACTCTTTCTGTGTTGCTGCTTATTCGAGCCTAAGCACGTAACAATACATACATACATACATACATACATACATACATACATACATACATACATACATACAAACATACAAACATACATACATACATACATACATACATACATACATACATATTGACGTAAGTCTGCTGAAAATGAAAGCTGATCTTAGCTTAAATTCTCAACGATAGCGAGTCCTTTTGTGTAGTTTTCGGATTGGTTCTACTCGTTTCTCATTGTTACTGGTGAATGGCAGACAAATAGTAATTAGGTTTAACGATTACGCGAGGACATTGTGTACTGTACCTGAAATAACCCCATTTTTCTTTCAACAGTTTGGTCAATTTGTCTTCACGCGTAACTGAAAGTGGATATATGGTGTTTATTTTTAACATTATTCTACCCAAATTTGTTGTATTGCAACTGCAACTACAGTGATGACCAACCTGAGGACAGCAAATTATATCCTCCATTTACCAGTTCATACTAATCAAGATGGAAAGGCACAGGTAACTTTTTATAAGATGTTTTGTACTGATATTAGTCATTTGTCTCTTGATGTTCTGACTCACTTTTTTATTAACATTGCAGAGGCAAAGTATGAGATTCAATCAGTATGAAAGTAGAATATTCAAAAATTTATTTGAAGCTTTCTCTATATTAACCTAGAAACGACAATTCCACAATACATGTCGCAGCAGCTCTGTGTATTTGGGTCTTTTCGTCAGATTCTATTTTTGATGAAGATTTTATGATCCTGATATCCTTACTCTTCCAGTTTATCTCGACAAACATCATACATTTTTTTCTGGATATTTTCTGCAAATATTAACAATATCATAGATTAATTCAGCTTATAAAGTTAACAAAATGGAAGAAATTGTGTCGATCACAATGAAAATGTGAATGATTCCTGGTCTGAAATGTTTGAGAAACCAAGAAGATTCACTTGAGAATAAGATCAGAATTCCTTTCTTGCTGATTGTAATTTTTACAGCCGGATTTGAAAGAAAACTATTTTATTTGCGTATATCATCATCATCATCATCATCATCATCATCAGTCTCTTGACCTAGTGTGGTCGTTGAGGCACTGTGCTGCTGAACATCTGACCAGATCCCTCCACATGTCTCGATCATGTGCCAATGCCTGTGTCTTCACAACACTTTTCCTGGTCCATTCCGTGATGTTGTCAGTCCACTTTTTTCTCTGTCTGCTTCTCCTTCTGCCACCTTGGACACTACCCTGCTGTACTGTTGTGGATAGACTCTTTGCTCTAGTGACATGGCCACACCATTTCAGCTTTCTCTTTTGGATAGTGGTGAGGAGGTCTTCATAATGGCCTACTTTGTGCCTGATGGTGTTACGCACATCTTCATTTGTGATGTGGTCCATGTAAGAGATGCCAAGGATGGTTCTGTCGCATCTCATTTCAAGTGCCAGAATTCTTCGTTGTAATTCTGCTGTCAGGGTCCAGGCCTCACATGAATACGAAAAGATTAATATGACTAGTGCTCTCAATAGTCTGATTTTAGTTTTCAGACAGATACTCTTGTCTCTCCAGATAGGTCTTAGCTTTGACATAGCTGCCGTTGTTTGTGCTGCTCGTGACAAAATTTCTGCTCTTGATCCGTCTTTGGTGATTATGGAACCAAGATATTTGAACTGGTCCACTGTTTCCAGTTCCTGTCATGAAGCAGGTTAAATAAAATAAAGATACAACTCGTTTAAGAGGGGAGATAAAAGCTAAATGTTTTTAGAAAATCCAGAAAGGATACTATCTGCATTGTTTTTAAGACCCTTTGGAATAGACTGTCTTGTCCCATTTTTGTGGAGTGGGGTAGCGGATATATTAGTTATACATTTCATACGTTTGCTTATGCTTCGAAATAACTTTCGTTTGACCTCATAACAAATTTTTTATGCCAATCATTGTCTATACATAACAGTATACGAAAACTGACATTTGAGGCCCTGGTGTTTTGTGTTCAAAATTACAAAGTATTGAAACTGGGCCAAAATATTTTGTTTTTTTTTAAATATAGGATAACAGATAGCAATTTCCACTAGTATTTATATATATATATATATATATATATATATATATATATATATATATATATATATATATATATATATATAGAGAGAGAGAGAGAGAGAGAGAGAGAGAGAGAGAGAGAGAGAGAGAGAGAGAGAGTTATGAACATCTACATGACGTGTATGACTTTCATTCTAGACGATAGCAATGTTTTAATACAAAATTGAAAAACAAAAATGTACGACCATTTTAGACAAGGGTGCACTGCACAATATAAACTAGAAGCAGCAATAAATGCAATAAATAACTCATAAATGCAACAATAGTTGCAGCAGGGATAATTACTGCATTACTGATAGCTAACGGTCTAGTATTTGCAGGAAATAATAGTTAACGGTCTAGTATTTGCAGGAAATAATAGTTAACGGTCTAGTATTTGCAGGAAATACGAGTTAAGGGTCTACTATTTGCAGGAAATAAGAGTTAAGGGTCTAGTATTTGCAGGAAATAAGAGCTAATGGTCTAATATTTGCAAGAAGCAGCTAACTGTTCAAACCATTTGAGTCGAATGGAACTTCGACAATATTTTAGAAACGATAACACAATGAAGAAATACGAATACGGAATACAGACTGCAGAGTTTAATGAAAAAGTTTTTTTTTTTTTAAAAATACCGGGTTTCTTGCATGAATGGATTTTAGGCATCCAACCTGAAACACCCTGAAAACTGCATTTGTTCTATATGCATCAACCCATCATGAGAATAATATACAACATTTAAACGCCACAACAAAGATTTTCATCAACCCTGAAATGGTCAAGTGAAATACGAGTACATGTTCATTCTTCTTGTGATTGACGTGGGTATGTATATTGCGTAGTTTTTATGCAGATGATAATTCAAAATAAACAATACGTCACTCTCAGACGGAAATATATAAACAATTAGTGGTCTCTGGAAGATGATTTAATTATTCTTAAAGCATGCTTATTTCGTTCTCTCTCTATCCCCATATATATTTATATTTTTACATTTATACAAGTAGGTAATTTAATTATGACATGGAGTTCCCATGTTTAGTTTGTTGATTACATTATATCGATCTGTTAAACAGTCTATAACATAATGAATAAAAATACAGTTTATGAAGAAATATTAAATTCATCGTCGTACTAATCTAAAAATTACACTTAAAGATGTATTACATAAAACATTTGTAACTGAATATGTGTCTTTGAAACTAAGTCATACTTTAGAATCATACTGTACTAGCATACTGCATAATCTTACTGTACAAGCATACTGTACAATCGTATTTTAAAATCATATTTAACTATCACACTGTACTATCATACTTTACGATCATATTGTACAATCATACTTTACAATCCTACTGTGTAATCAATCATACATTACAATTATGCTGTACAATTGTTTTACTATCATACTGTAAAATACTCTACAATCATACTATGTACTCATGCTCTACAATCATACTGTGTACTCATACCTTACAAGTATACTGTGTAATTATACTTTACAATCATACCGTGTAATCAGTTATACATTACACTTATGCTGTACAATTGTTTTACTATCATACTATGTACTCATACTTTACAATCATACCGTGTACTCATACTTTACAATCATACTGTGAAAACATACTTTACAATCATACTGTGTAAATACTTTACAATCATACTGTGTAATCATACTTTACAATCATACTATGTAAACATACTTTACAATCATACTGTGTAAAAATACTTTACAATCATACTGTGTAATCATACTTTACAATCATACTATGTGAGCATACTTTACAATCATACTGTGTAATCATACTTTACAATCATACCGTGTACTCATACTTTACAATCATACAGTGCAAACATACTTTACAATCATACTGTGTAAACATACTTTGCAATAATACTGTGTAAACATACTTTACAATCATACTGTGTAAATACTTTACAATCATACTGTGTAATCATACTTTATAATCATACTATGTAAACATACTTTACAATCATACTGTGTAAACATACTTTACAATCATACTGTGTAATCATACTTTACAATCATACTATGTAAACATACTTTACAATCATACTGTGTAAACATGCTTTACAATCATACGGTGTAAACATACTTTACAATCATATCGTGTACTCATACTTTATAATCATACAGTGTAAACATACTTTACAATCATACTGTGTTAACATACTTTACAATCATACTGTGTAATCATTCTTTACAATCATACTATGTAATCAATCATACATTACAATTATGCTGTACAATTGTTTTACTATCATACTGAAAAATACTCTACAATCATACTATGTACTCATGCTCTACAATCATACTGTGTACTCATACCTTACAAGTATACTGTGTAAACATGCTTTACAATCATACTGTGTAAACATACTTTACAATCATATCGTGTACTCATACTTTACAATCATACAGTGTAAACATACTTTACAATCATACTGTGTAAACATACTTTACAATCATACTGTGTAAACATACTTTACATTCATACTGTGTAATCATACTTTACAATCATACTATGTAATCAATCATACATTACAATTATGCTGTACAATCATGTTTTACTATCATAGTGTAAGATCATACTTTGCACTCATACTGTGTACTCATACTTTACAATCATACTGTGTATTCGTACTTTACAATTATATTATGTAATCAATCATACATTACAATTATGCTATACAATCATGTTTTACTATCATACTGTAATATCATACTTGACACTCATTCTACTCGTTGTATTAAGGTTTGTAGATATGAAGTTTGTCGAAAGCGAAAAATGAAAGCGAGCATAGTTAACACTCTCATTGATAACAATGAGTCCGCATATATATTGTTTACTCTTCAGAATGGTTCTACGCGCTTTTTATTATGACTAGTGAATGAAAATAAGGTTCAAAAAGTACACAAAGTCTGCGTCTCTAGTCACGGTATTATTCTTAAAGTAACCCCACTTTCTTTTCAAAGTTTAGTCAAATTAACGTCAACAATAGGAATAAAGTGTAAAAATAGAAGCACATTCTTGTTTATTCGAGATTGTTTCTTCGACAATATCTTTTAGCTAGCTATATCTTCCACATACCAGGTTATAAAGGACATATTATATGACATCTTCGTTAGAGATGGAAGAGTATCCATAAGACTTTGAATCTGTTCCTCGTATCATTTTGTGATGACATTTACATTTTCATTACATCATTTTTTATTTATTCAATCTTCTCGAACAACTTCATTTGCGTTTGCTCTATCTTTTCTGCAAATAATTAACGCCTATGTCATAGATCATTGCAACTGGAAAATGGAAGTAATTGCTTTAATCAAAACAAAAAATGCTTGATTACATACCTCCTGAAAATACAGCACATGCTTAAGTAATCAGTCGGATTTGGTGCCAGTTGATTGTAATTCCTACAACCAATATTGTTTACCAGGGAATTACTTTTATTTCTGTATATTGCAAGGCAGGTTGGCAGGAAGAAGGCTTACACCCTTCAAATGGGATATGCTCTAAATATTTACCAGAAACATTAAGGTTTACTGGACACTTTAATTGATTTTCAAAATAAGCGCAGAAAAGGACCCATGCTCCACTATTTAGGATACCCCTCAGATTACTATCCTAATTAAGCTGATAGATGTGGCCGTATTGTGTTTACGAATGAGGAGGAAGGATGATTAGTAGAAGGCGCATGGAGAATTTGACCTTTTGAAAAGTTATTGAAGGTTGTTCATCACAGTGAATGTTAACCGTGCATTTCATTCCTCCCTCCATTCACACTTTATGGTTTAATATCCTTCTTGAATTCTGTCTAAAATCTAAATAAAAGATATTTATGCATTTACTTTTTGTGACATATTATAGCAGTAGTCAGGTAAGACACCCCAGGAGCGGATGTCAGTGGAAAGTATAATAACTTTTTTAATGTTTTAAATTAGTATTTTAATATCTACTTGATTAAACTGTGTCATAATAATTCATAATATATACACAAGATACATGAAAATTACTGCTTACATTTTATAAATGACTGCTGGACGCTAATTGTGCATTTGCCAATGTTCTCACTCTCGATATATTTTATGCGGGATGAACCATATGTCAACGAACGTATGTATGTCATCAATTCTCTTCTTTGCGATAACTTTTTAAGACATTTGGATTGGAATCAAAGTAGACATTAAACTCAAAATCAACAGTTCGAGTTTGATCTTTCTATTTAAAAATCTTATATAGTTACGGCCCCTGTTTGAATATTAAAGTGAGTGCTATAGTTCTGTGTGTGGTTTGGTAGTTTTATTCAGTGATTGCAGTTTTCCATACTTTTCATAGCTCTTTAATTTTAACTATGCATACGGGATCATTCGTGTTGTCTGTGTGATTAAGAAAATTATGAATATCAAATTTATAAGATGCCTCTGTAATAAATGCATATATTTCTAGTGTAATTACACTTCTTTTCAAACGTAAACATGTTAATTCTATCAGATCATCGCACTGAAAACAGTTGTAATCGTATTGTCTTAGTTTGTTATCTGATGTTACATCGGAGGGACTGCTTTTCAAATTTCAATTGTAATATAGCACATGAACAACACCGTAAACTCGCGCACATTTTCTATTAATTGGTTTTAAGATCTAAACCACACTAATGATGAAACTCAGATAATCTACAATAATATTCTGTATTTTGCCAAATGTGATTGTCTCTTTAATTACAAGTTTTAGAAATCTTCAAGGACTACAAATATTTATTCTTTAGGGACCAGTTCCTGTGTATAAAGATGGTTGAAAATAAGAAAACAAATTCAGAAATTTTGCAACGGAACTTTATTTAGTTGTCGGTCATTCATGATTAGTGTTTATCTCCTAATGTGTATGTTCTCTTTATTTATTTATCTCACCATCTGTGTTCCAGAGAATACTAAACAAAAGTTGTACTCGGAAGGTTAAGTATAAATATAACCTAATTGTAGCGTAAGATTTTAGCTCATATTATCTCCCTGTTACATTTTTAATTGATGTCCTATACAATGACCATAAGTACGTTCCGTTTTCCCCTTCTCATATGTTAACTAAACGGAAATCCTTCTAAACAAATACACACACTGAGCTTCAGTTCGGACAGATGGAAATTGTCTTTTTACAACACATTAAACCAGCCACCGCTGTTAAGTTTATTTTTACATAAAAATAAGTGACATGATACAGAAACCATGTTTTTGCTGACAAGTGATTGATCCAAATATACAGATTGCTTTTTTAGAAAGAAAAAAAATATATTAGACCATGTTCTACATTAGAGTCAGGTAATATTATTTTAAATTTCCTTGTTTGATAACAAGCTATTTTATCCATTTGTTCGTCATTTGTAAGTGTCATGATAGTTGATGATTGGTTATTTTATCTGTGCTTTCTTATTTCTTATCTTCAAAGGATCGATGATTCTGACAGGGTTTTATTTAAGTTAAAACCTGCTTAAACATGCAGGAAATAAGAAATCAGAAGGGCATAAAGTTCAGTTTTTGTATTTATTGTAGGTTGAAGTGGAGGACCCTGCGAGGAAGATGGTACAGCGCGAGCAGACGACTCTACAGGTGCGCTCCCTGGTGGCAGAAATGGAGAAACCATTCGAGAACCGGTTGATCCAGACGGAGATTTTCGGCAACGACAATCCGTCTCCTCCCCCTTCTTCCAGGAAGAAAAATGATCCAATCTACGGAGAAAATAAATCCTGCTTAGCCAACAATCTATTCCATGCGGTATACAAGTGTCGTCTGACGAAAATCAAGTATTTGCTAGACAATGGATTTAACATAAATACGAAAAATGATTATGGTTATAATGTGCTTGTTGCCGCTTTACACATAGAGAATAGTACTAACAGAGCAAAGATGTTTCGATGTCTATTAGATAGAAATGCCGACCCATTTGAAACAGATCCCAAACACAATCGGGATGTGTTAGCATGGGCTTGTTTTCTTGGGAGGGAGGAACAGGTCACCTTGCTTCTAGACACTTTCATAGGTGAAATCGACTTCTATAGGAAAGACAACGATGGTAGTACACCGCTCCACCTAGCAACCATTATGGGACAGACAGAGATAGTTCGTATTTTGGTTAATGAAATGATGAAATACGGTACAGCTGTGGACGTCACAGACAACCTTGGCCTGACACCTTATCTGCACGCGAAGCGTCTCGGGCACGGTCTCATTGCTGACATACTGAGAACGAAAGGTAGGGCAAGCGTCGGTCAGTCAGATCTTTTCTCCTTCAAAAGTGCGGATCAATGGCGAGAAATTGGCATCAAAGAGAAAAACGAGAAAGCGAGACAGAAAAGATTGTCAGAGTATCATATGGCAGCTATTAACGGAAATAGTCGAATGCTAATAGGTATGGATAAATCTGAAGGATTCCTTGTCGAGGCTCCCTCAATTCTCCTTACAGGACCCAATGGCCTTCATAAGAAACATGACACGGGACCAGAACGTAAAGAAAGCATCAAGACGGTTCGTATTATGACCCCAAAGTCTCATTTTAGTTTGGCTCAATCGGAAAAGAGCAAACGACTTAGAGCATTCCAAGAAACATACGGCACAGATCCTCCAGTTTACGGGGCCCTGTCTCTGATCAAGCTGTCCCCTAGGGGATATATTCCTAAACACTTTCGACATAGTCAGTTGGACGAAACCAAGGTTGCACAGTACGGACACATTCTAAGTGACCTGAATGTAATGATGAAATACTTATCAGATGAGCAGACACCCTCCTTCAGACGACCAGTGCCTCCGCCGAATCTGAAAGAATCCTTCAGAAAGGACACGGTCCCCAAAAAATCAACACTGGCGATTATCTTCGGGAAGGGGAAAAAGGGGAAACAATCACCGACTCTTTCTTCGTCAGGTGGGAAAAGGAAAAGAAGGGAAGTGGGGTCCGGTAAATCGACGAAGAGTAAAGGCTCGCGTACTCATAAATAGAAACGTGACGTGAGAGATCGTAATGATTTTCTGACTTTCCTTATAACTGTGACATTTGAAGTATTTGTCATACAGTTAAGACAACGATTCTTTGCTTCCCAAAAGTATTCCTAAGGAGGGAAAATTAATACGAAATACTGGCTGTTTTAGCCCACTGTACTTTTGTTCATTATTTGTTGGATTTCCGGCACTTTATTGACTAGGCAAATGTGAGCTAAGTGCCGATCCCAAGAACACACTGAGGTAGCCGACCCGTGCCGGCCTGGGTGGGTATTAAAGCCGCATAGCTATTACTAGTCCGAGGCTCTGCTAACTGAGCTATCTCAGCTGCAAATACAGATATGACGAAACTAGTTGACAAATGACGTAGAAGAAAGAATATATTATAGCATTTTAGCTGTTGTAATAGTACTTTGTGATACGGATGTAAATATGCACCAAAGTTATTGTATTCTCATGGGAATGGTTATACGATATATTTTCAAGAATTTGATTTATTTGGACGTAAACAGGTTTAGCCTGGTTTGTCGCTACATGAAGGGTCTAGATACAGATATTATTTACGATGATACTTTAAATGATTTTATACAAAACAAAACATAACAATTTCGAAATTAATTCAAATCCCCTTAAAACCTACGTAGAAAATAGGCTAGCCTCTACTCTCTTCCTACAACGTCTTCTTCTGTAAAAAAGGCCATTTTTTGAAAATAAACCTTCTGGAATGTTTTATTTTATATCTTATTTGCATTATAACTAACACTGAGAGAGAGAGAGAGAGAGAGAGAGAGAGAGAGAGAGAGAGAGAGAGAGAGAGAGAGAGAGAGAGAGAGAGAGAGAGAGAGACTTAGTTTTCATGGAAGTAGGATATTCAAACTTTTTTTCACAAACTATTTTTTGTTATTTCATGTATGAGTTAAGATAGTACCACCATGTTCTTTAATAATAAAAGCTCAGTCTGATTCTTTTTATTCCACATTGTTAATTTTAGATATAAAATATATAATTTTCCAGTCAGTCGTACAGAAAATGAGGGATTTTGTGCACTAAAGTATTTTGCATTAACACTTTGTTTATGAACCAGTTAAAACCAAACTAAAAAAAAAACATGTCTAGCTCATAACTGCTATACACTAATTTACTTAATAGGGATAAAACAACACGAAAAAGAAACATTACACATTTTTAGCGTATGAACAGAACGAAACAACCGACCAAGCGCTAAGTGGGACTCTACATTTCATTAATAATAGTACAAAACAGAAATCATTAATAATAGTACAAAACATAAATCATTAATAATAGTACAAAACATAAATCATTAATAATAGTACAAAACAGAAATCATTAATAATAGTACAAAACAGAAATCATTAATAATAGTACAAAACAGAAATCATTAATAATAGTACAAAACAGAGAAGCGTGTATTGATTATGCTACTAAAAACGTTACTTACTTTTATGTGTTATACCTATTCTGTTACAGCGCAACTAAATAGTTTTGTTCCATTTTAAATTAATACTTTTAAATTAAAATAATGAACGAGAAATTATTTTTTAAAATTATCTAATTGTATCTCCTTTGTCTTAAAGAATTTTAAGAGGGTTTTATGTTATTGTTATTTTTAAAGATGTTTTAAAACTTCAGATTTTGATCATCAAGATGGCATTACAAATTATTGGTGAAAATGGAAGTAGATAAGTAAAATTGGCATATTTAATATGTTCGAACTCATCTTGTCTATAAATGTCACATTGTTACATATGTTCAAATACAAATTTGTTTTTAAGGTACAAGTCGACAAAGCCAAGTCAGGAGCGAGAAAAAGTCGGGTATATATTGTAATAAATTTGGAGTATGTGTATTTGACAGCATCCCGTTTTTAAATTGTGCGAGTATTTGGTCTTCGGTGCCATGGAAACATTACTAGCCCGAAATGGTTAGCCAGTTAGTAGGAGCAAACATCACAGAGCCGAGTGTTAGTGAATTTGAACCATGCTGGAGTCGTTAGTAGTGAATTTGGGTACAAGCCGAATGACTGTCCCTTTTTTGTAACATAGTCCATATTAAAATTCCGCGGTGTATAAAAGTGATGTGATTGAAATGGCAGTATTTATGGGGGGAATATAATGGAATCAATAAGTTGGAACTTGGTAGGTACCGTTTATGTGTCCATAGTGGAAAATGGGCGTATGTATATGAGCGTGATACGCCGGAAATTTTGTGGATTGACTGGCCTAGGGTCGCGCAGTTAAATATTTCCCAGTTAGTAAGGGAATACTAGTGGAATTTCTATGGCATGACGGGCTTGCGGTACGGAAATAGGATGATAAAGAAGAAAAACCATGCTAAGGTGCGGTTAATGGACTCTTGGGCAAGTTGTCTCCTCTGGGTCGCCAATTGATTAGAGCAAAGATTATTAATTATTGCAGACAGGTCTCTCTTTCCATTTTACAACTCAAGCTGTATGGAAGTCTTTGGAAATTTGGGGAAAACATATGACTTCCAGCGTGACTCGCGCCAGGGTTTTGACACCGCTCGGTCAAGTGAATACCCCTGTGCGTGTAACAATATTTACTTATTTTAGAACAAGGCCTTAAAATGTAATCAACAGAGTAAACAATAGTGTGATTGAACGATTGATGGATATTGTACAAAAGAGCACTTCAAGACTACTTGAACAGGATATAATGTTTTACATTGAACATATTGAGGTATCAGCCGGTCATATACAACCTGGTATATGTTTGCTGAACTTGTTAAGAACACAACAGCTTGTATCGGCAAAACAAAGCATACTGAGACAATGTTTTATGGGAATCGATTTTAAATGCTGCAAAACGTTCATCAGAGACCATCAATATACAATTTAAATAGATGTATTCATTGATTTTATGCGTGTCCGGTAAAATGCATCACGTTCAAATTAGCTTGAAAATGAATTCAATATATCTGTAAATGTTTATAAAACAATTATAACAAATGTTACATTATTACGATTAGGATAATGGAAATAAAGAAAAACGTGTTCACATGTTAACCTAGTCTTAATATGATAATCATCTAGACTGATAAATCAGACCCTTAACCGTCATGATACTGATTGGTGTTTTTAGGGTCTGCTATCACCTGTTCATTACAACCTACACAAATTTGCAGCCGCTTTTGACTGCACAAATAGGTGTACATTTTTTACACTTACCGGTATTACTGGCGTCTGTGGAGCTGCCGTCGGCTGAAAGATTCTTTTGGTGGCATGAACATTATATTTCCGAGCAAATACAATGTTTGGTGACTTGTAAATCAACTTAAAATAGCACAACCCTCTGTTCTGTGACCATTTGGAATTTCGTACTAGACATGACCATTACCAATTACCGGTATGTGTCTAAAGTGTACGTAATTTGTTTACAAATGATCTGTATGCATCAAATTGCACATTTTAATAAACAGGTGATATCATACCGACATATCGTCCATCATTGTCAATACAGATCTGGGTGGTTGATTTATCGGAATAGTAACCCTAATGACCATAAAGTTGAAAGCTAGTATACTAGAATTAAAGAATTTTTAGATTTTTATCATCATTTATAAACAGGTGTCACTGACAGAAACACTTCTGAAGACAGTAAATGCCTAATTGTCATCAATGTACCAGAAAAAGTAGCACACAAAACGAATGTCTTACGCCGTATAGTGCCGGATAGGTGTGGGGTGGGGTGTAGGGAGAGCGGACTTCCACAAGGATTAAGCACACACACACACACACACACACACACACACAGAGTCACTGGTCACTTGAAATGTGACTACCGTTTTATCCTTGCGCACATTTATTGGGTATTTGCACATTTTAAATAGACATAACAGACTTTTGCTTTAGTGCCCGTTTGAAGAAAGTCAGGGCCTATTTGAATTTTTTTAAAGCCCCCCTTTCTACGACGTAAACACATGACCTGATCCGGCTCTGACTTAAGCTACTCGATCGAAATAATGTCAGAAGAAGGCCCAGTGATACAATGTTGAAATTATCAAATCCAAATAAAAAATTGGAATGTTTTATTGTCATTTTTAAAGTATCATATTACGTATGAAAAGCAAATTTGTCTTAAAACGACAGTGCATATCCGTAAAGCATAAGTTATCATATTATCATGTTCAATATAAACAGACAAAACTTTCTACACCAGGGTTATGTTTGTATTTAAATCATTACACAAAAGCCATAAACCAAAATTTAAAGATAATCTTTTTTTTTAAAAGCTTATCTTAACAGTTCTGAGGAAGAAATTATGCCAATGCAGCATGTACATTTAACCTTTCAGCAGGTATGTATTCCAGTACATAAGAAATTCAATTTAAATTTAAAATATCCAAAATACATACATACATATTATTTTCAGTGAGGATTTCGAGAGGGTCGTGTATTCGTGACAGAAAGAAAAAAAATCATTAGAATAATAACCAGACATTAGGCACATTTATATTTATGGGAGTGAAAAGCCCAGCAGGCTAAACAAACTAAGGAATGAAAAATGTTACACAAACTAAGGAATGAAAAATGTTACACAAACTAAGGAATGAAAAATGTTACACAAATGCCGAAACACTTTACAAAATATGACAACTAGGTATCTGAAGTAAGGCATTAAAACGTATGAAGAAATTGTTACCTTTGAAAGGTTACATAAAAAAGCAACAACACCAACATAACGTTACACTCGTCATTTAACGATATAAGCATATTATACGACGATGACTATACGTTAATTGATATCATGGAATATGTTAACTTTAAAACACTTGGAGATACTCTAAAAATGTTTGCTATGTTTCATGTTTTCAGGAACACATTTTTTAAATAATAGACCCTGATCTATAAAATATTGCTTCATAATTAGAGTATAACGCGATTTTCAAATAATAGACCCTGATCTGTATCATATTGCTTCATAATTAGAGCATAATGCAATTTTCAAATAATAGACCCTGATCTATGACATATTGCTTCATACTTCGAGTATAACGCGATTTTCAAATAATAGACCCTGATCTGTATCATATTGCTTCATAATTAGAGCATAACGCGATTTTCAAACAATAGACCCTGATCTGTAACATATTGCTTCATAATTAGAGTATAACGCGATTTTCAAATAATACACCCTGATCTATGACATATTGCTTCATACTTCGAGTATAACGCGATTTTCAAATAATAGACCCTGATCTGTATCATATTGCTTCATAATTAGAGCATAATGCAATTTTCAAATAATAGACCCTGATCTATGACATATTGCTTCATAAATAGAGTATAACGCATTTTTTAAATAATAGACCCTGATTTATAAAATATTGCTTCATAATTAAAGTATAACGCGATTTTCAAACAATAGACCCTGATCTGTAACATATTGCTTCATAATTAGAGTATAACGCGATTTTCAAATAATACACCCTGATCTATGACATATTGCTTCATACTTCGAGTATAACGCATTTTTTAAATAATAGACCCTGATCTGCAACAGAATGCTTCATAATTAGAGTATAACGCATTTTTTAAATAATAGACCCTGATCTGTAACATATTGCTTCATACTTCGAGTATAACGCATTTTTTAAATAATAGACCCTGATCTATGACATATTGCTTCATACTTCGAGTATAACGCATTTTTTAAATAATAGACCCTGATCTGTAACATATTGCTTCATACTTAGAGCATAACGCATTTTTTAAATAATAGACCCTGATCTGTATCATAATGCTTCATACTTAGAGCATAACGCATTTTTTAAATAATAGACCCTGATCTGCAACATATTGCTTCATAATTATATTATAACGCATTTTTTAAATAATAGACCCTGATCTGTATCATAATGCTTCATACTTAGAGCATAACGCGATTTTCAAACAATAGACCCTGATCTATGACATATTGCTTCATACTTCGAGTATAACGCGATTTTCAAATAATAGACCCTGATCTGTATCATATTGCTTCATAATTAGAGCATAATGCAATTTTCAAATAATAGACCCTGATCTATGACATATTGCTTCATACTTAGAGTATAACGCATTTTTTAAATAATAGACCCTGATCTATAAAATCTTGCTTCATAATTAAAGTATAACGCGATTTTCAAACAATAGACCCTGATCTGTAACATATTGCTTCATAATTAGAGTATAACGCGATTTTCAAATAATACACCCTGATCTATGACATATTGCTTCATACTTCGAGTATAACGCATTCTTTAAATAATAGACCCTGATCTATAACATATTGCTTCATAATTAGAGTATAACGCATTTTTAAATAATAGACCCTGATCTGTAACATAATGCTTCATACTTAGAGCATAACGCATTTTTAAATAATAGACCCTGATCTGTATCATATTGCTTCATAATTAGAACATTATGCAATTTTTTAAAAAGATATCCGGTGTAAGACCAGAACTTTGTGACATGTTCTTGGTCACTGAGAGTGGCGGGGGGTGGGGTCGAGTGGCCAGGTGGTCTAAAGCGCTCTCCGTTACGGATCAGTGCCATCTCACCTCTGTCTGTGTGGGTTCGAGTCTCGGATTCGGCAATGTGGGTATGTGAGAAAGTTTGCCAGTAGCTTTTCGTGGGTCGGAAGTTCTTTCCTGGGGTTTTCCCGGGTTCTTCCTCCACCATTAATACTGGCAGCCATGTATAGCCAATCGTGTGCTGAAAAATGGCGTCAAACCCTACAACAACAACATTGAGAGTGGTAAAGACAGCATGTTACCATATAGATATACAGAAACAAATCATGAATAAGACTTAGAGAAAATATAAGAACTTAAGATAAATAGAAAAGGCCATGGTTAAGTTCTTTCATTTTATACACAGACTACAAACATTTTTATCAATGACCATAAGCTAGGGCGTGCTGGTATGAAAACGATTATGACAGTTATTACATTTCAGAAGTGTCCTGGAGATTCCGTCAAAGCTGTATGACTAGGTTAACAACTATTCATTAACTCTAGATACGATTCCCCAATTGTAGCAAAACTATTATGTACATTGAAAACAAACTGTAAGTAATTCACCACAGAAATTTAAAATTCTACACACAATTAAGCTTCCTTTCCTTAAAAATTATTATTCAAATAGACAGAGTTGTTTTGTTTGATTAACAAGAATGATTAAAACCTGACTCAATCCAGATGTGAGACTAATAGCTAGCACTAATTTGGTGAAAGAGTTGTTGGTACTGGTGAATAATAGTTTTTGACAAAACAATGGAAACTCAGGAAACAAAATAGCAGTTAAAATATAGAGAAATTACAATAAATTGTTCAATGACACATTTATTATTTGCAACGAGAACAATTATTGACGACGACTTAGAGTTAGTCTGTTTAAAAAGGAAAATAAATTAACAAAGCTCATTATATTTTTACGTATTAGAGTTAAGTAATTAGCTGAAGCCTGAATTATGTTACAGAAAGTTGAAATACAAAACAGTGATAGATTAAGACTGTTAATAGCTGATAATGTTGCAATATATGTTTATCTTAAGACAAAAACATTTACTGTCATGAAGGATAACATCAGTTCTTAAGACAAAAGTGTCTTACAACGTCATGAAGGATAACATAGGTTTTTATTACACTAGTGAGTTGCCGTGTCATGAAGGACAGCATTAGTTTATATTAAATAGTTACTAATATCATCATGATGGATAACATAATGTTTATGACACTAGTGTCTTACAATGTCATGAAGGATAACATAGGTTTTTATTACACTAGTGAGTTGCCGTGTCATGAAGGACAACATTAGTTTATATTAAATAGTTACTAATATCATCATGAGGGATAACATAATGTTTATGACACTAGTGTCTTACAACGTCATGAAGGATAGCATCAGTGATTTTTTTATTACTCTAGTGATTTACCGTGTCATAAAGGATAGCACTACTTTGATGACACGATTGTCTTACAGCATCATGAAGGATAACATCAGTTTTCATGACGCTAGTGTCTTACAGTGTCATGAAGGAAAAGATTAGTTTTTATGACACTAGTGTCTTACAGTGTCATGAATGATAACATCAGTTTTAATGACACTAGTGTCTTACAGTGTCATAAAGGATAGCACTATTTTGATTACACGATTGTCTTACAGTGTCATGAAGGATAACATCCGTTTAAATGACACTAGTGTCTTACAGTGTCATAAAGGATAGCACTACTTTGATGACACGATTGTCTTACAGTATCATTAAGGATAACATCAGTTTTCATGACGCTAGTGTCTTACAGTGCAATGAAGGATAAGATTAGGTTTCATAACACTAATGTCTTACAGTGTCATGAAGGAAAACATCAGTTTTCATGACTGATGTCTTACATTGTCATGAAGGATAACATCAGTTTTAATGACACTAGTGTCCTACAGTGTCATGAAGGATAACATCAGTTTTCATGACGCTAATGTCTTACAGTGCAATGAAGGATAAGATTAGGTTTCATAACACTAATGTCTTACAGTGTCATGAAGGATAACATCAGTTTTCATGACGCTAGTGTCTTACAGTGTCATGAAGGAAAACATAGGTTTTTATTACACTAGTGAGTTGCCGTGTCATGAAGGACAACATTAGTTTATATTAAATAGTTACTAATATCATCATGAGGGATAACATAATGTTTATGACACTAGTGTCTTACAACGTCATGAAGGGTAGCATCAGTGATTTTTTATTACTCTAGTGATTTACCGTGTCATAAAGGATAGCACTACTTTGATGACACGATTGTCTTACAGCATCATGAAGGATAACATCAGTTTTCATGACGCTAGTGTCTTACAGTGTCATGAAGGAAAAGATTAGTTTTTATGACACTAGTGTCTTACAGTGTCATGAATGATAACATCAGTTTTAATGACACTAGTGTCTTACAGTGTCATAAAGGATAGCACTATTTTGATTACACGATTGTCTTACAGTGTCATGAAGGATAACATCCGTTTTAATGACACTAGTGTCTTACAGTGTCATAAAGGATAGCACTACTTTCATGACACGATTGTCTTACAGCATCATTAAGGATAACATCAGTTTTCATGACGCTAGTGTCTTACAGTGCAATGAAGGATAAGATTAGGTTTTATAACACTAATGTCTTACAGTGTCATGAAGGAAAACATCAGTTTTCATGACTAATTTCTTACAGTGTCATGAAGGATAACATCAGTTTTAATGACACTAGTGTCTTACAGTGTCATGAAGGATAACATCAGTTTTCATGACGCTAGTGTCTTACAGTGTCATGAAGGAAAACATCAGTTTTCATGACTAATGTCTTACAGTGTCATGAAGGATAACATCAGTTTTAATGACACTAATGTCTTACAGTGTCATGAAGGATAACATCAGTTTTAATGACACTAGTGTCTTACAGTGTCATGAAGGATAACATCAGTTTTAATGACACTAGTGTCCTACAGTGTCATGAAGGATAACATCAGTTTTCATGACGCTAGTGTCTTACAGTGTCATGAAGGAAAACATCAGTTTTCATGACTAATGTCTTACAGTGTCATGAAGGATAACATCAGTTTTAATGACACTAGTGTCTTACAGTGTCATGAAGGATAACATCAGTTTTAATGACACTAGTGTCTTACAGTGTCATGAAGGATAACATCAGTTTTAATGACACTAGTGTCTTACAGTGTCATGAAGGATAACATCAGTTTTAATGACACTAGTGTCTTACAGTGTCATGAAGGATAACATCAGTTTTAATGACACTAGTGTCTTACAGTGTCATGAAGGATAACATCAGTTTTAATGACACTAGTGTCTTACAGTGTCATGAAGGATAACATCAGTTTTAATGACACTAGTGTCTTACAGTGTCATGAAGGATAACATCAGTTTTAATGACACTAGTGTCTTACAGTGTCATGAAGGATAACATCAGTTTTAATGACACTAGTGTCTTACAGTGTCATGAAGGATAACATCAGTTTTAATGACACTAGTGTCTTACAGTGTCATGAAGGATAACATCAGTTTTAATGACACTAGTGTCTTACAGTGTCATGAAGGATAACATCAGTTTTAATGACACTAGTGTCTTACAGTGTCATGAAGGATAACATCAGTTTTAATGACACTAGTGTCTTACAGTGTCATGAAGGATAACATCAGTTTTAATGACACTAGTGTCTTACAGTGTCATGAAGGATAACATCAGTTTTAATGACACTAGTGTCTTACAGTGTCATGAAGGATAACATCAGTTTTAATGACACTAGTGTCTTACAGTGTCATGAAGGATAACATCAGTTTTAATGACACTAGTGTCTTACAGTGTCATGAAGGATAACATCAGTTTTAATGACACTAGTGTCTTACAGTGTCATGAAGGATAACATCAGTTTTAATGACACTAGTGTCTTACAGTGTCATGAAGGATAACATCAGTTTTAATGACACTAGTGTCTTACAGTGTCATGAAGGATAACATCAGTTTTAATGACACTAGTGTCTTACAGTGTCATGAAGGATAACATCAGTTTTAATGACACTAGTGTCTTACAGTGTCATGAAGGATAACATCAGTTTTAATGACACTAGTGTCTTACAGTGTCATGAAGGATAACATCAGTTTTAATGACACTAGTGTCTTACAGTGTCATGAAGGATAACATCAGTTTTAATGACACTAGTGTCTTACAGTGTCATGAAGGATAACATCAGTTTTAATGACACTAGTGTCTTACAGTGTCATGAAGGATAACATCAGTTTTAATGACACTAGTGTCTTACAGTGTCATGAAGGATAACATCAGTTTTAATGACACTAGTGTCTTACAGTGTCATGAAGGATAACATCAGTTTTAATGACACTAGTGTCTTACAGTGTCATGAAGGATAACATCAGTTTTAATGACACTAGTGTCTTACAGTGTCATGAAGGATAACATCAGTTTTAATGACACTAGTGTCTTACAGTGTCATGAAGGATAACATCAGTTTTAATGACACTAGTGTCTTACAGTGTCATGAAGGATAACATCAGTTTTAATGACACTAGTGTCTTACAGTGTCATGAAGGATAACATCAGTTTTAATGACACTAGTGTCTTACAGTGTCATGAAGGATAACATCAGTTTTAATGACACTAGTGTCTTACAGTGTCATGAAGGATAACATCAGTTTTAATGACACTAGTGTCTTACAGTGTCATGAAGGATAACATCAGTTTTAATGACACTAGTGTCTTACAGTGTCATGAAGGATAACATCAGTTTTAATGACACTAGTGTCTTACAGTGTCATGAAGGATAACATCAGTTTTAATGACACTAGTGTCTTACAGTGTCATGAAGGATAACATCAGTTTTAATGACACTAGTGTCTTACAGTGTCATGAAGGATAACATCAGTTTTAATGACACTAGTGTCTTACAGTGTCATGAAGGATAACATCAGTTTTAATGACACTAGTGTCTTACAGTGTCATGAAGGATAACATCAGTTTTAATGACACTAGTGTCTTACAGTGTCATGAAGGATAACATCAGTTTTAATGACACTAGTGTCTTACAGTGTCATGAAGGATAACATCAGTTTTAATGACACTAGTGTCTTACAGTGTCATGAAGGATAACATCAGTTTTAATGACACAAGCGACTAAAGAAAGGATAATATATTTGGTATCAATAGAAAATTTACTGGGTTTTTCAAAGATGAGTTGGCTGGCTTTGCTATTCAAGAGTTTTGTGAGTTTAGGTCAGCACTTTATTGATTTCATATCATACAATGGCGAAGAAAAGTTTGTAAATGAATCAAGTAAGTCCGAAACGTACAAAGAGTGCTTCTTCAATCTCAAAATGATTTCAAGGAAATAAATGTATTTAGATCATGATATGATAAGGTATATATCATAAAAAGGATTTCAAGGAAATAAATGTATTCAGATCATGATATGATAAGGTATATATCATAAAAAGGATTTCAAGGAAATAAATGTATTCAGATCATGATATGATAAGGTATATATCATAAAAAGGATTACAAGGAAATAAATGTATTCAGATATATGATATGGTAAGGTATATATCATAAAAAGGATTTCAAGGAAATAAATGTATTCAGATCATGATATGATAAGATATATACCATAAAAATGATTACAAGTTTGTTGTCTTTACAATACATGATAAAAAGCTTTTAGATTATTATTTTTAATTTCACTGAAGAAATAAGAACACGTACGCACTCTAAAGTCAAAGAGAAACTCTAAAGACATCGTTGCCTGGAATTAATAGCAGTGTAATATGTTGGCAAAGAAGCAATTAGGGTTAACATTTAGCAGGTTGTTTTTAAATGTGTCAGCTGCGGAAACTACAGTATTAGTATTTTTAGAAAAGATTTTTTTAAAAACATACTCTCATTGTTAATATTGTTTTCTGTCATTTCTAAGTTGCGATTCTCATCTGTTATGTGAATGTCTGAGTATCTGATCGCAACAGACTTTGTGCTATGCGTAACCCCCAACATACTGAGGGCAGGACTTTCCTTATTACAGTCATTCTCTGCACGATTATATTCATCTCAACTTCATATTTGTCCTGTAATATTTTCTGTTGTTCTATCTTCGCTACTTTGGTACTGATAGTACGGCTTAATCAATGTTTACACGTCTTGTGGGGCGTCTCGACTTCCATCCTGAGAGACAGAAATTCAGTCTTATATTTTAATTCAACTCAGTTGTTAAGAACCTTTTATTAGAAAAGTTTGGATATTTCGAGTAAATTTGGTCTATATAATACATGTGTACCCCATGATTTAAGGATTTTATATATTTTACCTTAATATTTTATATTATCCACCTTTCACAGAGTTATGATTCATCTTCATAAAGTTGCTTTTTGGGTGGTGGGGTGGGTAATGGTGATTGTTTGCAATTGTTTTCTTTCTGTTTTTTAAAAACTTATCCAGTTTAAACGAGTCTTTAGATTTCTGTAACAATTTGCTATATCCAGCAATGTAATCTATTTCATCAGCATGTTAACCAGTAATAAAACGACTACTTGCCACTGACAGCATAATCCAATTTTACTTTTCATTTTGATGTATAGGTCTTTTAACTTTTTATAATGCCATAATATGAGTTGCAACCTTGCGTTCCTAAAATTAATAGCTCCATTATCTTTGACACTACCATATACTGTCGAAAACTTCTTTAATGCTTACCGTTTTCCACTTGTGCACCTAAAACGCAGATTGCAAAAGACTTTATTGACTGGTACATTCTTGTTATTTCCTCATTTGACAGACCATTGCTATCTTGTTGGTTCGCCTTGATTAATCTTATCATATCTTTGTTTACTCTGCAAACACCCGCTCAAATAATTTACGTTCTTCTTGTTATATTGTATCTTTAATATTGTTAATGCTTTTCTTGTTTTATTTCCCATTCGAATAAATATTTCATTCTTTCCACTAATGTAATTTTACTTTCATTGGTGTGATTAAATTTCCTGAAGTTGTTTACATTTATATAACATTGAGTTTATTTCTAGCTCAATTTGGAACATTTTCACCTATTAAAAATGTCAGCGGAAAATTCCACAGGTAGTTGCCATGTACATTTATCAGTTTAATTGTTTCTTTAATTTATTGTTTCTTCTTCAGAATAACACATCCGTCTCATTATGTTAAGATTTCAAGAAATCATCATAGTAATAAAAAAGCCACAAAAACCTATAATAAAAAAATGTGTTTAATGTTTGTAAATTTAGTTTCAGTATAATCATTTTTTAAAATATATTTTCTCCTTTCACCCTAATGTTTTTCGAGCCAGTAGACCCGCCATTTTTTTGGTAAGCATTTAAACTTCATGAGGCGATACGAGGAATGCACGATTGTACTGACACTTGTATAAGGTAAACAACAGTAAATTGGTATATATATATATATATATATATATATATATATATATATATATATAAACAGGTATAACTATGGTTGATTAAATTTCGCCTAAAATTCACGGGGGTTATCCAGAATGGTGCTGACATCTTTAATCTAAAAGTGCCCTGATTTGGATATTGGCGATTGTGTGTGTGGTGTAATGAGCACGGATACATCCAGTGACATACCAAAACAGAGTAGCATGTTTTCTCACATGCGAAGTTTCAACCTGTCTGACATTTTAATCGAACCTGCGGCTGTGAGCTCGATGAATTCGTCAGGCGATGAATTACGCCACTCGATCGTCGCTTGTCTTAATATTTATATTTCCATAAGTCACAAGTTGCCGTTTTACATATGACGAAAATAAAATAAAATTCATTATCTAATGCGAAGAAAAATAGAAAATGGAATGGTTTTTATTGTTTGAGCTTTATTTCATAGATCCTTAGTGGCCGAGTCAACGGAAATTGAAGTGGATCCAAATGGTGAGAGTAGGATTGCCCACATTCCCGACACAGACACGACAGAAATATTGGTCCAGCGAATCTGTTTGAAGAAGAGCACGTGTGTGTGTGTGTGTGTGTGTGTGTGTATATATATATATATATATATATATATATATATATATATATATATATATATATATATATATATATATATATATATATATATATATATATACACACACACTAGTAATATTTGCAAAGATTATGAGAATTGTTTTTATAAACTTGATTTTACACTCCATTGTACTCATATGCAAATATGAAACTTGCAACCGCCTTGCTTCCTTAAGACATAAATGCATCAATTTTGTATGATTGCTTGCATACAGTTGTTTTTTTTTTCTTCAGGTAAATGCTTGATGATTTGACTGAGACGATGGTTGAATACCGTGGGATAACGTATACGATCCTAGAATGATCTTTACAGAAACATACCTAGCTATTGGTGTCCAATCTTGGTTATTTATATGGGGTAAAGGTGTGTGAGAACTGCAGTATTATAAATAATAATGTTGTCTACGTTTTGTCGAAAAAGTGTGTGTGTGTGTGTGTGTGTGTGTGTGTCTGCGTTTGTAAATGCGCATTGTAAAATACGCGTAACAGGGACATCAATGTGAAAACACCAACAGACCGTCGACACACCTCGAAACGGAAAAGTCCTCGTTTTGTAATGATGGCTTAAATGGAATGCCAAAACCTTACTTAATGATACAAACCTTTAAAAAAAAAAAAAGCTTATTTGAGCATCTCCACGTTTTGTCTGTATTTTTTTCCCGACCATACTATATTCAACAATACACTCGTCCCACTCGACTCAAAACCTCGCGTGTATCAGTTGGAAAAATGCGTCCCCGTTTACGCGGGGGGGGGGGGGGGGGGGGGGAATAACACTGTTTCGATGCCGGCTTGCGCACTTTGCTTCCAAATTACTGATCGAAGATGGCATCAAGAAGAGCTAACAATATCTAAATCATGTATGTAAACACAGACACATACATATGATCTATTTTCTTTTTTTTTTAAACACAGAGAGCAATATCAATATTCATCTTTATTAATGTGTAGTCCAATTTTATAACACATTTCGCCAATTAGATCGGGAGCACAAGAAAACTGAATAAAAGGTTTCGTGCAGATATTATATACGGCTTTTACAATGGGCAAGAGAAGCAATCCATTCATCTGTGCTTGTATATTTTATCTCGTTTTAAACTCTGATGTTACATGCAAGTGGTCTCTTTTGTGAATGAATGAAAGAAACTATAATAATTTTCATATAAATAATGCATGGCCACCAGTATCACGACTAGACATTTACATCACAACCTCACTAGTGCCTGCCTACCGCACAAATGCATGGTTTCTCAGATAATCTGTAGACATTATGTCTGCCAAAACTGCTACTATGTTTTCAATAGTCGTAAGTCAACAACAGCAGGAATGACACAAAATGGAGTCTATAGCAAAATCGATGGTAGAAATCATAATCATTTAGCAGTCTAACAGTAAGTCATGAACTCTTGCATCAAGACAACCAAACAGTAAGTTCTGAACTCTTGTATCCATACAATTTAACTGTAAGTCCTAAACTCTTGAATCCTGGCAATCTAACAGAAAGTCCTGAACTCTTGAATCCAGACAATCTAACAGTAAGTCCTAAACTCTTGCATCCATACAATCTAACTGTAAGTCCTAAACTCTTGAATCCAGACAATCTAACAGTAAGTTCTGAATTCTTGCATCCAGACCATCTAACAGTAAGTCCTGAACTCTTGCATCCACTGGGCCAGACCTGCTATAGGGGCCCAGGGGGCCCGGGCCCACCCCTTTAAAAAAAAAACAACAAAAAATACCTATTCACTGCTTTTGATAAAAGATGCAAAGGCGGTTCCGAATTTTTTTTGTTTAAAATTTATTTATTTTTTTAAATATTTTTTTTTAGTGTTTTTAAAACATTGCAGTTTCTAGTCACTTTTGTTAGATCCCTTTTTCAAGGTTCTGATAGCACCAGATTGCACCATTTTGCATCCTTGAAAAAAAAAATTCTACCATTAAGTCCTGAACTCTTGCATCCATACAATCTAAAAGTAAGTCCTGAACTCCCAGACAATCTAACAGTAAGTCCTGAACTCTTGCATCCAGACAATACAGGATCATTTGATGCTTCAAATTTTTAAATAATTTGACTTTAAAATATTTGCCTGAACAGCTTAGTTGCATACTTATATTACTTTTCATTATCTTGTAAGGTCAGATCAAGTGTTTATTGTAGACCTTGTTAAATACTACTACTACCACCACCAATATTAATAATAATACTAATACTAATATGCACAGTTTTTATTGTGATGTATTGAGTATTTATGAAGTCTTTCTATATAAGTGGTCAGTTGTTGTCTAGTCAATGAGCATTTCTCAAGGTTATATTTATACTGTAACCATAGGAATATAATTATAATTTAAGTCTGTTTTATTACTAAAATTGCTATACTAAAATATTAGATATTTCTAGATGTGGGTTTAAATAATGTAGTTTATCTCCAAATGCACACTAAGTTATCTAAGAGTAAAGCAGCTGTTATTGAAAATTTCAATTGTTAAATGTCATGAAGTTTCATGACAGGTAATAAATGAAATGAAATGTAAATTTTGGTCTGTGTTCCATCTCTAGTCACTTTTCCACATCATCAGGAAATCACAGAAACTTCTTAGAGTTTTGGTCCTACTTTGATCACCATATGATATATCCAGGTGTCCCAATGATCTGTTTGTATGTTACATTCTAGTGTCTCCATTATATTCTATGCTATACCCAAGTGTCCCCATTATCTGTTTGTATGCTATACACATGTGTCCTCATTATCTGTCTGTTTGCTGTATCAAGTGTCTCCAATATCTGTTCATATGCTATATCCAGTGTCTCTATTATCTGTTTATACTAATAGACACACATTTATACAATCATATTTCATTTTAATAACTTCTTAATAGCTAAGAAAACATATTTCTTTACTCGAGTTAAAATATTTTACCTTAAAAAATAAATGAATCGCTTGTAATAGTGTTACAATTTGAGCTTATCTCTTGTTCAGGTTCAAATTTTCAAGAAGAATTTGATAGATTAATCATCTTTTGTAGTAATTTCAACCAAGTTACTTTCACTGTATGCAACAGTAGCTCTAACGAGAGAGAAACCCCTCTGAAGGACAAAAGTTTCATTGCTGTCTCATTCTTAAATAACAAATGATAAATTACGACCAATAATTAAATGAAATTTAAAAACATCCTTTATTACCGAATTCATTTTGACAAGATTTAGTTCTCCACAAATATACTGATAAAGACAGAGAACAAAATAATATTTTTTAAAAATGTTAAGTTAGAGGTGTGGTCTGGTGCAGTGAGGGCAACATTATGTCCAACTATAAATAAAGTTTATGAAATACTCTGCATTCTTAATGACTCCATGTCCAGTTTCAGCAACTGCAATGCCATACCTCATGCAGATATATAACATCTTGGTCTGACCTCAAAATTGAATGTAACCCATATTTTTTACTTCATGAGGCAGTGGCAGTTATTTGTCCTGTTGTAAGTAATATTCAATTTGAAACTTGTGTCTAAATGAATGTAAATATAACCTTTCCTACTTTTTTCACAGTAAGACCAAATATCAAATACTGTCTTCATACCTCTGTGCCAAGTGTTTGGACTTTACAAGAGGCTGGTTGTCCCCTTCACCTTAATTGTATTTTGGTGTGCTGGATGACATTTTTAATCGAGTCCATATCAACATGGAGAGATTAATAGAATTATATACATGTACCAGTGCAGGTGCAGAAATTTCCACCCAGGGTCAAAATTGATGTCTAACACAAAGATTTGTAGTGTCCGACACAAAATTGGAATCCCGAGGGTTGAATTTTTCTGTGCATCACTTTTGCATAATGACATTCCTAAATGAAAAGAAAACGGTTCAAGTAAATATATAATTCTTCACAGAAACAGCCTGTCACTGCTCTAATCAGATTATAACTTTATCTTGTGATGGAACTGTAGAAAACTTAACTGGCAAGCACTCCCTGTTCACAACAACAAAATCATGGTTTGTGATCTGATGAAAAAGGAAGAAACAAACAGACTATTAACTTTCAGAACATGCTGGACTTTGGGTGAATAACTACTGAAACAAAATGTAAAATTCTCATTTTTAAAAACTGTGGTCCACTCTTAAAATATTAAGTTGCTGAACTCCTGGGTAGGCAGCAAACTTGAATAGTACATAGAACCATTCCTACTGACCATCCACCACACTTTCTTCAAGAATACTTCTAGATGATTGCTACATATCTTCTGTGTAAATGTCATTATTTACAAACAATTTTTAAATTTGGAACTGCACAAATTATTTCTGATTTTATGGAAGGTGATCTTTAATGTTTTTCTTCTCAATATTTCTATATGATTGAGCAATTATTTAAATTTAGTTTTTAATCTGTATGAGGTATTTTTTTGCATTTAAAAAAAAATGGTTAGAAAAAAAATCACAAAAAGGATCTGAATGAAGTCCTTTCAGAATGTTTGACAGATGCTGTACTGTTTGACCTTTCAGCAGGTCTGGTAGATGTACTGTAAGACCTTTCATCATGTCTGGTAGAGGCTATACTGTTAGACCTTTCAGAATGATTGGTAGATGTTGTACTGTTTGACCTTTCAGAATGTTTGGCAGATGCTGTACTGTTTGACCCTTTAGCATGTTTGGCAAATTCTGTACTGTTTGACCTTTCAGCATGTCTGGCAGATGTTGTACTGTTTGACCTTTCAGAATGCTTGGCAGATGCTGTACTATTTGACCTTTCAGCAGGTCTGATAGATGCTGTACTGTTTGACCTTTCAGCAATGTTTCGCAGATTTCTACTGTTTGAACTTCATCATGTTTGGCAGATCTACTGCTGACCTTTCAGCATGTCTGGTAGATGTTCTACTGCTTGACGTTTTATTATGTCTAGTGGATGCTCTACTGTTTGACCTTTCAACTGCTGGTACATATATTCATAGTTTCATCATGTATATTAGGTTACATTGTCTGGAGCTGAGGCTACTGTGTTAGAACTGTTCAACAATTACTGATCATTGTCAAGTTTTTCTCTATCTTTATGTTTATAATATTGGGAAAGAAAGCATACACATTTCCTATGCATCAGAAACTGTAGATTTTAAAGGAATCTTTGAAGATGGATCTTTTTCTGTATACTCCTCAATACAGGCCAGGCCCAACTATTTTAAACTGAGGTTTCTTTTCTACAAATGGTAGAAAGATGGAATAAAATTTTCTTAAATGTACCTTATAATTGATCTCATCATATGGATAATAGCAAGTTTTATTTGTGTAAAGAAATGTACCTCAAGTACTGTCTGGATGACTGTGTTTGTATATGTGTAAATAAATTTACTACAAATAGTGTCTGGATGGCTGTGTGTGTATATGTGTGAAGAAATTCACTACAAATAGTGTCTGGATGGCTGTGTGTGTATATGTGTAAAGAAATTCACTACAAATAGTGTCTGGATGGCTGTGTGTGTATATGTGTAAAGAAATGTACTACAAGTAGTGTCTGGATCACTGTGTGCATATGTGTAAACATATGTAGTACAAAATAGTGTCTGGATGGCTGTGTGTGTATATGTGTAAAGATATGTACTACAAATAGTGTCTGGATGGCTGTGTGGAAGGTTGTATGCGCATGTGTGAAGAAATGTACTTAAAACAGCATCAGGATGGTTGTGTCTGCATATTTGTGAAGAATTCACTGCAAACAGTGTCAGGATGGTTATGTGTGCATATGTGTGAAGAAATGCACTGCAGTGTCAGGATGGTTGTATATGCATATGTGTGAGAATGCACTGCAAACTGTCTGGATGGTTGCATGTGCATATGTGTGAGAATGCACTGCAAACTGTCTGGATGGTTGTATATGCATATGTGTGAGAATGCACTGCAAACTGTCTGGATGGTTGTATATGCATATGTGTGAGAATGCACTACAAACTGTCTGGATGGTTGCATGTGCATATGTGTGAAGAATGCACTGCAAACTGTCTGGATGGTTATGTGTGCATATGTGTGAAGAAATGCACTGCAGTGTCAGGATGGTTGTATATGCATATGTGTGAGAATGCACTGCAAACTGTCTGGATGGTTGCATGTGCATATGTGTGAGAATGCATTGCAAAATGTGTCTGAATGGCTGTGTGTGCATATGTGTTAAGAAATGTACTATAAGTAGTGTCTGGATGATTATGTGGAATGTTCTAAGTGCATATGTAAAGAAATGCACTACAAATAACATTTGGATGGTTGTGTGTGCATGTGGGGAGAAATGCACTGCAAACATTGTATGGATGGTTGTATGTGCATATGTGTGAAGAAATGTGCTAAAAGCTTTGTCTATCATATGTTAATAGTTTGAATCATAAAAGACACATTAAATCCTTGTGTTATACTTTATTTGTAAGCAATAACAAATCTACTTATCATCCAATTAGTTTAGGTATCCTTTCTATGTTCAGGCATATTAAGAACAAAATGCTACCCAATAGTGCTGTCTCTCTGTCCCTACTTAATATTTTCTGAAACTATGCTGGTGCTGCTTTAAAAAAAATATCCCAAGGATAAAACGTAAGTTAAAATTTAGAGATGAAAATGAAGAAAAAAAGATATAAATGAAACTAATTGTTTGAAACCATTTACATGTTGTTTCTTAAGAGTACAGTTTAGGTAGGAATTGATGAAGACATAGTAGAAAATGAAGATCTATTTCCAAATATGAAGTAGAGATTGAAAAGTTAACAATAAGCAACAAAATGCCAATGCTATATAGATGGTAAAATCTCTGAACTTTTTAGATGTTAGATACCTGTGGAACCTTGCTTCATGATGTATTCAACACAAGTACATGTAAATATATGTTCATAAAAGATTCATTGTCTGCTGAAATTTCTTCATGCAGCAATATTGCACTAAACTCTAATTTGGAGCCTGCAGTCGCTAAATGTAGCATTCATTCAGCAATATCCAACACAAGCCAATTTTCAAATCTTGTATTTGCTATGAAATATAAATCTGTAAACATAATGAATGTAGAACAAGTTGATCTGTATTTTAAATAGCATACAGAGTAATTAAATTTGTCAATATTTATTTTTAAATAAATAGGAGCTGAAATGATTCTTTTTCTATATAGTCTTCTCAAGGTCCTTTGTGCCAGAATGCTTCTGTCAAATTTTGGTCAAATTCTGTTGAGCAGCTTATGAGAAATCATTTCAAGGTCTTTCAAGTTTTGAAACAACTGCCATATTTGAGGGTGGATCAACATAATTTCAACAAATTTTAAAGACAATGCCAGGATGCCTTATGCCATATTTTGTCAAATTTTTGTTGAACAGCTTTTGAGAAGACAGTGTTCTGTATTTTCTACACAGCTGTCATAAAAACCACTAAGGACAATGCCTTCTTCTTTCAACTTGACTTAATCTTTATGTTTGTTTTAATTTGTAAGGCAGTGGCAATGAGGACAATGCCTTCTTGGTAGATCTTTCAACTTTACCTAATCTTTACGTTTGTAAGGCAGTGGCAAATCATTTTTTTCACTGAGAGGTTGTGCCTGTGCCTTAAGCATGCTTTTGTATGCTGAATGACATTTCCAGGAAATGAGCTTGATCAGGCAGGTGCTTTACATGCACATGGGTAGATTTAAGTATCTGAGGCACCAACTATTAAGTGAGTTTGATTCCCTAAATAAGACTAAACCCAGATCTGGACTGAAGCTGGACAATGCAATATATGAATCTGACTGCATGATTTTCATATATTTTTCTATTTTGATAGATGTTCATAATTTAACGGTTGCTTTAGCAAACAGCATGGTAACATAGCATGTTAGTGTGTGTGTGTGTGTGTGTGTGTGTGTGTGTGTGTGTGTGTGTGATTTGAATTTTTAACGTAGCTTTCACAATTTTCCAGTCATATCACCACAATGTCTGCAGTGTGGCAGATTATAGTGATGTCTAGCACTGGGGCATAATGCCACAGACATGAAGCATCATGTCCATCCCAGACAAACTATCTTCACAAGTCCTAACACTAACCTTTTAATGCTGAGACCCAAAAAAGGCAGCTGCTATGCTAATACAATTTTCTATTGGTCTTTGGTATCGCTTGGCTGGAGTTCAAACCCATGACCTTCCACATTGGAGGCAGACATTCTAACAACTTAGGTCATTGGAATCATCAGTACAATAGTAATGGTTGGTAGGCCAGGCCTAGTTTTCATGAAGTTGTAAATAACATTTAGGAATGAATGATACTTGATGAACAGCAGATCATGCCATAAGGTAACCTGACCTTATTGCCAGGTGATCTAAAGATTGTAGGTCTCATCATTATAAAGGTGAATGATAACTTTGACTGAAATCAATATTTCCTAACAAAGTCATACTGTGGAACGCAAAGCAAGAGGTATTCCTATTCATTTTCCGTAGCTCTTCTAAATCATAATGTGGAAAACTTGAAATAAACTCATTCAATGTTTTAGCAATATAAAGTTGTTTGCCAAATTTGACTGAAATCCAACAAAAAGCTGAGCAAAGTTAGAAGCAAATTAATGGGCAAGCATGAAACTTTGGTAAATGAAGACTGGAAGTCAAACTCAAGCTTTTATCAAGCTGAAGGCCCAATATGAATCTGGTTGAAATCAACAAATTACTTGTAGAACCTAAACTCATGGGGAGGAGCGACAGGGGTGGCGGTGGGACATTACTTTTCTAAATGATACAAGGTACACACAAGTCTATTAGACAATTTGATTTCAAATAACATCTGAATAGACTGAATGGTTCTTGAGTTATGCCAGTATCAAAAACCATTCCATGTGCATATTAAGTTTATAACCAAAGGCTAAAACTCTGTCAGACATGGCACTGATGCAATAAAACCCATGAGACAAGATAGCAATAAAATTACATCAGTGTATGTTGAATGGTTACTGAGATACACTGGTCACCATCTAGCTACTGAGACAAGGTATATATATATATATATATATATATATATATATATATATATATATATATATATATATATATATATGAAATTACATCAGAGGATGTTGAATGGTTCTTGAGATAAACTGGTCACCAGGATCTACTAAAGCTGATATGTAATGCTGACGGATAAATAACAATTATTTCAGAATCTAACCTAATGTTACTATCTGCAATTTCCACAAAATTTCTGATACATATGTTGTCTGTCTTAAGATAAATCTTTGCAATCAGAACAGTTACTAGGAACATTTGTAAAATCTTGTATCATTCAAAATGAAGTGCCCTGTGTAGCTGGTGATTTTATTGCATTTCTAAGTTAGACTCATTCTGCACAAATTTAACTTAAGCTTGTGAAAAGAATAAAATACTGCAAAATTAGACAAAATTTTACAAATTAAATTTCCTACACCAGTAAGGAGATTTTAGTACCTCAATTTGTTTTCTCTCCATATGTAATGAAATGAAAATCTTACCTGTGAAACTTTTTAATTCAAAAAATCTATTTTGGACAGTTTTGCTTCTAAAATTGAGATTTATTCTGAGCAGATAGTTTTGCATTAATACCCTGTGGTAATTCTACTAAGCTAGATACCTGCAGCATGTAGTACAATACTAAATAAATGCTTAAATAAAACTGATCAACACCAACAAAAGCATTAATGGTTTTTTCTCTTTCAAATAACATAATTGGATTTATAAGATTCCCTCCAAAATTTAATGTGGAAATATGTCATAGGTGACTAACCTACCAAATGACAAGGCTGGCAGGTGGGCAGACAAACAGATGGACAGAGAGGAAAAGTGATTAATACAGCGCTTTCACATCTTGATATGGGTTCCTAATGACCAGACAAGCTTAACTCCAATTGAGATGCTGACTTTAACACATGGAGCAAATGGTGAGTGCAGCCAAAGGTTTGAATTATAAACAATTATGCCATCCACTTGGTTTGAGATCAATATATATTGTTCATGTAAATTCTGGACCTCTCTCCAACTCCTGCAATAGAATAAACAAATAATATTGTATTCTGTCATTCATATAATATTAATTTCTTTTCCATTTTTCAAAATTTTACAAGAGCAGCATAAATGTTTATGAATTTAAAACCAAGACGTTTATCTCACCTGCAAAGTGCTCTCGTCTCTGATTTGCTACAACTTTAGTCACAATTTTAATACAGAAACAAATCATTGCTGACACTTCATTAAAATAAACAATAATCATGTCTCACCATGTTAGTAGAAAAGATGGCACACCACCTTGCATCCCTGTCTCTACACAGTTAAATAAAGTCAATGTAAATAAAAGTTTAAATAATTATTTTGTAAAATTAGGGAGAAAACAGAAATAAATTAATGGTAAAGGATGAAAGTTTATACACATTTAATTAAAATACAGCAAAAACCTAAGTCTTGAATATAATACCCTTTGAACTCATAAACATTAAATAATGCTATGCCCCTGCCCCTGCTGCCAACATAAAGCTGTCCCATAAGACAGGCAATCTCTCATAGCAGTTTGTAAAAAAAAAAGAACAGTTTTCAAGGTTCAATTGTAGAAAAATTTCAAGAAAAATAACCACAATCACTGTACATGTATTCTATTCTTTATTAATAGTTCTTGCTAAAATATTGTATGTATATATCTAAAATTATAGCAATAAAGATATACTTCTATCATTAAACAAGAAATCACATTTATATTTGAAGATCACATATTTTCGCGTATCAATTACTCCTTTTCCTTTATAATAACCTAAATTTGATTTACTGACATTTAAACTGCTTTTTTGCGAGTGGTCTGCTTTTTTATACTTCTTTCAGTTACAATAATTATTTTCTCCAGACTTAAAATTTGTCTCTTTTTAGTTGGAGGTTTGTCTATTGTTATTAATGTTAGAGGTATAGTGCTCAGTTGTAATATAAAAAAAAGATGATTTAGACTGGGCTGTGGGAAAATATGACAAAACTATACATGTGCATTGCATTACTAACAGTTAATGAAATAAATAAAACAATTATCTCATCCAGAAACAGAACTATTTACTCTGAGACAAAAGTCAATGACTTTATTCAAAGATGATATACAGGGATTAACTCTATAAGCAAAGTGTAACGAGGCTGCACCAACTTGAACAGCTTGTGATTGGGATGTAATCATTGGGTAAAAAAAAAACCCAAACATCACAAGTCTTAAACACTATCAATTAAATCCCACAAACAATTCCCTTTTGCTGGTTTATATAGATAATGACCTTATTCACCTCTAGCAATATGGATTAACTCTAAAGACAAACAATCTCTGCGACCACTATGATAACTTTGGCACTACAACTGCAATTCATGACATGGACAATAGCCTGGTTTATCGACTGTAGCATCTATCAACAGTAGCAAAAATACATTTTTCTTTTTTTAAGATTCCTTTTATGTTTGTTTTTTATCAAAAATATCATTACTAATCAAGCTGTTGTTGTAACAATTGATTACATATAGGTAAGTGGCATCTGTTTTTGCGATACGGTCATTCATATGGATGCCAGATCCTAGGATAAAGCCAACAAGCAGGCTAAGTGCAGGAATAATTAGTCTGTTTCCCTGCTTTATATGCTCCCTGTGTTGCTCAGCCCTATCTGAATAGCGGAGAACAACATAGGGAGCATATGAAGCAGGGAAACAGACAAGGAAATAATCTAAATACTCTTTAGTCGGGTTTATGACAGAAACTATATAACACTATAAGCATAGCTAAAAGATTCAGAAATCATTATCCAGCCTATTTTTTTAAAATGCTTTTTAGAATGGTATGTGCGGTTGTTCTTACAGGAATTGAATAAAGGTTGGTGGAGTTTATCCTCGTTTTTGCGATGCGGTCATTCATAGCTGTGTCAAAATGCATATTTTGTCAAGACATTGTGGTTGCAGTTTGTGTTCAGCAGGTGGTCTCTCATAACATTATGATTGTGGTTGGGAATGAGAGGTGGCTGCTCATAGCAGTTTTTACTGTAGTATGTTGTTGAGTTACGTGTTTAGGCTCTCATAAACAGTAACAAAGAAAAAGTGAAAGGTTATACACTAATCTAAGATCCATTTTCGGAAATTCCAGAATTGCAAAATAGAGGCTGTTTACATATCTAAAGTCACGTACTCCCAGAATAACCTTGAAAAACCAATCATTTTACTCTGAGAATAAAAAAAAAGAAAGAAAGTTGTTTACTTCGCTCAGTGGTTTTTGAATCAAGGTGGGGAACTTATCCAAAAATAGAAATAAGAGTTTCTATTATTAGGTGTTTATGAAAAGAGTCATATCAAACTGATTTTCTGAAAAATGCCAAATTAAGTAAATAAGATCACATTACAATTGCATGTAATGGGGAAAAAAATAATTAAAACTAACAAACAAATAATTATATTAAATCAAATAGAAATTAAATCTGATATATGTAACAGCTGATACACACCATTTCATCATTCTGTTTGCTGTGAAATTGTGAATATTTTATGCTTGTGATACATTGTAAAGAACAGTAGAAAAACCTCAAAAGTCTCTGGAAAGATACAGATTTGCATCAAGTTTTGGGAATTCTCATCTAAAACAAACAATGATTCTTGTTCATTTCTTATGGGCAAGATAGGATCATTGATACAGTTGTAGCTTCCAAAATAATAAAATATATATATATTTTTAAAATGAGTATTTACAAAATTTTAGAGAAGTGTAATCTAATGGTCCAGAACTCAATCCATATACTACTTCTGAGAGAACACTATGAGAGTTGTTCCATTTTAGTATACATGGTACAAAGGGAAGTAATTATTAAAAATGCTTTATGCCAGCTACTCTAATTATTCACAGAGTTAATAAAAAAATCATATAAATTCTAAATTGTATTTACTGGTGACTACTCCAATTTAATTATTCACAGAGTTCATAACTAAAATTATATAAATTCTAAATTGTGTCTACTGGTGACTACTCCAATTTCAAAAAGACATGTATGCAACTTGCTTGACAAGTGTACTGAGTTTGACTGAAATATCTAAAACTGTTAGGTATACTCTAGAAACAGACTGACTGACATACAACTATTGATATTACCCCCCCCCCCCCTTAACATACTAAGGGATAAAAAAAGATATAGCCAAAAGATACACTATTGACATTCCCTGCCTTGAAAAAATGTCGGTTAACAGACAGAATGATTTTTTGAAGATTTCATATACATGTATAGGGAGTCCATAAGAACAAAGTATATGGGGAGTTCTGAATAATGAACAATCAACTAAAAATGTAAGAATTTTAAAATTGAAGAACATAAATATCACTTTTCTAATAACTGTATCAAATTTCAAAATGATAAATCAATAATTCAGTAAGTGTACTGAACTTCATAGAAACATCTACATCAATAATCCAGTAAGTGTACTGAATTTCATAGACACATCATCATCAATAGTTCAATAACTACTGAATTTCATAGACACATCTACATCAATAATCCAGCAAATGTACAGAATTTCATAGACACATCATCATCAATAGTTCAATAAGTGTACTGAATTCCATAGACACATCTACATCAATAATCCAGTAAGTGTACTGAATTTCATAGACACATCATCATTAATAGTTCAATAAGTGTACTGAATTCCATAGACACATCTACATCAATAATCCAGTAAGTGTACTGAATTTCATAGACACATCATCATTAATAGTTCAATAAGTGTACTGAATTTCATAAACACCTACATCAATAATTCAATAAGTGTACTAAATTTCTTAGATATATCTATATCAACTGTAAATGTACTGAATTTCTTAGGCATATCTGCATCAATAATCCAAAAAGTGCACTGAATTTCTTTGATATATCTATATCAAAAGTTCAATAAGTGTATAGAATTTTACTGATACATTTTGATAGTTTTGGAACTTTGCCATTGAAACTAAAGTGTGAATAATGGATAAACAAATGCTTCATGTATGATACTAAATTCTGACCCTATGGTGGAATTTTCCTATCCTATACTGATGAAAGATTCTATTAATTCACCATGACAGCTGTGGTGGCCAAAGTGATTAGAACATCCATTTCTGATGGGGGAGGTCATGGGTTCGATCTCTTGAACGAGTCATCCCAAACAATTATAAAAATGGGTGACCCGACAAAAGAGCACACGACAAAATAGCACAGACAAAAGAGTGCCGACAAATGAGCACAAGACAAAAGAGCTCAATACCAAAAGAGCGCTGACTAAAGAGTGCCGATAAAATTATACTAACAAGTAGAGTAGAGATCAAGAAGAGAAGTTTTCAAACATTTTTGAGCAAAAGAAATATGTTTGCAACTATACTATCATGTATATGAGATCAAATAGTTATATAGTGAAGTTTTCAAACGATGGAAGCTTTGATCTATATACATTGGTACAAACAGACTAGCGATCAAAGAATCTGTTGGATGTGAATAAATAGTTACAAATTCCTAGTTAAGTTCACCATGTTCTGCAGTTTTACAACATTTACAAAATTACAGTATAATAGCTGTACAAAAATTTACATAGAGGCAATCGAGTCACAGAAGGGGAAGATAGTGCTATTAATTACTTTTAAGTCATTTTAAGTAATGATTATAATTTAGTTAAACATTTACCTAATTTATGCAAAAGTAATTTCTAATTTAAATTGTAATACACTTAATTTTAAGCATTTATGACTTTCAATTACTAAAATTATTTGCGCTCTTGCACTCTTTCGTCGGCGCTCTTTTGGTATTTAGCTCTTTTGTCTTGCGCCCATTTGTCGGTGCTTTTTTGTCGTGCACACTTTTGTCGGGGTGCCATAAAAATGGTACTAGCAGCTGCCTCACTTGGTGCTCAGCATTAAAAGATTAGTGTTAGGAATTGTTGGCCTGGTGTGAAGATGATGTGTCTGGGGCATGATGCCATGGTGCTAGACATCATAATAAACCACCACACTGCAGACATCATAGTGATATGACTGAAAACTTGTTAAAGCTACATTAAAAATCCAAATCACACACACACACACACACACACACACACACACACACACACACACACATTAATTCAACATGATCTAAAATATCAAGATAAAATCAGATACTGAAAAATGGAGAACTGTCATCATTCTTGGCGATTTCAATGTAAGAGCAGGCTGTGATTACAGTGCCTGAGATGGAGTACTACGAAAGCACAGAGTGGGTCACTGTAACAGTAATGGTCTCTCCTTTTGCTCCAGACTTGCACTGAGCATGAACTGATCATCAATACAGTCTTCCACCTCCCTACCTGTAACCGAATGTCATGGATGCACCCACGCTCTAAGCAGGATGAGCTGAACACTTTGTCAGCGTTCTGAATTGATGAAATCATAAGTAGTCTCCCCCAATTACCCATCAATGAAGCACTGGATGACCCCCCAACCTTGCCGGAGACACAGAAAATGATACATCAGCTCTCCACTGGCAAAGCACCTGGTTCGGACTCTATCTCAGCTGAAGTCTATAAAGAAGCGGGCACAGACCTGATAGAAAGGTTCCACCAACTGTATTTACTGATGTGGCAGCAAGAGACAATCCCACAGGTATTCAAAGATTCCTCCATAATCCACCTGTAAAAGCCCAAAGGGAAAAGCCAGGCCTGTGACAACCACTGGGGTATATCCTTACTCTCAATTGCAGGAAAGACACTTGCCATAATCCTACCAAACTGCCTCACTATGAACTTTGGCCATGGACTACTGCCAGAAAGCCAGTGTCGATTCCAAAAAGAACATGGGACCATCGACATGGTGTTCCCAGCGAGGCAGCTACAAGAGAAATGTTAAGAGCAAAACACCAACCTTTTCTCCATGTATGTTGACTTGATAAAGGCCTTTGATACTGTCAACAGAGAAGGCTTGTGGAAGATAATGGCCAAGTACAGATGCCCAAGAAAATTTATATCCATGGTGCAGCATTTCCATGATGGCATGCATGCATTAGTCCAGGACAATGGAGAGACATCTGAGACAGTCCCAGTAACCAATAGCATTAAGCTGGGTTGTGTTCTGGCAACGACACTGTTCAGTCTATTGTTCTCTGCCATGCTTGACTAATGCTTTCAGAGACAGGAAGGTTGGTGTTGGCATCAGGTACTGTACAAATTAAAAACTATTCAATCCCAGGAGGCTTCAAGCGAAATCCAAGGTTACGACGGGCACCAACTGGGATCTCTTATTTGCTGATGACTGTGCCCTCAATGCTGGCTCAGAAGCAGACCTGCAATGCAGTGTTGACAAGTTCTTCAGCTCCTGCACAAGCTTTGGTCTCACCATCAGTACCAAGAAGACTTAAGTCCTGCATCAGCCGGCCCCTGGAAAGCCATATGTTAAGCCCAACATCACCATCAATGGCCAGAAACTCCACGTAGTGAACCACTTCACCTACCTTGGTAGCACACTGTCACAGAGCATCATTATTGACGACAAGGTGAACCTTTGCATAGCCACAGCTAGCGCAACTTTTGGCAGATTGTATTCCAATGTCTGGAATAGAAGAAGCATCAACATCCAGACCAAACTAAAGGTCTACAGGTCAGATGTGCTCCCCACACTACTTTACGCATGTGAAACATGGATGGTGTACCAATGCCACGCCAGGAAGCTGAACCACTTTCACAGTCTCAGTAAAATCCTCAACAACAAGTGGCAGGACAAGGTTCCAGACACTGAGGTACTTGCCCAAGCAGGTCTCCCCAGCATCCACACCATCCTGATGCAGTGCCAGATATGCTGGGAAGGACATGCTGTATGCATGCCAGACCACCAGCTGCCTAAGAGACTCTTCTATGGTGAGCTACAGCATGGACAGCGATCCCATGGAGGGCAGCAGAAATGCTTCAAAGACAGTCTGAAAGCTGCATTGAAAGCATTCAACATAAACCCTGATTCTTGGGAGCAAACAGCAAGTGATCGAGTCACTTGGAGTTCCTCTGTGCACAAAGGCTCCAAGTTGTGCGAATCTAGCAGGACAGCAGCTGAAGAGGCAAGCCAGAAAAGCATGTGCCATCAACCCTCCTGGTGATGTCCCACTCATCCCCAGTACCTTATGCAACCGAACATTCCATGCAAGGGTTGGCCAAATCAGACACATGCACATGCACAGAACAGTGCCAGTACCTCCAACCCCCGGATGACTAGAAAAGTCCTCATTGAATTGGCAAATGAACAACAACATGACTGAAAAACTGTTAAAGCTACATTAAAAATCCAAATCACACACACACACACACACACACACACACACACACACACACTAATTAATTCAACATGACCTTAAGTATCACAGATAAAAACAGATACTGAAAATGGAGAACTGCCTTGAGTTTTCTAGTACCACCCAATGGGGAACTGCCTTATCTATAGTTTTCTAGCAGCACTTAATGGGGAACTGCCTTTTCTATAGTTTTTTAGTACCACTTAATGAGAAACTGCCTTACCTGTTTGATTGAGTTTTCTAGTATCACCAATAACTGCATAGCTGATGTCTTACAGTGAGTGTTGGGGTCCTTATCGATTATATCTAAAATAGATTAAATCATAATATTTTCAGGAGAGCAGAATGTTAATATCTTGGTTTAAAAACAATTTTTTTAAGACTATGTACAAAACTGCTTTATGATAATTTTCACAACATACTGTGAAAATACTTAATTGTGGTAACAATTAATATACCAGTAAACTACCATCTCCATCTCTACTTTCTTTTATGTACAAAATACTGCTTTATAATAATTTTCACAACATACTTGTATGAAAATACTTAATTGTGGTAACAACTAATATAACAGTAAACTACCATCTCTACTTGCTTTTAAGAAGAGTCCAAATGCAAACTATTCAAAGCAAAATCTGCCAGAGCATTAGTGGACAGCAAAGTGGGGTCTAAGTAGTTTGTATGGAGTAATTAGAAGAACAAACAACACAGACTCTGATCTGCTGGCACATTAAGCATCGGAAGGTCAGTGTCTATGCTGCTTGCACTTGAAAAGAACTTATCAGCATATACATATGGTAAATTATAAAACTGTTATCATTCAGATTGACACAGATATTTTGTTATCAGTTTTATGTAAAGGTTATCAGTCATTTACTACTACATAAAGGAATTTACCTGTAAGTCGTTTACTACTACTTAAAGGAATTTACCTGTAAGTCATTTACTACTACTTAAAGGGATTTACCTGTAAGTCTTTTACTACTACTTAAAGGGATTTACTTATAAGTCGTTTACTACTACTTAAAGGAATTTACCTGTAAGTCATTTACTACTACTTAAAGGGATTTACCTGTAAGTCATTTATTACTACTTAAAGGGATTTACCTGTAAGTCATTTACTACTACTTAAAGGAATTTACCTGTAAGTCATTTACAACTTAAAGGGATTTACCTGTAAGTCATTTTTTTATTAGTCATTAAGTACTACTTAAAGGGATTTACTTAGAAGTCATTTACTGATATTTAAAGGGATTTACTTATGTCATTTAGTACTACTTGAAGGGATTTACTTGTAAGTCATTTACTACTAAGTTATTTACTCCTACTTGAAGGGATTTACTTGTAAGTCATTTACTACTAAGTTATATACTACTACTTAAAGGGATTTACTTATAAGTCATTTACTAATACAATCCTACCCAATTATATCAACATCACTTATGTCGACAAGCCACCTATGTCGACAAAAAAGCAAAGTCCCAGTCCCTTGGTCTACTATTACTATCAAAATTATCATGCTTATGTCGATGTCGAGATATATAAATAAACGTACATGTCAACAGAAGCCCTTGGTCCCAGCTGGAACAAATCCTTTATTTTCTAATCATTTATATCGACAAGCTGCCAGTTCTGACCCATACTTTGTTCAACAATTAGTTGATCTTGCTGCCAGGCTTTAATTTTCCTGCCTAATCATTTATGTTGGCTAGAGGCCAGTTCCGACCTGGACTTTATTCAACAATTTGTTAATAATGCTGTCAGGCTTTAATGTCGCAGTTGGATAAAAAAAAAAAACCCAAGCTTTTGTTTAGGCCTATAAAGCTGGCCTCTCGCAGCAACTAAAAAGCAATGAAATCTGATTCATTCTTGCATTTTCCAAAGTCTGAACAGAGGTCTCACTAGAAACTAGGAGTTCAGGACTCCTATTTTTGGAAAAATATGAGGCCCACCAGCAAACGTTGCAGTCCCCTACCAGAAGCAAATTGGGCATACCTGAAATGGCTATATTTTCAAATGAGTAGAAACAGTGGTTGCCATCGAGTTTAATTTTCAAATTTCTTTACAGCACTGACATGTAGCCCTTGTTTGTCCATTAGAGTGAGTATGAATTATGTCAGGGCAAGGAAAGGTCATATTCCAAGCACTAAGTTAGGCTTCATACATAGTGTTCCACGTGAAATGTCAGTTCTAGCAACTTCTAGTACTCTGTTGAATTTCATTACAATCTTCACCAATTTGACATTTAATCCTTCTAATCCAAATCTGCAAACAGCATTTTGTCTAACTCTCAACATGTCTTGATTTTTAGGTCACATTCACTACTTACGAAATGAACACAATAATGAAAGCTAAAGTTGTTCATTTGATGTACTCATACACAAGTACATCAATGGGTCATTCTACCTCTGAAATCAGTCACTGTAGATAGCAGCACATTTTCTCACCACTCTGCAGCTAGTAAAGTCTTTGAACTTGCCACCTAGCTTATGGGTCAAGTTCTTCAGATGTACTCTTACAATGACATGTAAATCTGGGGGTCTTTCATCCACTGAATTTTCTGAATGTGCCGGTAAATATCAGCACAGCTATAAAAAAAATTGACCAACTGATCAACAAATTTTCCCACTCAACAGGTGGTCTAAGCTGGACTAGCAAGCCCTTAAATTTGCCGTCCAACAAATTGATGCGCACAGAGGACTCCTGTATAAGTGATTTTCTGCATCCCAGATAAAAGAAATTGCATCCAAATACGTGTGATTATGCATTTCCAAGACCTTTGAAAGTGATTGGTTCAGACGCTTTAAAGTTCTTCATAACATCGGATACAAAAGTATCTGTGGAGAATACATGTACTGTTTAAACCAATTTGTTGACAGGTTGTCATTTCCCTGTGAATAGCCCCATCCCCTTGGTAGCCTGAATAAGATGGGAACAGACTGACCAAAATCTAGGCCAATTTAAGTACATGTACTTGAAGCATGTAAATAACAACTATGCAACCATGTGCTAATACCAATATTGAATATCGTAATGTTTTTCATATCAGGATGTGACAAATGCAACATTTTATTGTGGATTTTATTACATAAGGTAACCAAAATGCAATTTGTCAATATATGTGTATTTCGTGCTGGTTTTGTCTTCATATACTTAAAATTTCCATTGTTTTTTCAAAGTTACTAAATGCTACTCACTGATGACAAATCACACTTAGCTGACGAATTTAACTTCTATCTGTTTTCAGACACACACCCCAAACACTTATCTCGACAAACGCCTATGTCAATAATATTTCCTCGGGCCCAAGGTTGTTGACATAAACGGGTATGACTGTACTTAAAAGAATTTACTTACAAGTTATTTATCACTATTCGAATAGATTTACTTATAAGTCAATTAGTACTAAATAATTTACTACTATTTAAAGGGATTTACTTGTAAGTAATTTACTTCTATTTAATGGGATTTACTTATAAGTCATTTACTACTAAAACAGATTTAAATACATGTCATTTTCTGACTTCTCTTGAGGATTAAAAAAACAGACCTTCCAGCCATATCTTGGTCTCACCAACCTCCTCTTGTAAGTCTGTGATCAGATAATGTGCAGGTACTGCCAGAAACACCATGGCAACAGCAAACAGTAAGGCCTGACGAACACTCCTGTGCCAAATAAGAAAGAAATGCACATATGAAATGAAATGCTATAGAGATAAGAAGAAGAAAGGTTATACACCGACAAAAGAAGAGGCCATATATATATATATATATATATATATATATATATATATATATATATATATATATATATATATATATGTGTGTGATAAAGTAGGCTATAAATAAAGAATGCTCTATATCCAATAAAGTAGTAGTTAAAATACATACTAAACACAAGTAACCACTTATCCTGACTTTAAAAAAATCACATCCAAATACTCCAGTGAAACTACATTTACATGGCCAGCAAAGTAAGCAGCACCTGGCTGTGCCGCTAGATTGTTTTTCAGTGTCTATAGAAAGCTTGACTATAGTATCCATTTAACTCTGATGACCGTTATTGTCCAGGAGGAAAAGAGTTTCTACGACATTGGACACGTTTTGATGAAAACTTTATATTTTTATTATAATATTTGAATATTTCATTGGAAATCATTACAAAGACAATTAATTAGACAATAAAAACCAGCATTCATTGTGTTTCAGCTTTCCATTGGTTGGTTTGTTTTTAATGCTATTTTAAGCACATTATTCACAAGAAATGAGAGATAAGTGAATGTCCCAAGCCAAAGCCAAAGTCAGTCTTGATTAACACCGAATCATTCAACCCTTGACTTTACAAATCCGACACTCTCCCAACAGAGTTACCACAGCTACCCTCAATTTTCAATGACACTTGTGTGTCTCCATTGTTGACACTATGCCTGTCTCCGTGGGAGCAATAACAATACATCACTGGATGAAATACATATGTGGTACTGCCTTTGGGTTTTGAATATGGTAGTGTCCTGGAATTGCATAAACCCTTTTATTTATTTATTAAATTCGTGTACTCGAGTTTCGTTTGTGACATACAAAGATACCTGAGGGTGATTAATGTACATTGTATCATATTTCAAACTATTGAGTTCTGTCCATCCTATGCTGCACGTGCCAAGTGCTTTCAATGAGAAGAACAGAATGTCTTCAGTGCACAGACAATATCTGTGTATAAATACCTCACCACATGTAAAGCTATTTACATTATGGATTGTCTTGTCAGTCAGTTGTCTACTATAAGGATTTATGTAAGTTTATTAATCTCTTGTATATACAATATCACTATTGTACCACCACATCAATTTTTTTAATGTTTTGTAGCTTTGGTTTATGCAAACTAATGCATACGTTTATATTCTTGTTTAAGATTTAGCTAAGGATTAATATTAGTAATACAAGGTTAAATTTTTAAGAAATGTTTATTACAGTAGGATTCTTATCGAGCAAGGTTAGGTTACTTTTAAACTTGCTGTTTTGTAATTAAAGTGCCAGTAATGTAATCTGTTTAACTTACTGTGTATAACATTATTAAGTTGTTATGCTCATGTCATATATAGTACATGGTACTAGATATGTTTTCAGCAATCCAGTGTCTGGAGTGTCCAGTGTCTGGACTGTCAATGCTGTCTACTGTTGACCAAAGTCTAGTGTCTGGTGCGTTTTGATGACAGAGTGTATCTCCTTGCATGTAATATTGAAGCTGTGGGCACATTTTGGGGTTCGTAAAACCCATTGTATATCTGTCCTATTTTGTTTGCATAAGTTCACTATGAGTGAATTCATGTTACTACATGAGTAAAATACTAAATTGTTTGCTAGCTGAGTAAACTATATCCATTTTTTCCACTCTGTAGTCACTGTGAATCATTCACCTTTTGTGTTTGTATTTTGATTAGTAATTTTGTTGTATTTTTCATTAATACATTTGTATGTTCGTATGTTAATTAAAAAAGTGTTCTGTTGTGAATCTAGAAATTCCACCCGATTATCTTGTTATGGTAGTGTATTTACATTTAAAGTGGTAAAATATGCTTTTCTTGGAATTATCAATATGGAAGTTCACTTATGAACATTCACTATTACAGAAAATTCTCTCAAAATGTTTCTTACAGTAAGGTAAGTTTTCACATTCTTTTCCTTTTAATGGCATATATTATTTTATATTATTTCAAAGCAGAAATTTAACTAATTCATGGGTCTATGCAGTTTATTTTCTCTCAATTCAGTTCAATTTCAAAACAACTGAAAAAAGGATAAATCCTAGTTTAAGATGCTTATTTTTGAAGTGTGACTTTCATTCTTTCAAAATAACATGATAGAAATAAAAGTTACAAAGAAAACTGATCATCCTGACAACTTTCAACCACCTGGATTTTTGGGAGTATTCAATAATTTGTTTTTTTTTTACTTTATTGTCATTTAGTCAAACAAACAAATACATGTACCTTATCTTCTTCAAGTCCAGCAGTGCAAAAAATCACAAAGGCGTCAGTCTTGCTAGGCCTTTCAATAAAACCAAACTGATCCTAGCTTCCATATGAATCAACTTGGTGTACAGGACTCCCCTTGGATGGGGTACCTGGCAATCAAAAGTCAACACCCCAAACTTATCCTAGCTTCCATATGAATCAACTTGGTGTACAGGACTCCCCTTGGATGAAGTACCAGGCTATCAAAAGGCAACACCCTAAAAACCAATGTTGATACAAATTCACACATTAGATCATGGCTGAACTTGTAATGGGTCTCATGAATTTGAAAGTCTGCATCAGTGGTACAAACCTCTTTAGAATCTAGATAGTCTAAAAACACAATATTCATATTTTGCACTATCTCCTACTCATTGATGGTTTACATTATCAATCATTATAATAATAAGACAGACTTTCAAACTGGAAATACACTTACGAGTCTTTGTGAAATCGCAAGACCCAGATAAACTCAAGCAAGGCAGATCCCATGTGACGCACATTCTGAAACAGATAAAGATTTTATGCCTTTTGATCACCATTGCTGAAATCACACTCCAACAATAATTGATCTGTGAATCATGTCACATGATATGCATTATATCTGTACACTTTTTTGTGAAATTACATGGAACCTGAAAGGGGATGGGTGGGTGAAACAAGTCTGTTCTGATTGTAATAACAGATGAGTGACTATAAGTTATAATATCATCATATCATTCTACATACTGACTGCAATCCTTTCGATATTTCATTTACAATTCTTAACAAAGATATGAAAAGGCAAGAGTACTGTGTACAGCTTACATATTGTTTGATATTCAACTGTGTAGGTTTGGTTGTTTATAACTGAATTAGGACATTATTGATCAAGAGATCTCAATAACCTCAACCTTTGGTTCAGAATGGCTGGTTTTAAATAATGTGCAGAAACTATTATTTTCTTATTAGATTTACCGTGAATATAACCATTACACCCCTGAATCTTTAGGTGTTCTTTAACATTAAGTGGAAGTCATCCACAAAGTTTCATCAATAAACTTAATCAAGAACAAGTTAAAAACTTTATAAAAAACAAACGTTATTTTACATAACCCATTTTTCCTTCGAGTCAAAATGAATTCTGACCACTGACCTTTTGCCCCCAGTGTAAATAGATATCTTCCATATTATATATGGGGAAAGGTGTGAGGAACTGATACTACGGTAATGTGATCAGATAAGTATTTACAAAGAAATAGAAAAGATTTCCTTACTTTTCCATCAAATACAATCCATGGTCATATTCACATCAGTAGGTAAGAGGAGGAAATGTGTGTTTAATCTGGATTTTTAACATAGCTTTAACAATTTTCCAGTGCTATCACTACAATGTTTACAGCTTGACAGTTTATAGTGATGTCTAGCACTGGGGCATCATGCCACAGACATGTAGCATGATGTTGCTCCCAGTCACATTGTCCTGACACTAGGTTGATCAGTCCTAATACTAATCTCTTAATGCTAAGTACCAAGTGAGGCAGCTGCTAGTACCATTTTTATAAGCCTTTGGTATATCTCGATTGGGATTGGAACCCGTGACCTCCCACATCCAAGGCGGACACTCTAACCCCTAGACCACCAGAATGGTTAGAGGAGGAAATACAGTAGCATCCAACCCCTATTCACATCGCTCTATAGTAGCATGATGATTCTAAAGAAAGAATGAATCTCCCTATCCTGAATGCAGCATAACAAAAGATTATGTCTTAAACTTATCCATAGGTGATTTCTGTGGGATTCCAGAATTACCCCATCAGACTTTCCATCAGTGATTGTTGCAATCTTCGTTGATTGTGGTTGATGTTTGTCATCTCCTATAATGTCCAGTGAAGCTTTGACATTATATAAAGTATTGACTAATGGGCATTCTGATGGAGGCAATATTCTGTAGATTTATTTGATCACCACCATACAACTTAACTCCTTTCCACAACTAGATTTGGAATGTTCAGGTAAGGCTGTGTTGTCTTCCTCATTGACTGGGGAATGTCCTCTCCTGTATGCTCAGAGTGCATGGGTATGACATTCCATACATGAGTGATGAGACGGTGTTGTCACCTTGCATAAAAAGGACTGCATGTCAGATGCACTAGTAGTGCTAAGAAATATCTGAGACCGTCAGCTGGGCCAGGCTGGATGGCCGGACAAAAGGCCCCAAATATGATGCCAGTGCACAAAGTACTGGTTTCATAGATATGGTTGGTTCAACTCATCAGCCAGCTGTCTTACCAGCCAGGATTGTCTACTGGACTCATGCTGAAATTGATGTAGTAACTGCTGAGTGCTGTTTGCTTTATCAGTCTGAGATGACAGATTTATGCCCACAAAAACTACATTGATTGGCCAGCTGTCTTAACCAGTTGGTTAGAAGACAGGATGACATACTTTGAATCATCTGTAACTAGAGACCACAGCCAACTGGCAAAGCTGAAAGGTAATACAACACAGCCAACTTCAACTGGCAGGGACTGGGATTTGTGCACAGTGGACTGCCAAATTGGATTTAAAATGGCTCTAGTTTTCTCCAATTCACCCATCAACACCACAGGCTTGTTGTTGTATGTGTAGGACATTAGTTTCTAATGAGTGGAATAGTTATGACAGGGTATATGCTGATAAGTTCTGTTCAAGTAATCATTGCATTGCTGTAGGTGCATATAGGTATCTTGGCTGGGCATTGGTGTGGCATCTCAATGTCTTGCCAGTGATTTTTTTAAATTCACAAAGATGCTCTCATGGAATGATGCATAGTAAAATGTTTATGAATTATATATGAATGAAAATTTACTGAGGTTTTATTGTCATATACAGTATTATTCAAGGATGGTTTATTGTTCAGCCTTTGCAATTTTAAAAGACTGAGTTCAATTTACTCATTGCTGCACATGCAAAGTGCCTGCAGTGAAAAACCCAGTTTCTCAAATTCTCTAGCCATGGATTTTCAACATAATTAGATTACTTAGAGTTAATTTTCACTGACTTTTCACATGGTTTTTATCACAAAGTTGTCCACTTACAGAAGCAATCTTCAATTATAGAGCTGTTTATCTATGCAGAGTTTTGTGTAACCTAGATGCTTAAGAAAATGGTGATGTTGGTTTGGTGGATGGTATTGGTACACTCGTAGTGAGGGACCAAAGCATCAGGACAAATGGGTCATAAGGGAGTAATGAGGTTCTCATGTGATCTTCAGCAGTCTGATGGGTGATTGGGTCATTGTGTTGGTGTATCTTGATCATCTGATGAGAGCTGTGGAACAGGAAATACAATGATCATCAACTGGACACCAAAGATAGAAATGTTACATTTTTTAAATCAATATTACTCAATATCACTGATTGAAATCAATATTTAATAGCACTATAAAAAAAAAACTCAATCAAAAATACATCTTACTTGTGGATGAAACAAATTATTCATATTTGTGTATAACTCCTACACACCAGCCACCCTTGGTAATAGATGCATACATTGTACATATTTGTGTACAAGTTCAATACATTGATTATCCTGGAGATAGATCCATATATCAATCATATTTGTTATTCAGCTACCTAGACTGATTCATGTTTGATTACTTATTGATATTACTACATGTTCTGACCAGTTCCATTTAGGAATAACATTTACTTGTATCACTGGCCACTGTGATGTCCATACTGAATATTAAATCAGTTTCATTCAGAATAAACAGGACTGTGTTAAAAGACTTCTGGTGAAAAATCCATGCCAATATGACTATCCATTCTGGAAAATTTGTAAGAGGATTTTCAATGCATGCCTTGTTGCAGCCATATTGGATGCCTGCAGGAAATAAACTTCTCTTGGGTCAAACCAGATATCATAACAAGTCTTCTGGTGAAATATTTATATGACTTTCCACCTGGAAAGAAACAACATTTTCACAATAGCCACTGTGGCAGCCATATTGGGTGTCACACCAAGACAACTTCACAACTAACCAGACACCATAAGACAAACTTTGGTGAAAACCCAATGTTCATATGACTTTCCATTTATTGGGAGTAGCAATAACAAGACTTTAAAGATGGCTGCTGGTGTGGCTTATCTAATGTCAGATAGGCACTATGTGTACATTCATTCAGAACCAGCTAGACAAAAAAAATATATTATTTTAGCACAAACACCATGTTGATATGACCATCCATTTAGGTGCGGTATTGATAAGATGTTAAACTGGATGTCTGGGTGGCACTATTTTCATTTAGGACGAATTAGACATCAAAAGAAATGGAAACAAGATCTTGATTCAAAGGAGTAGAAATAACAAGATTTTCAAGATGGCCACTGAAGTCAATTGTCCTTTAGAACTATTAAGACCATGTGATGGTTGTCATTTTTCTGAAAGCAGGATGAGCAAATATGAAATGGTTTGTTCCACAACAAGCAAAATCTCCTAACCTTTCACAGACTACTTGTTTTTATTTTAAATGTGACAATGGCATACAATACTATGGTAAAAAAGTCAGAACATATTTTAGACTTACCATATTTACTGTATATGTTAGGACAGCATAATTGTTGTTACACCATAAAGTAATTTAAAAGTAATTTTTTGAACTATAAGTTCTGAGACACAAAGTTTTTTTCCAGTCACAAGTTGTGGGACACCTTTTAAATCATTCAAAAATTATGTGTTGGAAAATGTACTCCAACTGAAATTTTATTTAAAAAAATATAAAACTGTTTGAGATAAAACTCTTTAATCCACTGCAGCAGCATCTCATCAACACAACCTTTCTCCTGCACATGTACAATCCATTCTTTTGGCTTTTTCTTACCATGAAAAATTGTTAGAAGCAACAACATCACCTGAAAGTGTAAACTGCAAGGACAAAAGTCAGATTTTATTGTAATGTGCAATGGGGGGGGGGGGGGGGCAAGCACAAATGCATTACAAATTGATTTCCTTTCCTAAGTCTTGGGACATATGACCAAAGTGACAAAATGTTTCACCATAAAATCTGGGACAGGAAGAAAACTAATTATTTTATCGTGTTCCAACATATAAATTTAATATGGTAAGTTGGGTCCAAACCAAGCAGACCTTTATCTGTCATCACATATAGCACCAGCAGATAAGGGTCTATATTATTTGTTCTACTGAACTCCTAAAATCTTCATACACCCAAATAAGCAGGTGAATTATGTGATGGCAGTTCTGTGTCCATGCAACTTACAGTTGGAGCTGCTTTTTGAGTAAATATGGTAAGTGTTGCTTATTTTGCCACTAGCCTTTCAAATCAAATGTTAAGTGAGCTGCCTTTTGAGTAAATATGGTAAGTGTTGCTTATTTTGCCACTAGCCTTTCAAATCAAATGTTAAGTGAGCTGCCTTTTGAGTAAATATGGTAATTGTTGCTTATTTTGCCACTAGCCTTTCAAATCAAATGTTAAGTGAGCTGCCTTTTGAGTAAATATGGTAAGTATTGCTTATTTTGCCACTAGCCTTTCAAATCAAATGTTAAATGAGCTGCCTTTTGAGTAAATATGGTAATTGTTGCTTATTTTGCCACTAGCCTTTCAAATCAAATGTTAAATGAGCTGCCTTTTGAGTAAATATGGTAAGTGTTGCTTATTTTGCCACTAGCCTTTCAAATTAAATGTTAAATGAGCTGCCTTTTGAGTAAATATGGTAGTGTTGCTTATTTTGCCACTAGCCTTTTAAATCAAATGTTAAATGAGCTGCATTTTGAGTAAATCTGATAAGTGTTGCTTATTTTGCCACTAGCCTTTCAAATCAAATGTTAAATTAGCTGCCTTTTGAGTAAATATGGTAGTGTTGCTTATTTTGCCACTAGCCTTTCAAATCAAATGTTAAATGAGCTGCCTTTTGAGTAAATATGGTAGTGTTGCTTATTTTGCCACTAGCCTTTCAAATCAAATGTTAAATGAGCTGCAATTTGAGTAAATATGGTAGTGTTGCTTATTTTACCACTAGCCTTTCAAATCAAATGTTAAATGAGCTGCCTTTTGAGTAAATATGGTAGTGTTGCTTATTTTGCCACTAGCCTTTCAAATCAAATGTTAAATGAGCTGCCTTTTGAGTAAATATGGTAGTGTTGCTTATTTTGCCACTAGCCTTTCAAATCAAATGTTAAATGAGCTGCCTTTTGAGTAAATCTGATAAGTGTTGCTTATTTTACCACTAGCCATTCAAATCAAATGTTAAATGAGCTGCCTTTTGAGATTTTGAACAAAGATATTAATATATTTATTTTAAAAAATGTATAGCCCTTCTTCTGTAAAAGTCTTCAAAATATTATGAACAGTAAAATATGATTTTCTCACTTCTATCTCAATTTGATCTAAGACATGACAAATTCTTATGAGGAACAGTAGACTTATTTTTCTCACATCTATTTTAATCTGATCTCATGTGTTAAACATTTTATGGATTATTAGCTATTATCCCAAAATCAGGTTCACCAATTAATTTTAATGGATATACTATTAGGCTGACATAACTTGACTGTATAATGACTTACAGGAATGTTGGTGGCAGCATACATCACCATGCCCAGAGTGTAGACCAGTCGTCCTAACAGCAATAAGTCTTCACCAAGCAGATCAAGTGTATTTTCCTTCCTATAAGAACATTTTTTTTGTTTAATTGTTAACATCAATAAAATATGTCATTGATCTAACTTTCATGTATCAAGCTACTGCTTTGATATACATTACTGACTGATTGATTGATTGATTTATTGATTGATTCATTGATGTTTTACACCATAAGTCTTAGGACACATAAATTATATTAAAAAGTAATTTTTTTATGACCAATAAATGTTGTGACATGACATTATAGTAATATTGCATACAGTATAATTCTTGGGACATCTTTGATATCTTTGTTTTATTAATAAACTGATTGATGTATTTTACTGATTGTAATGACACCCCAAAAAATTACTTTGTAGTTGTTATGGGGACTATCATCATGAACTATTACATGGAATGTTATAAGTTAAACTATAATTTATTTTAAAAGTCAATAAATTTGTTGAATTTTTCTGTTTTCTTTATTATTCTACCTAATTTAGATTTGTGTATAATTTGACTGAACAATGACAAGAATTGAGCATTCACAGATTACTCCAACAGTAACCTCTACCATTTGACTCTACCATATTTTCCGGCCTATAAGTCGATACTTTTTTACTTGAAAGTTAGGGCTTTGTCTTATACTCTGAATCGACTTATATAAGGACTATGTCATTGAAAGTTTATATAAGTTAGTTCGTAACTACAGGTAATAAAATGAACTACAACATGAATGTGCTTTCAATTATAATAAAACAAGCATGGGCTGTTTATTCAGCTGTGTTAATTGATAACAGAATATAGCAGTGATTTGTTCAGAAGTAAAATCACAAGCATGTTAGCATTGGTAATGCAATTTCACAATTGCCGGTAATATGGAATATCATACAAAGATACCATTACTAGTGTAAAATATGAAGCCAAGATATTGACCTGGCCTCATCTTATATTCCGAATCGACTTATATATGGACGAAGGATGGAAAATAAGTCGAATTAGTGAATTCAACTTATACTCCACATCGACTTATAGGCTGGAAAATACGGTAGTTAACTATTCTTTGTTTATGATTTAATGCATTATAAGTCTGTATCAATGCACCAGTAACTACGTTTTTATTTTGCCTTGAAAGTGTAATTACTTAACTTGTTAAAATGTGATTTGAAAGTGTAATTACTTAACTCATTAAAATGTGATTCCAGTATGACAATAACAAAATAAAATAGGGTTTTGTTCAGCACTTGCATTTAGTGAACATATTTACATAATGTTATCACTGCATATACCTTGAAGATCTGAACCTGCATTGAATATAGTACATCTTTTGAATCATAACCACCAATGCCTTGAACTTAAAAAAATTCTCAAAAATACAGTAAAGAAGATCAGAAATAATGCTTCAAAAAAAATTGTAATACATTGTGCTGTTAAAAACTCAGCTATAGTTTACTCTGATGTAAGCAACCTTAAATCCTGTTAATACTGCTTGGTAACCATGGTACTCAAAGACAATTACACATCAATGTACTGGCATATCCACTTGACAAATTCCATCTTAACCCAAACCAGTTTTAGGGTTTAACAATTATTGCTGTTGCAAAACAAAAGACAAAATTTACCAATTGCAAATGTTTGATTCAACCAGCTTTCCAAATTTCAATATATGTATGTGAAAATAAATTATGACTTTGTTCATCCAAAACACAAAACTAAAATATATTGATCTTAGTTGATCTGTATTCAGAATTTGAGCCCTTATGATGATCATTCTTTCATGAACATGTAACAGTAATGTGAATATATGCTGATTATGTGCCTTATACAATTAAATGTGTGTACCTTTTCATAAAGATTACCTTAATTGGTAAAAACAGTGAATAAAGCAAAATATGCATCTAATACTTTTGAGAATAGCCATGGATTTACATGATGCTAAGTGTAAGTACTATAAATTTAGCACAGCATTGGTCTCCCAGGAAACTCTAACTGGCCCATGAATTATGAAGTTTTTATTTACCTTTATTTAATTGCATGTTGGATAAATAGGAAAATATGCAAATCCAAAATAATGACAAAATATATGATAGTGGTTTACATGTGGTTATTGAAATAGCTTGTCACTGTTGTGTGACATTTGTTGATCTTGTCAATTTGTCTTGACAGTTTTTGTGTATAAATTGCTGGGACACTGAAAATGCTATATTTTTCATATGTCTATAAGTCTTTGGACATGGAATAATTATTTACATCTTGCAGCCATTATGGTAATTTTAAAGTGAACATGGAATTACCTGAAGTATATCTGCATATAACATTGAATAATGCACCAATGAGAGAGAGAGAGAGAGAGAGAGAGAGACAGAGAGAGAGACAGAGAGAGAGACAGAGAGAGCAAACAAACAGACACACCTGTCAAAGTTCTTCATCAATGAATAGAAGAAATAGCCAGCCACTGGTGCAAAGTGATTTGGCACAGGTGTTGGTTCTGGTTTTGTGCGACCTTTTCCAAATCTGCGCGTTTTGCTATCAATCCTTTTTTGTACTATCTGCTGCCATGTTTCAGAGCCATCTTGGTCTCCTTTCAGCTCCTGAATCTTACTTTTAGGCGCCACATCAGTGGATACCTTTTGGGAATCTACTGGCTGACTTAACTCCTGAGCTGATGTTGCCAACACCTACAGAAATATAATGTTCACCTATTTGTTACATGCATTCAAAAGATCTACATAGTCAATAAAAATCAGGAAAGTATACAGACCCATACCTGTTGCTGCATGCTAATAAAAGTTGCAATCCCTAGATTTCTTTATCACAGTCAAGATGATTTCTAAAATAAGTAAATGGGAGTTCAGTGGGGGTCAACACTCTGATAAGGTCTCAAAGAAATGAATGTGAGGACAGAAGAGGTCTACTCTCTGATAAGGTCAAAACTAGATCATATGGGAGGCCAGTGGAGGTCTACAATGTGATAACACTTCAGAAAAGTAAATGAGAGTTCTTTGGAGATCCACTCTCTAATAAGGTTTCAAATAAATGAAGGGAAGGACAGTGGAGGCCTCTCTCTCTCTCTCTCTCTCTCTCTCTCTCTCTCTCTCTCTCTCTCTCTCTGAGGTCTCTAATAAATGAATGGGAGCACAGTGGAGGTATACTATTTGACAAGGTCTCAAATAAATGCATGGGTGGACAGTGGAGGTCTATTCTCTGATAGGGTCTCAAACAAATGAATGGGTGGACAAACGAGGTCTATTCTCTGATATGGTCTATAAAAAAATGGAAGGTCAGTGGAGGTCTACACTTTGATAATGTCTCAAAAAAGTAATTGGGAGTTCATTGGAGATCTCTCTACCTCTCTAATAAGGTCTCTAATAAATGAATGGGAGCACAGTGGAGGTCTACTCTCTGACAAGGTCTCAAATAAATGCATGGGTGGAAAGTGGAAGTCTATTCTCTGATAGGGTCTCAAACAAATGAATGAGTGGACAGACGAGGTCTATTCTCTGATATGATCTATAAAAAAAATGGAAGGACAGTGGAGGTCTACACTTTGATAATGTCTCAAAAAAGTAATTGGGAGTTCATTGGAGATCTCTCTCTCTCTAATAAGGTCTCAAATAAATGAATGAGAGCGCACTCGAGGTCTACTCTCTGATAGGGGCTCAAATAAATGAATGGAGGACAGTTCAGGTCTACTTGTTCATAAGGTCTCAAATAAACAAATGGGAGGACAGTAATGATCTATTTCTGATAAAGGGAGGACAGTTGAGGTCTACACTCTGAGATGGGCTCAAATAAATGAAAGTGAGGGCAGTAGGGATCTACTCTTTGATAAGATCTCAAATAAATGGGAGAACAGTCAAGGTGAACTTTGATAATGTTTCAAATAAATGGATAGAGAAGGTCTACTTTCTGACAAGTTCTCAAATAAATGATTGGAAAATTAAAATTGCACTCTACTTTTAAACTGTCTTTATTTTCATTAGGCTTGGTATTCTGCCTTTTCTACATAAATTTTAATCATTAAATACTGCTGAAAGAGGGGTTGACTTGCTTGCCATTTATTTGTTCAATCCAGCATATAGGGGGTTTCATGGTTACTAGCTCACCAGATGGTGTATCAGTGCAGCTCACTTCTGGATAGTTCAATAATTGAAGATGGCAGAGTCGTAGATCAAGAAAATGTGATAAACCGCTCACATTTTGCAAGCAGGATCGATATCTCACTATCTTAAACAGCAATTCTATCAATATTTGATCAATTGTTGTTACATCTTTAATTTTTTTCACTAACCTGCACTGCAGCCTGCTTAAAAATAAATGTTTTCTGCCCATTTCAGATCTCCATTTTCTTTCCATTACTACATTATATACTAGTTTGTATTATTCTTGCAATTTATCTCGCTTGAAGAATATTGAAAATATGTTTATTTTTAAGGTTCTTTTATTATTGATTTAGACTGTTGCATTTCTATTAATGTTAATTATATTTTTCCTGTAATAAACTTTTATAAATATATTCAAAATGCACAAATGTCATTCGTGCTTGAACAGAGAGGTGCATATATGACTTTCCTTGATGATTATTTTAATTTTATTTCCTTGAATGGCAGAACTTTTAGAGTATACAATTTGGAGAAATATCCATGTTAGATACACCATGCATGTATAGGACATTTGTGGTTCTCACCTATCTGCCTGTCTGTCTGTATGTGCATCTGTCTCATTTCATCTGGTGCATGGGTATGTACAGTCGGCTGCACTTATATGCATCGATTCGGGACCGATGCTATGATATGCAATTAGGCGGCATATGCACTAAACCGGCGATCATGTAATGGCGTGTATCTGGTGCAGCATGCATACTGATACCCATTATTTCTCCGAAACAAGCCCCCATTTGGCCAAGTTCATTTAAATGTGATGTGATTTGCTCTGGTATCGTATGGAAATCAGTTTTGTCAGTAGATAGAGGAGCAGACTTGTGGTCAGCGCTCCAGTCTTAATCCATCGAATTTAATGACCAGACTGGATCGGATTCTTAACGAGGGCGATGTGAGTTTGTGTTAAAGCTAAAGAGTGGTAAAGCTGTCGACCTTGCTTATTATGGTTGTCTCTACTATCGCGCCTCCTGGTGATCAACAGAGAATCAGAGAGCTAATGCCGTCTTGGTAATATTTATGGTTATGGTGACCAACAGAGATCTAATAGCTGTGATGTTGATATTAACAGACCTCATTAATCAACCTTGACCGCCAATGTTCGGAATCGGTTTCTTTTCATTTTGAAAGGAACAATTTTGAACAATGCAGTTATCCGAAGCAACTTAACACATAATAATGCATGTTCGGACCAGAAAAATTTATGCAATACATGTAATGCGAAATATGCATATAGATGATATGCAATTGTCCGACATTGATATCCATTGAAAACAATGGTAACAAATCGGGACTGGCACAAAGCTATGCAATATGGCAGAATATACAGTTATACGATATGCACATATCTGGAGCAGACTGTATATCCTTAAATGAATGTGTTCGCATACATGTATTACATAAACATAATTCAGGTTAAAAACGAGTATAATATGATGCTAAGATAGAACGAGAGACTGATAGATAAAGACAACAAAGATGAAAATTTGTGAGTATCCATTTATTATTGATTTGCAGGGCTTTTTCTTACACGCAGTCTCTTTTTTTAAAATCATACTGTTTGCAATTTTACTTCCAGTCACGTGGATTAATATTGATTTAAAATATGAACCCAAAGTAATAGGACGAAATCTCTGAAATAATTTTTATTTTTAAAACTTACATCTTTATTGCAAGGAAAGTTAAACAGAATTAATCTAATTTTAAGAAGGCTGTTCTAAATGAATTTGCAGGTGGCAATCAGAAATCTTGTCTAAAGACTCCATCAACTTTGAAAGTTTTTGCATGTACCATCCGACACTTGATGTTTCAAAATTCTAAACGAAAATGAAACAAGTTAAAATGTCATTAATCTAAACATTGTACAATGACCCAAATATGAATAAATATTCCATCAGCATTAATTACACTACTTTATCGTTATGATAGCTAATGTAATTATTGCTTTGTGAATACATTAATATACTGTTCTATTTTTAAAATTAAAAACATACAAACTTTTCTGAATTAAAATATTTAGTATTACAGATCAGCTGCCGTATTGAATTCGTGTTATAATTTTCTTATCAAACTTGTGTTATAACTTTCTTAACTAGCGTTTTAAACGAACTATTAGTCTTGCGAAAGTAACTAAGAAAGAAGGATATATCAACATATGAAAAATGCAAATTGTTGATATTGTTTTCTTTATAGTTATGCAGCCAAAAATGTGCAATAAATGATTAAAATCAGAGAGCAAGATGAAATGTTTCTACAAATGTATCTGAAATTATGGATAATGAATCTATATTATCAGGTATAATATAAATATAGACAGTGTATTTAATTAATTGACATTTTTAAAGTATGGAAAGTAAATATTCAATTATCTGATATAATGTAAGTATGGACACTGAATCTAATTATCTGATTTATTGTCTATAATTATTCTCCACGTATGAACAAAATAAGTTTGACATATATAATTGATTCATTGATTTTCCTTTGTTGACTTTATGTTTCAGTAATCAAGTGTAGAACAGTAAACTATCCAGAACTGGAAATTTTTTGTGGGCATGCACATTGGAGCCAAGGGAGATAATTCTAGGCACTACGATCAGTAACTCCATTGCAACCATGAAACTCCCTATATACTGGTTTCAATCCACATCATTCATTATCTGGGTCAAAATCACTCACTGATATATTCATTATTAATATTATATAGTTCATAACTTGAGAGCTCTTGTCATTGTCACTATCATCAACCATTAATTGCCGACTGAAATCATTATCTGAAAATAAACCATATTGGCAATCAGCCATTTAGATATTCTACATAGCACAAATTTTAATCATACATTTGTAAAATTTTACTTTAAAGGTTAAAACTACAAAAGAAGGGGGGGGGTCGATTGGCTGAGTGGTTTAAATTGCTCTCCATTACGGATCACTGCCATCTCACATCTGTCTGTGTGGGTTTGACTCTCAGATTCTGCCAGTATGGGTATGTGAGAAAGCTTGCCAGTAGCTTCTCGTGAGTTGGTGGTTCTTTTCGTGGCTTATCACAGGTTCTTCCTCCACCATTAATACTGGCTGCCATGTATAGCCTATCATGTGCTGAAAATGGCATTAAACCCTAAAAAAAAACAACAACAAAAGAATACTTGTTCCAGGACCCATCATGCCAATCAAATTTATTTAACATCCATCCATGACAAACAAAAGAACCCAGATGTGTAAAAAGGTGCCAACTCAAAAAGAGACAGATGTCATGACAGGCACTATACCTCTACCATAGACTTACTATATGTTAAGTATTGACAGTTAAAAACTATATAGTACTTTGCCAAGTATATTTATTTATCAGTGACTTTAAACTAATTTGCGAGAGTTCTCACTCATCATTTCTTTCCAAGTGCATGAATTTATATACATTTTGCATTCTACCCATCCTAGCAGTATCTTTGTGTTAGCCTTAGTCTACCCAAACTTAAATATATGGTAGTGTAACATTCTATAAGCCCCTGGGTTACCTAACTTCAATATATGATATCCAGATGAAGTATTCTATGAGGCCCTGGGCTATCTAACTTCAATATATGATATCCAGATGAAGTATTCTATAAGGCCCTGGGTTATTAGACTTCAGTATACAGTAGTCATATGTAGTATTCTATAAGCCCCTGGGCTACCTAACTTCAATATATGATATCCAGATGAAGTATTCTACAGGGCCCTGGGCTTTTTGACTTCAATATATGATATCCAGATGAAGTATTCTATAAGCCCCTGGGTTATTTGACTTCAGTATACAGTAGTCATATGTAGTATTCTATAAGCTCCTGGGCTACCTAACTTTAATATATGATATCCACATGAGTATTCTATATAGCCCTGGGCTATTTGACTTCAATATATGATATCCAGATGAAGTATTCTATAAGCCCCTGGGTTATTTGACTTCAGTATACAGTAGTCATATGTAGCATTCTCGAAGTCCCTGGGTGACATCAATTTCAGGTAGCCAATGGACTCTGTGTACAAGAATGATCAGACCACAGTATTTACTTTCAATTCGGTGTTGTCAAACATGGCTCTATTTTTATAAAACATGTGAACTAAGAATGGAGCATGTATTGGGCTCAACAATTCAGGACTCATTACACAGAAAATAATATGTACAAGTTTTTATCACCATGTCTGATTTTGTAGTCTTCTTATAGTTCTTACCTCTAGCATATCCAATCTCTGTCTGATGTTGTAGTTCCTGTCATAAAACTCACTGGTTAAATAGTCTGCCACCTAGTGTCAAAAGAAACACACAAAAAATCAAAGATAGATAACCTCTGACTAAATAATGTCATTGCACAGAAGGTTAAACAATGCATGGTACCTTCCATACTTCATGGAAGTACTTCAGTTATATCCTTAAAACCAAATTTACCCTATTCCTTAAAACCAAATTTACCCTATTCCTATCACAACCCTGATCTTTACTCGTTGCTGTTCAGTGATACACAAATAAATGAAAAAGCAATACTAATGGATTAAATTGGGACTCAATTTGGCCAATATTTATCTTAAAAAGTATGTGTAGACTTAAGACATTTGCTTCAACAGGTTTTAGAAAGATTTAAATTTTCAGCCAATCAGATCACTGGATTCTATTTAAGTCTAAAGTTTTATTGGTAAAATTCAGGCCTGTAGTCATTTGGATATGATTTAAAAATGTTCTTGACCATCAAGAACTTTACTTTTTAAATTTCCTAGATACAGATACATATAACAGCTCAGATTGACTGACTGATTGATTGATTGGATTGATTGATTGATTGATTGATTATCTGGCTGTGTGGCATTTAATAGCACATCATCATTTGAAAACTGTTAATTGATGAGGAGACAATTTAAGCAAAATGTTTTGCCCAGAGACACATGCCACAGTGGCCATCCCAAACTGGTCTTCTCAGTTTTTGAAAACCACACTCTCCTGTTCCTGAGTCCAGCTTGCTAACATTGGATCCATCATGACCACTACAAACTTCACACATGAGAGAAAAGTTTTAAATCCTACTTTATCCAATATAAAGTGTCTCTTTAAAACAAAGCTACTTATACCCAAAGATTTTTTGGCATCAACCATTTACATGGATAGTGGTTTAGTGGTTACAAACAATGAGCCATTTCTGCTATTTGGGAGTTTTTAAAATAAAACTGATGACTTAGTATACCTATATAAATAATCATAAATGAAACTGTAACATGTTCTTCATCAATAAATAAATGAGCTAACTCCAAGCAGGGTACAGTGTTACTGAGACTTAAATATACATTTAAGGCCTAACTATATAATGTAAACAATGAAAGGTAAAATGAAGGTTTTAATTAGTTTATTAATTTGCAATTCTAGCTAGAATTGTTTACAAAGTATATGATCCTCCTCCCACATTAAGGGACATAATTTGCAAAGGGGAAGAGTTTGTGGCAAGAAACTGGTACAGACATATGCATATACATGTATATATGTATATATCAGCATGAACATTCTAAGCTGATTAAAAAACTAAAAGAGGAATGTTTCATAGGTCACTACTAAAAATAGTATTACAAACTGGATGGTGAAGTTCTCTAAGTAATGAATATTATAGGTAGATGGTGCTATGGAATGCAAAGCCTTATGGTGTGAAGGTCTGATGAAAAAATATAACATGAATTTCTAAGGTCACAAGACACAATATTCATTACTAAGTCATTTTTCAAGAAATTTACAAAAACTGGACAATGTTTCAAAATATTTCCAGGAATTCAATTAAGACCATTTTCTCCTTTTACTTCTCAAACTTTGAAACCAATTCTGATATTCTTCAGCAAAAACAAGATTTCAAATCAGCTGTCAATGATGCCAGACTGGGACCATTTCATTTATGACAAACAAGACATCATGTTTTAGCACAACACCATAGTGATCTGAATTTATATTTTGAAAAGAAACAAAAAAATTATTTTCAAGATGGCTGTCATAGTGGCCATACTGGATATTAGTTTGCTACCATTTTCAATTATGACCAACTAGATGCAAACTTGCCAAACCCCTTTCTGTGAGGTATAAGCATAATTATTGCCATTTGTGGCACAAAAAGTGAAATGTGGGCACAAAAAGTGAGTGGGCACAAAAAGTGAAATGTGGGCACAAAAAGTGTAAAATACATTACATGTCAAAATTTACTGCATGTAAGAAAATGATACATTTTTACTACAAACCCAGTTCTGCAGTTGGTCAATATTCTAGTCTCATATGGAAAAATCCATATGGATTAAAACCAGAACACAAACACAAAATATACTGAAAAATAATATTCAGCACTAACTTTAGACTACATCTGTAACTTTTGCTGAATGATTACAATTTGGGATTCTGCATTGATAATAGTCAGGTGCTCAGAGTCCTGTTTTACATTATTTTCATATCCTTCTTTTAAAATTTGTAAAGCGGTGCTGATTTATTCTTTTTTTCTGATCTTACAGCTTTTGAAATTTGAAAAGATCCATCTGCTTAACATTTTCCATCATATAACATTCACAACTCACACAGTAAAGGTGGCACTCTACAGTTTTGTACTTTGCATAGGGTTAGATTTTTAAAGAAAAAAGTCCCCCCCCCCCCCCCCCTTTTTCACTGGTTATACTAGTCATGTAAAAATGACCTTGTTATCTTGCTATTGTTCAAAGAACTTTTCCCTTTATTTGGGTGATAACTGATGTGTAAAAGATGAGTAAAAGAATATACAGCTTGGCCTTACTTCTGATGTGCACCTTTAAAAAAACCTGCTAGCTCCACTTGGACTGTTTCATTTTCTGGACTTCAGAGGTAAGTTGTACAAACAAAAGAGCTGATAACTTTTTTTACATTTTATATATTTGGCAATTCATTCATTGCACTTTCAGAAGCTAGTATTGTTTAGTTATGGCAAAATTCCTTTTCCCTAGTTTAAAGGCATAAAACCTAAGATTTTCGACTTTTTTGTTCTTGCAAATGCATGATATTATGAAAAGTATAATAGAAATAATAAGCAATTACAGGTCATTCAGTTTCAAAAAATGTACAAATGTAAGTTTAATCAATGAAAATATAACGATTTTCTGTACGGATTGCTAATTAATTATGCAGAAACGGAATTTACCAATATTCTCCAAAGTCGCAGTGTCACGTAACGTGCGTCAACAAATATGGAAATCGAGGTAAGCATTTGTTTCTCTTTTGATGTAATTATTGCCATATTCTTCATATTTCTTCATCTGTCCTTCTCCTTAGTTCTTTATAGTCACCCAGAATATATGTATTGCTTATAGATTTCTCATTATATATGATAAATTACAAGAAGTAGGCAAAAAGGTCAATAAGATGGAAAATCCTGACAATAAGAGGTTCCTCTAAGGGACCATTCATGAAAGTGTTTACTTGTTGTGTTTGTGTTACATTGTAAGATAAACCAACTAAAAATATGATAATTTGTATCATTGTAATCAGAACCGCTATTAAAAGGTCTCGCTAAAGCCGCTTCTTAGACTCAGAATAAAGTTTTTGATTTTCTTGTGCATTTGCATTACCACCTCACGCTCATGTATCCAATAGTCGATGTGATTGCACATTTGTTTGTATATTTACACATTTGCTTCATTGCATAACACAAAAATTAATATTTTCCCACATAACATTTAATGCATTTATTTTATTTGGATTTTTGTTACTGACAATTTTTATAAAAATTTAGGCAGGACTTCGACCTGGTTGTTTTAGATGAAGTCGTGCTCCTTGTTGCACAGAGGTATATTCAAGATGTCCTGGCAGCAGAAGAAGATAATGATTACAACCGGGAGAAAAAGCATACTGCTAATAGGCAGTTTATTTTATGGACTTGATGGATAACTAAGTACTGACAACAGACATGTCGTTCCAAGCTGTTGTGTATGGCGTATAATGGATAAATAATTCTGGCTAGTACCATTGGCTTTACTCAAGGAAGACTTGGGTGATCTATCCAATGATATGATGAGTGAATAATATAACTTATGTTGATTTTAAGTTGTATAAAGCATTTCTTTTGTAGTATGCAATTTTTATTTTGCATGAACAAGTTTTGTTAAACATTTTTTTAGCTACCTACCCACTAAACAATGATTATATGTATGGCTATGTTTTGAAAGCAACTGTGAGGAGACTATTTATTAAAAGCATAGGATGAATTGAAGTTGACTAGCATTATCTTGGGATGCAAAGGATGTAAAGAACAAAAGTACATGATTTTAATCGTGCATATACAGTAACACTTTAAGTTAAATGATAAATAATGCATATTTTCATATTGAGTTGAGAAAGCAAAACTTGTTGCAGTGTTTCATGAATACAGATTGACTTGTAAATATCAACAGAACTACAAACACTAGGATACTATTCTATCCAGATACTGCTCATTAATTTCAATTACATGTAAAACAAAATGGCTCTGGAAACAGAATAAGGTTTTTAAGACTAAAATACAAGTTCATCAAAAGCAACCTTGAATGCTTATATCACATATGTGCATCATCAGCCATCTTATTACAACTAAATCAAATATACTTGACACCAATTAAAAGCATAAAATTTTCCGTTTTTTAAAATGTGTTCATTTACCATAGAAATAATTATACCCTTTATATGAATACCCAGATGAATTTTACACAACTGCATACACTGTAAAACTAACTGTTATATATTATGAAATATACTAAACTTATAGAAGTACAAATGTGCATGTACAGACATAACTTTAAGTCAAGAGTACAGTCAGGCATAAAAAAACTGAAGGATATCAATCAAGAATAATTATGGCATATATAGCGGTTTTCCGTGTTATTTAGGTTGGGTGGGGTGCTCCAAATATTATTTAGATTATTACAAAAGACCCCCCACCCCCACCCCTGGCTTGTTTTTGTGAGGAATTGAAGTAGTGATAGAGAGATGCAATGCTCAGAGCCCCCAATCAGTGGTGCCGACAGTTAAATTAATGAATACACAAAATGTTTAAGTCAAATAAACAACAATTTAATATCATTAAATAACAATCATCTCTCAAATGAAATTCAAATTAAAACCCTATCACTCGTCTTTAAAAAATCGACCAAGTTATGGCCTATTTTATCATCTTATTAGTGTAATAGATTTTCCTCTTGTCCTATGTTTCTACTCGTCTATATAACCTTTATCTGGACTGGTAGTCCTATTCCCTCCAGTCTGTCTAGCTTCTGCCTCCGTTCTTCCTTTTTCTTTGTCTCCCAGAGACTTTTATATGAGAAACTAGTGTACCATTACTATAAAAGATTGATTACAGACATCCCATTCTAAAATACTAGACAGTTCTATAGAAATTACATTGATGTTTTAGTATCCTGTGCTTGGTTTCTATGCTTTTGACACAAGTGATTACCATTTACTCAAAGCCAAACTTTAGTACATCACTTAAACAAACTACTGCTGAGAAACAAATAGTAAAATTAAGCCCACCCCCACCCCCATGTATGTTTCCTATTGCATTTATTTTAAAATTAGGGTAGCTGGTACTCTCTCTCTCTCTCACACACACACACACACACACACACACACACAAACATATATATATGGAATAGTATATATAATGTACGAAGTACAATGCAAAACTGGCTCAGATATACATATCAAATTCAGGAATGCAGGGGTCATGCTACCAGGCGAAGAGACTTTGCCCTCTTGATTTTGCAGACATAAAATGACTGGTTGTACTTTATACCTTCCTTGACGTACCCATTAAGTTCTGGCAGTGTTGTAACACAAGGCAAAATGTATTTATGCATTGTTGATACCAATTAGCCTACACAGACAAACAAACTCTTACACATTCACAGGGGTGTTTTAATTGCTAACTGACCATTAACCCTGTTTAATGCAATATATCACTGCTCGAGTTCATGAAATTGGGCCTACTGTACAGTGATGAAAAAATACCAAATTCTGTTTCAAAATTGTAACAGTGTGTGTGATTTTGATTTTTAACATACCTTGAACAATTTTTCAGTCATATTGCTATGATGTTTGCAGTGTGGCATTTTATAGTGATGTCTAGCACTGAGGCATCATGCTGCAGACATGTAGCATGACATCCCACCCAGTTACATTATCCTGACAGTAGGACGACCAGTCCATACACTAACCTCTTAATGCTGAGCACCAAATGAGGCAGCTATTAATACCATTTTTATGTATTTGGTATGACTTGGTCAGGGATCAAGGCTTCCCCAGCCTCTTGCATCTGAGGTGGATGCTCTTACCACTAGGCCACTGGAATGGTCAACACCAGTATGTAAATAGTAATTTGTTAACAAATATAATCGGTGAAGATCATTTCTAATTTATTTCTTTTTTTAATTAAAAAACCCCATAAGTTAACAGCATTATTTTCTTTATAAAATCAGTTTGAAACTGTACATGAACCTGTAATGGCAGACATCACTGCACCTGTGATAAACCACTTCATTACATCGTATTCTTAAAAAATTAGGCAAATAAATTTAGCAAAATATATAATTTAATTAAAACAAAATCTAAATATTTTGTGTTAGAAGATTTAGCCTAAATATTTAATAATGTAGTCAGAAATATGGGACAATACTATGTTGTGGAATTCGAAACAATGTTGTTAAAGCTCAATGCTGTTTTCTGATGTAATTCATTTTCATGAAAATACATACATACATACATACATACATACATACATACATACATACATACATACATACATACATACATACATACATACATACATACATACATACATACATATAAAGTAGTGAAGCAAAAACTCTTTTAAGCAATGCATATCGTATATATCAGTATTTAGGCAAATAATAAAACCATAAATATGCAGTCCTAATACTGGATGTTTGTAAAAAGTGTGTAGCTAAATTAAGATGCACTCACATGGCACAACACATGTTCTTTGATGGGTTTTGTTGGAAAAAAGCATCCAGTTCAGTTACATATCAATTTTAATGCTTCAGTGTGCTGTCTATTGATAGGTACAGTAATGTTTAGTGGGACCAATGAAATCAAGATGAAGAGTATGGACTGAACTCATTTGCGCCAATGTACATTTTTTCTGCTTCAAAGTATGCTAGAAATCTTTCTGACTGCAATTTTACACAAAACATTTAGAAAATAAAATTATTAAAAGGTACTTTATTATGCAATAATACTGACTTAAAATTACATGATTTTAATCTTGTTACTCCTATAAGATTAAATGATTTACAATGTATTGTCTCAGCTGTGCTTCTTTTTATACATCATATGGCCAAAATACACTGCATTTACCTCAATCTAAACATACATATAAGACAAGTATAAATGCAATGGGTATGAAAAGTTAGAAAAGGTCTTATATCTTTATGTTCAAATGCATGTTTTTAAAAGCTTTAAGAACATAATCAACAGTGGTCTGAAGATAAACTGCTACTTGGAAATCAAACAGATGCTGGACTTTGGCTCATGGTAGGCACTTCAAGAAAGACTTAGTCAAAGTCTATATGGGTCCATGGTAGGGATCATTTCTTACCATACAATCACTAGAATAGTCTCTCCATAACAATTTGACATCAAAAGGTGTTACCTGACTAAAAGGCCTAAATCATTTTAACTTAAAATGCGATTTCTGCTTTGTAACAATCTCTTCTGTAGGTGGTGGTGGTATTGGAGCAAGTACATCAGATATTCACCTAGGATCATTTATGTCCAAAACAACTGGCTGGTTCATGCCAACTCTATCATCTAACCTCATTTTTCAATATTTTCATAATTATTTCCCTTCCGGAATTTACAGGTACTGTTGATCAACATTCTTTGGGTTTGCAGACCATCTCTCACTTTTTGGTTGAATGACCTTTGGTATCTGACAAGAAAATGCAAACATTTCACTGACAATGTCATTTTATATTTTTTTAATTCTCAAAAGTCCAAATAAAAACTGCATACAATTACATGTAACAAATCATTTTGCTACAGATGAAAATGTCAAAATAGCAAATCTGTATCTTACCCATATATCATAAAAATGTTTAGATTCTTTACAGAATTTTCTAATTACAAATATTTTAAAAAATTTCTTCTGTAAAAGATTAAATTGTACCACAAACAGATGGTTTATCAACTTTCAGGTAAAGCATTAATATTTTTAAAAAAATGAATTATTATGTTAACAAACAAGAATAAAGTTTATTACCTTATTGTTCCATCTGTGTTTACAATCACATCTCTATCAATATGATTGTCATGATCAAGAGCTGCCAACAGATTCCTAGCTCTGAAAGCTGATGGCTTACATGAATGTCTTTTGGAAGCATACAATAAAATCAAACTTCTGGAAATTCTCCAGTTCTGCTGTACTTCTGAAACAAAGAAAAATAACGAAATAAATAAATTGATTCAGATGCAAAGAACTATTTAACATTTATAAATCCCCATAAATCTGTTTTGATGAAAATGCCAATGTACAGTAGCATTATACAGGCAGAGAATAATCAACTCATTCCACCCATACTATTTTTTTTCCTTGTCACCTGAAATGGGGGTAGGGAGAGCATTTTTGGGCTAATTTTGAATACATCAAAATACATTTGCTTCCAAGAGTTTTTTGCTTAGGTATATATCATGCCTAGGTGTGCTAGAAAGCAAATTTTGTAGTAAATTATGTTTCTCCGAGAATACTTACCCAATCACATTACTTTAGGGATATTAGCCTGCTACCTCGCGAATCCAGCCCTACCAAAAGACGAAAATTCGTCTTTCCTGTCTATGTCATATAGACAAAGGGCAATAACTCTTGCCCCTTACCTCCCCTTGCTACCCGCTAGGTGTCGCTTCTTTAGTTTTTTAAGCTGAGCAGTATATAAAACACAAGGATGCTCGCATGGCGGGGTGGTTGGGAGGGTTTCTTAGTAATGTGATTGGGTAAGTATTCTCGGAGAAACATAATTTACTACAAAATTTGCTTTCTCCTTTGAATACGTTCCCCAATCACATTACTTTAGGAGAATAAGTAATAGGAGGAGGGAATGCGGAGCATCCGACCTCCACCTCGGGTATCCTCTAGGGAATGATGGTTGGATTCCCCATGTGAATGATAACCCGGTCTCCTAATTTTCAATCAGCAACACAGCCCAGGGTCACGTGATATGTGACCCCTTTTTACAGTTAAGAAGATAGTTATTGAAATCTTCTTACCTACGAAAATTTATCTGGCGAATCCAGCGAAGCTAATAGGCTGTGCTGATTGTTGCACATGGGTCTGGTGGGCGTCTGGGCTGCCCAACACCGGACCTACTAGAATCAATGTTTGCCTCTGCGAGTACAAACTTGAAGATAAAACTGTAGAAGGTTGACTCTGCATGTCAGCCAATAGCTTCTATAATGTGACTGATTTGCGAATCCTCAGAGTACGCCGAGCGTATAACCCACTTCAGCCATGAAGCAAGGGCTTGAATGGTGATATCTCATGTCCCAGCTATCACCAGAAGAAAGAGGTGCTTGTATGTGACCTGACTCACCTCTATGCATTGAAATGGTGCTAGAGTGCACAAACAGGATCTTACATAGCTGTTGATCCTGACTTATCTATAAAGAAAGCGAGCTAATGACGACTCGTTGATCGCCAATGTATGGTAATCTATTTTGGACTACGAAGCCTGGCTGCGTCAAGAGGACCATCAAACCCTCTGATTGGAACGGAAGAGAGTTCGGGTCACTAGAAAGAACATGTAACTCGCTCACCCTGCATGCTGAAGCTAAGACTATCAAGAAACCCAATTTGTATGATAGTAGCTTTAACTAATCGTGGGTTAAAGACTCAATACTGTCTGAATTGAGTCATGTTAAAACCCAGGACAGATTCCATTTGGAAACAGGGTGAGGGATATAAGTCGATTGAATTTTTAAAGTGTCTAAAAGATCTGACAAATCTTTGTCATGGCTGATAGCACATGTACCAGAATGGCGGAATGTGTCTGATATCATGGAGCGGTAGCATTTGATAATAACTGGAGCCAGCTGTTTCTCCTCGAAAAGCCAGAGAAAAGTTGGCCAGTTGAGGGATTGTGACACTCAGAGGAACAATGTGAATGATATGGTACCAGTCCCTGAAAACATGCCACTTGCCCTCGTAAACCTTCAGAGTAGAGGGCCTTCTTGCTCTCAAGATTCTCTCCGCAATCAAAGATTTAAATTGTTTGTCTTGCAAGGCTGTCTGGACAAGAGCCAAGCTTGAACATAAAGACGGTCCGGACAGGGGTGGAACACCCCTGGCCGCGGTTGCTTGCGAATACTTGTGCCGACTGTAATCTTCCTGGGTAGATCTATCGCCTAGATTGAATAGATCGGAGACCCAGGAGTTGTTCCATCTGAGAAGGGGCAATCAGAACCATCTGACAGTTCTGACCCCTTAACTTCTGGATTAATTTCAGTACCAAGACTGTGGGAGGGTAGGAGAATGACCACAACCCTTCCCAGCTGATTGATCGAGCATCCATGACTCAAGCTTCTGTGTCTGGAACCTGTGAGATGAAAGGTGGACAACTTGCGATTTCACCTTGTTGCAAAAGATCAATCATCGGACGTCCCCAAAGTGTGTCAATTGGAAGAAAGTCCGATTGATGGAGTGACCATTCTGTGTGAATGACTAGATAGAGTGTCAGCCAAGACATTGAGTCTGCCAAGAATGTGCCGGAATTGTACATTGAGGTGGAGATTGTCAAACCAATGTAGAAACTGCCAGCTCAGATTGCACAGGTCTGGTGATTGGTGTCCCCATGTTTTTAAGGCAAGGCACCACCACAAAGTTGTCTGACATAATGAGGGCAGTTTGTAATAAGAGTTGATCCTGCCCGAAATGAAAGGCATTGATGACAGCCATTATTTCTGAAAGGTTGATGTGGAAAGGGCTCGCCCCTGGCACCCACGTGCCGCTGACAGTATCGAAGTCCGGCAACAGGTGGGCACCCCAACCGTAGGTACTAGTGGCGGAACATACCGTTATCCCTGCTTGGGGTATCTCCAGAGTAATCCCTGTGGACAGCCCACAGGGGTTGTGCCATTGACTCAAGAATGATCGTATCTCTGGCGTGAGCATGACTGTTTTCTGGGATCGAAGGGACTTGAAAAGGGCGCAATTACGCTAGCAACGTCCTTTGTAAAGGGCGCATAAAGGACGACTGAGCGGGATCAAGTCTGCTGCCGCATTGAATAATCCGAGGATCTACAACTCTCTCGCTAAAATGCGCATCCTGTCGGAAACGGACTCTACGAGTGCAAATATCTGGATGATCGCAAACTCGAGGAAGCCTTACCAGATTCAGATCGGGAGAAACTCCACACCCAGATGGACCAAAAATCCGGATTGGACAGAGATCAGACTTTATCCAGTTCACGAGAAAGCCTATATGATGTAAAGTGATATAAGATCGTTTCTGCCTTTGAGCAGAGTAGAACTTGACAGATGTTTCTGGAGGATGTCGTCCAAATATACTGCCGACGCAATAGATGAAGTCGAGCGGAACAGGGTGACGACGTAATCCATAACCTTGGTACTAACCCCAGGGGCTTAAATTGAGGTCAAAAGGTATGACATGGAACTGATAAACCGAGTCCCGACAAGCACAACAGAGAAATGTCCGCTACTCGTGGGATAGGGACGTGAAATGTGCATCGGTCATATCTAGCCAGCTTATGATGGGGTTTAAGCGACGTGCCCTTCAGACATGCGTCACGACGTATCAGGTCTAGGTTGGCAGAAGCAGTCAGCGCATTGGCCATGGAATGGTGAGCTGCCCTGTTAAGAACCCTAGCTAATCAGGCCCTCGATTCCCAAGCATGTTCATTGCCAGAGTTTTCAGCGATCCTGAAAATGGCTAGGGAGGCTAGGTCTAACAGTGAAGACGTAGCGACTACATTTCGAACCAGCTTGGACTTGGCATTGAACACAGTTTTGTCCACTTTATAAGACAATGGAGCAGACATATGGACTGCTGCCATATTTTTATCCAGAGCCGGGACCTCAGTACTGAACGCATCGGAGTGAGTTTTGTACCATCGACCTGAAAACGACGCTGGTACTTGACTTTCAGAAAAGAACGCCTTAGCATTTCCTGGATCCCCTATACGTGTCGACAGACGGTCATTAATTTCCTTAATTTTTGTCGACTGGGGAAGGAGGCGGAAGGATAGAGTCTCTTCCCCCTCATCCAGATCGACCGACGCTCTAACCTTATAGTCGGTAATGGCAGCAGGAGGTGGAGGGCATTCTGAAGGGGCCAACACCCTATAAATTTCCTCCACTGCGGCTTTGAAGCTGAACTCAGTCCGTTCCATAGTTGGATCTGCATACAGCTGATTTGCCTGCGATTCATCGCACTCACTATGTGCATAATCTTGCTCTGGTAAAGCATCCATATCGGGATAATGCATACCAGGTGCCATAGATGACTCGATTCCGACATCTCTGATAAAGGCATTCACTCTCCCTTGTGGATGAGCTGTTAGCCTATGGACGGACGGCAATGCCGAATGAATTGATTGGCATATGTTTGGCCTGAATGACTGCGACGGGCCGGCTATGACCGGCACCGACCGCTCGAATGGTCGGGTTGGATCGAGAGATTCATCGCCAACATCTGTGTCATGGTAGTGATATGTAACCGGTAGTACGGATTGACAGACGGAAACATCACTAGAATCTTCGTCAATCCGATTTGTGCGGATTGCGGTATGATAAAAGTCCCCGTGCTGGTACAGCGGTACAGTCGGACGGACTGGTATAAGACTAAAATCTCCATACGGTTGGACGACCGGTGCCTGTTGGGCTGGACGGCCGGAGCCAGATGGACGGTCAGTGCCGGCAAGTGTCGGCTGGAAGCTTGGCTGGACGACCGGTGCCATTTGGGCTGAACGGTCATTGCCGGATCGACGCCCGGTGCCGGTTAGTGCTGGCTGGAAGGTCGGCTGGATGACCGGTGCCATATAGGCTGAACGGTCATTGCCGGATGGACGCCCGGTGCCGGTTGGTGCTGGCTGTAAGGTAATAATAATTACATAATGCTTATGTAGTGCGGCCAGCACTGCGCGCCCATCTACCATTCGCTCAGAGGGAATGTTGGTTCTGGTACAGCTTGCATATCTGTACAGCATACCAGGTGACCTAGATGACGCAATTCTGTCATAATTGACACTTTCACTAAATCTCCCTTGTGGAGAAGCCGTGAACATATGGACGGCCGGCACTGCCGGCTGATTGAACTGGCGAATGGTCGGCCTGAAAGTCCTGTTCTGGTAAAGCTGCCATATCTGGGTAGCGCATACCAAGTGGCATAGATAACTCAATTCCGTCACCTCTGATAATGTCACTAATTCTCCCGTGTTTTAAAATCACACCGTCACGTATTTGACGTGACGGGAGGTGTACACCGGCAATACCGACTGATTGGTCTGGTATATGGTCGGCCGGAATGTCGGCGAAGGTCCGGCTATGACCAGCACCTGCCTCTCGAATGGTCTGATTGGACGGAGATTCATCTATAACATTTCTCTCATGGTAGTGATATGTAACCAGTAGTGTAGATTGACTGACGGGTACATCACTATAATCTCCGTAAATCCGATGTACAGCTGGTGCAGGTTGATGCCGGCTGGAAGACCGGTGCCATTTGGGCTGAACGGTCGTTGCCGGATGGTCGGCCGGTGCCGGTTGATGCCGGCTGGAAGGTCGGCTGGACGACCGGTGCCATTTGGGCTGAACGGTCGTTGCCGGATGGACGGCCGATGCAGGTTGATGCCGGCTGGAAGGTTGGTTGGACGACCGGTGCCATTTGGGCTGAACGGTTGTTGCCGGGTGGACAGCCGGTGCCAGTTGATGCCGGCAGGAAGGTCGGCTGGACGACCGGTGCCATTTGGGCTGAACGGTCGTTGCCGGATGGACGGCCGGTGCAGGTTGATGCCGGCTGGAAGGTTGGTTGGACGACCGGTGCCATTTGGGCTGAACGGTCGTTGCCGGGTGGACAGCCGGTGCCAGTTGATGCCGGCAGGAAGGTCGGCTGGACGACCGGTGCCATTTGGGCTGAACGGTTGTTGCCGGATGGACGGCCGGTGCCGGTTGATGCCGGCTGGAAGGTCGGCTGGACGACCGGTGCCATTTGGGCTGAACGGTCGTTGCCGGGTGGACGGCCGGTGCCTGTTGACGCAGGCTGGAAGGTCGGCTGGCCGGCCGGTGCCATTTGGGCTGAACGGCCGGTGCCTGTTGATGCAAGCTGGAAGGTCGGCTGGCCGTCCAGTGCCATTTGGGCTGAACGGACGGTGCCGGATGGACGGCTAATGCCGGTTGGTGCCTGCTGAAGTGCCGGCTGAACTGACGGTGTCGGCTGGACGGACGGCTGGACGGCCGGCGAAAGTGCATATTAAAATGGATCCAATTGATCCAGCATAGACTCCATGCGTCCGAACTTACAGGCCCGAAAGCCATGCACGGACCTGCGGTGAAATTTACACCCACTGGGCAGCCTAAACCATGTCAACATAATTTCCTCCATTTCCACATTGCCAACACCCATTTTGCCATTCATGCCTTCGTTGTCGACTTTGCTACTGAAACAACAAAAGAAGAGAACAAAGCACAAATTAAAAAATTCAGCATATTATTAATTCGATAATACTATAACCGTTACTAACGGAGTAGTCAAATTATTCCGTGCCATGTTAACTCTTAATGACAACACTAGTTATCGCCGTGAGCGTGTTGCAATGGTTCGTTCAAGACGAAGTCTACTGAAACGAAAAAGATGATAAACAAAGCACAATTAGCAATTCAGCACGCTATTAAGTCGCTATTACCATAACCGTAACTAACGGAGGAAGTGAAATGATTTAGTGTTGCGTGAACTCATGACTTCAACATGAATTCCGCCAAAGCACAAATTAAAAATTCAGCATATTATTAATTCGATAATACTATAACCGTTATTAACGGAGTAGTCAAATTATTCCGTGCCATGTTAACTCTTAATGACCACACTAGTTATCGCCGTGAGCGTGTTGCAATAGGTCGTTCAAGACGAAGTCTACTGAAATGAAAAAGATGATAAACAAAGCACATTTAGCAATTCAACACGCTATTAAGTCGCTATTACCATAACCGTAACTAACGGAGGAAGCGAAATGATTTAGTGTCGCGTGAACTCGTGACTACAACACGAAATTCCGCCATTAATAGTCGCAACTGGTCGTTCAGAGATGAAGTCTACTGAAACGGAAAAGAAGATAAACAAAGCACAAATTAACAATTCAGTACGCTATTAAGTCGCTATTCCATAACCGTAACTAACGTAGGAAGCGAAATGATTAAGTGTTGCGTGAACTCGTGACTACAACACGAAGTCCGCCATTAAAGTCGCAAATTGGTCGTTCAAAGACTTTTTTGAAGTCTACTGAAACGTCAAAGAAGATAAATAAAGCACATATTATCAATGCAGCACGTTATTAGTCGCTAATATCGTAAACGTTACATACGGAATAAGCGAAATTATTGAGTGCTACATGTATTACATGCTAGTACCGCCATAAGCGTGCTTGACCACGTTGCAACCTGGTCCGAAGTCTAGAAAAGGTGACAAAGTCACTCAAATTGGAAAATATTGTAAAATAATGTATACGACATGTAGAGGAATGATTATCCAACACAGTAATTCCAAATTTAACTTCGGATGGTCAGAATTTACACTAAGATGGCTTGGATTCATTGGAGGTCTAGTTGTAAGTGTTTTCGCGTACAGCGAAGCTAAAAAACTAAAGAAGCGACACCTAGCGGGTAGCAAGGGGAGGTAAGGGGCAAGAGTTATTGCCCTTTGTCTATATGACATAGACAGGAAAGACGAATTTTCGTCTTTTGGTAGGGCTGGATTCGCGAGGTAGCAGGCTAATATCCCTAAAGTAATGTGATTGGGGAACGTATTCAAAGGAGAAACATCATTCGGCATCTGCATAAGTTTTAAAGTTGAAGTTTTTTCTTCTTCTGACCCATCATTTTCCTGCTGGACACTTTTTACTTCCAATCCCCAATTTATCCTACTTTTGCAAATGTTCACCTATCTGTGTATTGCTCAGACCGGTTTGAATTAGATTGCAAGCAAAAAAGTAAAAAAATCCAGAATCAAAATCTGATTTTAACTATGGGCATGTGTGCAAAAATCGGGCAAAGCTTGACCCCTCTCTCCCTGTACACATGCATACTTTTTTTTTTACACACATCTCATCTGCATACATGTGATTGCCCTCCCCATTCTGTAGAACAGCCTATATTTAATCCACACAGAAAAGATCAAGGATTAACAATATTATGTATATAATATAACAGATAGTCCACCAATGTTGATTGTCTGGCTGCATCAAAGAAATAAGCTGCATAACTTAAGAAAATTTGTCTATTGTCCACTAAAACTCAAACATCAACTGAACCCAGTCAAGCAGGTTATATATTAGACAAATTACTATCAAGGTATATGTGTACATACATTATCAGTAGACCACCCACCCCCATACACAAGCATATGCATTTGGGTAAACCCCCCCCCCTTGCCCTCTCCATGTGTACTAAACTGACAAACCATAACTATGGCCTTAGTGTGGTTTGTATTTATAATACAATGTATTCATTTTCTTTCTGTGATAACCAGTATATCATCATTATTTCAATTATGCATCGATACTATATTTAAGATAAATGGTAATTACACAATTTTTACTTTTTTGAATATACACAGAAAAGAAAGCTTTTGTGGGAGCAACTTTCTGGTTCATACACAAATATCATCCACAAATACCAATACAATACTATACATTACTTTTAGTTTAGTTACATATATCATGCATGTATCATAATGGTTGTTTTTTTAGTATACTTAACACAAATAATCCCCTTTATGTATGTATCACAATGTTTTTTGTTAGTATACTTTCTCAAATGGGTTGATAAAACTTTTAGACTTTTCCATCATAACACTTTCCTTCTCCTTAAGTTTTTCAACTTCAGACAAGACTGAATCCCTTAAAATAAAATTTTGAAATGTGTAAATACTAATGTTGAACTTGGGAATCTTTAGTTTTTATCAAAAGAAAGCATTATCGTCTATTTTGGTTATTATGATGGGAATGATAATGCCTAAGAAATAATAATAATAATAACTTATTTAAAGGGGTGACTAATTTAGTCAAAGACTAGCATGATGAGGAACATATCAATAACAAAAAAAGACATATGCCAACAAACAATTTACAACAAAAATATTATTCTAAATAAAACAAACCATATTTTAACAAAATGTATAATCTTTACCAACTGCAAAATATTAAACTAATATAGAATGATACATTTCCAGGTAATTCCTTAGATGTGCATCTACCAAACTATTTGTAAACAAGTAAATATACATAAAAGTTAATAAAATGTAGTAATACTTTTTTTTACACAGATGCCATATCTGATTCTGATGTGATTATATCAGGGCTGTGACATTTTATTTCAAGCTAAATGGAATAATGCCGGTTTATATAAAATATGTTATTTTAAGAGTTTTGATAAAGAGTTAACAATACAGAAATAAAACAGCGGTATAAAAACTTGACTGTTCATTGCAAAATTGAGACTCACCTGTATCCAGCAAGAATTTGGTGACCTCTGGATTAGTTTTCAGGCTCAAAGTGGACTTCTTTTTATTCCATCATTCATGCTTGTCACTAATACATATGTGTGTGCTGCTATAATTTGCCCAGAGAGCTTTTTTTCCCCATCCTTTCAGAATCTAAGTTTTGGTTTTCAATCTAGTTGCGGACATGCCATTATTTTTGTAAACAAGTGTTTGCACATGGCTAAAATTCTTAATCTTCGGGAGAGGTCAACTTAGAGGTTAGATGAATATAGGCGTGGCAAATAGCGAATTTTTGTCTGCCAAACAATAATGAAAAATCGCGTATTTTATCACAAAATTTCCGATACTAGCCTGATTTCGGCCTCAGTAACAGCCTGAATCGTAATTTTTCAGCTAAATAATCACGAACTGAAAAAAGAAATATATAATTTCATTCGTTTTTACTTAGGTTGTATGCCTTTAATAACTGCTATAGATAATGTACTTTAGACTAATTCTGGCTGATTTTCTGAGCACAACAGAGCAGTCATTTAGTTATCTGTATGCTAGATCATGTACAATTTCCACAAGTATAATATCCAAAGAAATTTCAGCCACATTACAGGAAAGTAACATATAGGTATACCAACATTCTCTCCATTGTGCATGTTGCAAATGCAAACAACTACACCCACCACTTTCTCAGAAATTCATAATATCTGTAGAACACACCCACAGCATTTCACTTAACATCCTGTGCCATTTTCCGTTAAGGGAAAGACTGATCCACTACATATTAACCAGCTTACCAATATAATGAAAGTTCATTTTGATGTAACCCATCTGTTTTCATGGAAAAGGGTCATAGTTGCTATAAATAGCAAATAAGGAATATACAATTATGCAGTCATATCTTTTTGACGATATTCACAAATTTACATGAGTGGAATTAAAGATATGATAATAAATATGATAAAGCAACTTTTTGTTGCTTTATTTTTATTTTATTATTTAATATACCTCCAAAATTGCATTCCATATACAGATGAGCATAAAATGTTATTTGGTGAAACAAAAGTATAATGATTACGCCAAAAGCATAATGGTTGGCATGTATGCAGCCTGCAAATAATGTTTGTCTTTTGTGGGTTTAACATCATTTTTCAGCACATGATAGGCTCTACATGGCAGCCAGTAATAATTGATGAAGAAAAAACTTGGGAGGCATCACTGAACCATGGGAAGCTACTGAAAAACATTCTCACATACCCACATCAGCAAGGCCGAGACTAAAATCCAACAGAAAGAGGGAAAACAATATTATGGCGGACAGAAGAAATGATCAAAGTATTCCACAAGTCAAGGTGCGGTATTTCTAGAACTTTTACATCGAGTCTAGACAATGTATGTTTTATTCCTTATCTCACCTGAATTGGATTCAAAACACACAGTGCCACCATTGCTTTGAATCTTGCTGCAGCAAACCCTGGTAATGACAAATTGTCGGACAGGTGAAGCAAAATTTTGGTAAACTCAACAGAAATCTGTGAAGGAAAAAAAAATTACATCAGAACTATTACAAAAACAACAATTGGAAGGAAGTTGGAAGGTTCATTAATTTAGATGCATTTTCTTTAAAAAGTATTTGGTACTCTAAAATAAAATTTGATGGGTGGTGGAACATAAAAGAGACAGCACTCACCTGGACCATTTATTCCTAAGAAGCCTTAACATGGCTCTCTTGTTTAAAATACTCTGGGTTTTTAATACTAATGATCCCTTTGCTACTTGTACCTTGTATTTATTTGATTATTCTGAGAAGAAATGATTATTTAAGAAGAAATGTTTTTTAACCATATATATTTTTTTAAAGTCAAGCGAAATGTGACATCATACTATGTTTTGATATATGATCCAATGTGACATCATAATATGTTTTGATATATGATCCAATGTGACATCATACTATGTTTTGATATCTGATCCAATGTGACATCATACTATTTTGGGTATTTCATCCAATGTGACATCATACTATGTTTTGATATTTGATCCAATGTGACATTATATTATTTTGAGGAAGATATGAACATTTGTTCAATCAAGGTGAGTTATATTTTAAAAGAGCAAAGCCCAAGTAGAACATGACCTATTTTTGGTGAACAAATCTTCATATCTTTTCCAAACAAAAGCAATAAATTGTTTATTCTGACATTAGATAGTATCCCAATTAAATGTTTCATCCTTCCCAGAAGCATAATATTTTTTGTACTTATAAACTGAAACAAAATTGGTATCAATGATGCTGTGAATAACATGTTCTAAGTACAATGGTCATCTTGACATAGGTATTGACAGTTGTGAACTTGCTGTAGACAAGCAATAGAAAGAGGGGCAGGGATTTTTTTTTATTCCAGCCAACATCTCAGATTAATTTAACTCTATTGTACTATTATATTTTTTTATCAAACAGATTGACATGTCAATTAAATTACATAATCCTATTGCTTCATTTGTTCTTTGTTTTGCCTGTACTGAAAGCACCAAAGTTTAATAATTCTTTTTAGAAAAAGTTGCTACATTTTGTGTCCTAGAAAATAATTTTGTACATGATAATTAGGGGTGAAATGATGCACCTCTGCTAAGTATGAATATGATTCATGATACATTGCCTACAACACAATATATTATTGATACACATATCAACTTGATAGTCGTTTTATCTTTAGAAGGTCTTTCACTAGCAGTGTGGTGCTGTTTCGGATGTGTTGACATCTTTATTGTATTTCTAGTTAGCAGATTGTTTATATGCTATTATCATCCTGATGACATAAAACAAAATCCTTCCAAACAAACTACCTGTTAGGTGGTCAGTGAATATTTTTTTTAACCTTTTAGGCCATTTCAGGCTGTTTCATTTGATCTGGTACAGGGCCCATCTTGGTGCCTCAGTTCTTTGTTTTGTACTGCATTAATACTTTTGAAGTGTTTTATTACCAATTTCATGTCTTCACTTAACTTAGCATTAGGCTAGTATCTTCGAACCAGAAGAAATTTCCTCATGGAAAATCTTATCTTTACCATGTTTGAGTAAGGGAGATAACTAACAGCCAAATCCTTTTAATCATAACTCCTGCATTTTCAAAACAACTTCAGCAAAATTATTAAAAACACCCAATTTCTTTCTACAGCTTAACAAGGTGACTATAGCTTGTGCAGCTTAAAATCTGCACCCTTACCATTTCAATGCTCATTTTTTCTATCCCATCAGCCACTCATTACATGTAGCAGCCTTAAAGAAGACATTTCAAACTTGTTTCCCATGTATGATTCAAGTCCTTTCTATCGCATCAGAAACTGATTACATATATCATCCTTAAAGAAGACATTTCAAACTTGTTTCCCATGTATGATTCAAGTCCCTTCTATCGCATCAGAAACTGATTACATATATCATCCTTAAAGAAGACATTTCAAACTTGTTTCCCATGTATGATTCAAGTCCTTTCTATCGCATCAGAAACTGATTACATATATCATCCTTAAAGAAGACATTTCAAACTTGTTTCCCATGTATGATTCAAGTCCTTTCTATCGCATCAGAAACTGATTACATATATCATCCTTAAAGAAGACATTTCAAACTTGTTTCCCATGTATGATTCAAGTCCTTTCTATCGCATCAGAAACTGATTACATATATCAGCCTCTATGTTGACATTCCAAACTTGTTTCCCATGTATGATTCAAGTCCTTTCTATCGCATCAGAAACTGATTACATATATCATCCTTAAAGGATACATTTCAAACTTGTTTCCCACATATGATTCAAGTACTTTTAATCCCATCAGCCACTGATTATATATATATATATATATATATATATATATATATATATATATATATATATATATATATATATATATATATATATATATATATATATATATATATCAGCCTTAAAGAAGACATTCTAAACTTGTTTCCCATGTATGATTCAAGTACATTTTATCCCATCAGCCACTGATTACATATCTCAGAATTAAAGGAGACATTCCAAAATTGTTTTCCATGTATGATTCAAGTACTTTACTAATCCTTTAATAATCACTTTTGTATAACTTTCTCTGTGGCTTTGTATGTATCTCTATTGAGTTTGGATATCCACACTTCTCTTGTGTTATGTAGTAAATAAGCAACAGTTTGTTCTGATTGGTGGTTAATGTTTTACTCTGGAGTTGAACAAACAATAACCACCAATCAGAACTCAATATAACATATTTCACTACATCACACACCATAAGTGTAGCCTTCAATAGACATGGAGAAAATCTGAAGCAATGGCAAGCCATAGAGTAGAAAGGGTTATAAAATGATCAGTAGAATACAAAACTCATAAATTGGAAAGTCCAGAATGTCTTCATTACATTGATATATCTTATTAGTGGTGGCTGAGCATACCAATGATATGAAATAATCAGAATGGAATTGGCATGGGGGTATAACTTAGTCATTTTAAATGTTTAACCTCTTGTATTGATATGACTATCAATATGTAAAATCTAATGATATAATGACTATTCATTTCACCCCTAATGACAATATCTTTATGTCTAATAATTCATTTGTGTCTTAAATCAGTGCACAAAAAAAAATTTTTTGGCACAGGCCCTTGGCAGGTGATTTAAATAAACTCACAAGTCCTGACTGAAATTCCACAAGCTCGGACAGTTTATACCGACCAACTCTCAAGCCTGGAGAAAACCTTCTGATCTTGGGGTTATTTCCTCACTTACCTCTCAGTCTCATAATATCTGCCAATTTTTTGCAGGGAACCCCAATTATTATATTATGTCTGTCAATTTTCATTACTCAGGAGAACCCCCCACCCCCATATAAATAGACAAATTTGTAATCCACAGATGCAATATTCTATTTTATCACTTGTGACTATTAAGGCCATAAAAGGACAGAAGTGTTGATCTTTAGATCAAAATTTTGTTTACAAGGTTTACAACAGCGCATTGTTATGAATCATACATGCTGTACAAATGACTATATGAGTCAAGAGTCATATGTTTATTACAACTGTTATGTTTATTACAACTGTTATGTTTATTACAACTGATTATTGGCCTAGTAGTTAGAGCATCAGCATTGGATGTGGGAAGTTGTGGGTTCGGTCCCCGGCTGATTCATACCAAAGACTTATATAAATGGTACTAGAAGCTGCCTTGCTTGGTGCTTAGAATTAAGAGATTAGTGCTAAGACTGGTTGACCTTGTGTCTGGATAATGTGACTGGGTGGGATATAATGTTACATATCTGCAGCATGATGCCCCAGTGCTAGACATCACTATAAACTGCCACAATGCAGATATCGTAGCGATCTGACTGAAAAATGTTAAAGCTACGTTACAAATTGAAATCTCTCTCTCTCACACACACACACACACACACACACACACACACACACACACACACACACGTTGTTTCAATTGATTATGTTGTGTTTCAATTGAGTTACACTTATTTGCATGAAATTATACGAATCTTACCTTCATTACATGAGATTACTTGAATTTAAGAATCACATTTTTGTTTTACCACTTTTGAATGATTCTATGAATTTATTTTTTTGTCATAAGGTTTCATAAGTCACAAATTCTTTCACATATAACATGTGTTTGAATGAAATAATTGAATGAGTTGTATGTTTGGAGTTTGAAAGAATCCCACTGAATATGTTATAGAGGATATACAAAAATTTATTAATTCATTCAATAAACTTCCATCTTTCATCACATTGTTTTGTGCTGTCATTTAATCCAGGGACTCATTCAGGTCAAATCCTGTTACATGGGCATAGACTACTTTTTTGGGTGTGTGTGTGTCTTTTTTAAGACTACTGAAAATTGTGTTTTCTTGAAACACAACTGTGTCAGAGAGTTTGATGAACAAAGTCGTAATTTTAGCAAAGCTTCCATTTGATTAAAATCAGTTCTCAAATTCACAAAGGACAGTGGTAATCTGATTTAGATCATGGCATGCTTAGCAACATGTGCAACTAATCATGTCATCAGTGCGATCAAAGTTTAATAAGGGAAACTTTTTTTGGGTTGACAAGTCTGAAGGACACCTCACATTGAATACAGGATGGGCCCGAACTAAAATTAGAGGGCCCTGGGCATCAGGCAATCAGATTTTTTGAGCACTGTAAATAACTGAATTCAATCATTTGCCTAATAATGTATTACTCATCAATCAAACGCTAATTACCTCCTGCAGTCCATCTGGATTGGATCTTATCAGTCTTTCAGCCACAGCCAGACACACCTCTACTCTTTCTGGGTCATCAGATGTGATCAGTCCTGAAACATATTTGTGATTATATATTTTCAGTGAAGCGGATCTTTATTAAACATAATAAAAAATCCAAATTTTAATGGATATCAATTTAAATGTTTTTTAGTTGTAAATTATGTTTCTCCAAGAAAACTTTCATAATCACATACACAATAACATTATAAAGAAAAACTCTACTATCTCATGAATCCAGGTCTCCTGAAAAGAGTTTTAAAAATTCATCTTTCACATCCATATCTCATACTGATGAAGGGAAATAACTCTCACAAAACAATTATGGACACGTATATGAGATGCTTACTAGTTCAAGCTTAAAAATCAACAACAAAAAAATATTGGATGATTCTGCAGGGATGGATGAGTGGGCTCAACAGTTCTTTGATCAGGTAAGTCTTACTGGCAAAAGCAATGTGACTACAAAGTTTCATTATTTCACCGAATACATAACCCAATGACATTAACATTAGAGAATAGGTAAAAGAGGATAAAATAAAACAGTATTTAACCTCTACCAAAGTCGCCCTTCCAGGGGTAATATGACTGCGTCCTCAAAAGAAGGATGATTTTCCCTCCTAATTTGAAGGCAGCACAACCAGAAGAGTAAGAAATCAATTATCATGAAAGCACACCCTCAAGTGCAGGTTTTGGTTTGCCACGTCTGGCCCAGCAAGATTTCTCTCATATCTTTCTGAAGCCATATCATATTGCAAGAAACTGGAGAAAGTCAGCTGTGTATGCCTGTCACTTGACTCCACTGTGTCTCTGGTCTGAATGCAAAATGCTATGAAATCACCTGAATTTCATAAACTGAGCTCTTCATGTGGCCTGCCTGAACCTGAGAGAGCTCTGTATCACAACTGAATGACCCATTTGAGCCATGAGCCAGTATTTAAAAGGTTATGTCTTGCTTTCCTGTTTAAAAATACTGAATAGTTGTTGTTGAGTGTTGTACACTCTTTCTGTGTGCTTTAGAGAGCACCTAATTACCAGTAAATAAGATAGATCATGCAGCTTACCCTCTTTTGAAAGAAAATTGAGGACATAAGGCAAATGATTACCTGCATATGGCAACCTGTTGTTAGAGATGTAAGATGATGAAAATCATTCAATTTGAACTGGAGTTAGTTCAGGTACTTGGACAGGGCATGCTTTTGCATGTACCCTGCATGCTATCAGGAAACTGGTCTTGTAAGAAAACAGTCTCAACAAGGACAAAGACTGTAGCTCAAACTGAGATGTGGTGTCTTCTCCTCTTGTATCCAGTACCGCCTGACTCTTGTGAAGCAGGCAGTAAGTAGGCCGTCCAACCTGACAACTGTAATTTCTTGTGGAATGTTCCAATGGTATTCCTGCTCCTAACCATTCTCTGTTTGGCAAATGGTGATTTTGGCCAAGATCATTATCTGATGATTTAAGTGATCATAGATAGAGTACCACTACACCAGGAGTGCCATCTGCAAGGACTGCATGTTGCAGCAACTGAGACATAATGCCACATTAAGAATGACAAAGAATTGAAGAAACTGTCTGCCAAGATGAAGTGATCTAAGCAATGTGCTTGTGCAAAAGTGAAACTGAGGAACTTCATATCAAGATCTTTAGAATGAACAACTTGTGTGTGTTTATCAGAAAACCTAAACTACAAAACAGGTTATGGAAGAGGTTTATCCATACTCAAAACAGAAGTTAAGAAGTGTTTTTGCAGGTACACCAATGTTGGTAAAGTAGAGGACATCTTGAATTATGCAGTCCAATATAATTGTTGATCATCCAGAAGTTATGATTTAAACCATATGTAACGTATGAAACTGGTACACTGCCCTGCAGTACCTAAGCAAAGAAACTTAGGAAATACCAGCTGTATGGGAAAACATTAATAAATACAGGTCAGATCAAGGCTGCTTACAAATTCATTATGACTAAATGATAGCCATATGAACCAAGCCATTTCAATTTGGTGCGTGGGAGTGGTAATAAATTTCACTAAGCTTTTTCAGGTCTATAAACAGTTAGTTTTCCAAATTACAATGCATTGGTTACCTGCAGATGGCAACTGATTCTTGAAAACTAAGCTTGTTTGTGTAAGGCGAACTACCGAACCATCCAAACTGAGCTGAAGATAGTTTGGGACAACTGAAAATTCATGTAATTCACTGACCTTGCATGCAGAAGCTAAACCAATCAGGAAGCATGTCTTGTAACTTTAGCAAAGCATGAGCAAGATGTTCAAACTTGCTTGAGTTGAGCCACATTAGAACCCAAGACAAATTTCATTTTGGAAACATTGTTATGGATTTTATTTACGAGAGAAAAAAGCTGTCTATCATGCCCAATGTCACATCCAAGATCAGAGATCCTTAAGAGTAAAAACAGGATCTTGCATGGCTGCTGTTCTCATCCTGGCTATGGGAAAGAGCAAGCAAGGACGGTTGTTTGACTACCATCAGATGGTAACCTGTTCTGTTCTACAAAGCCCAATGGTATAATGAGATGAGAACCACCTCTTACGCTGCATGCAGAAGCTAATGCTATCAGTATATATGGTCTATATGATAGTGACTTTAGCAATGTGTAGGCTAGAAGTTTGAAGGGGTTCAAATTCAACCCTTTGGAGACAAAAAAGAAATATTGGTCAAAGAGACCAATATTGTCTAAAAGATCTGATAGGTCTCTAGGCCCAAACATGTTGCCATGATGCCATAGTATGTCCAATATTATGGGGTGATAGCCTTTGGTAGCGATTGGGGTCAGACTGTTTCTCCTCAAAGAAAAGAGCCATTGTCAGCCAGTTATGATAAAGAGGCATGCAAATGGATAATATAGTTGGTTACTCTTAAGATTTTCTCCATAAATGAAAGTTAGAACTGGCTCACAAGGCTGTCCTGGTAAGAGCCGAGTGTATAGAAGAAGAGAGCGGTCAATTCAGGTTGGCCATAATTTTCCTGGATGTATTATCATTAGGAAAAGTAGACTTTTGGTAAGGGAAATGAATCTGCAGAAAGGTGCTATCAGAGCAGTCATGCCATTTTGAGCCCATAACTTTGGCTCCATAGGAGGGGCAGCAGAGGCATACAACCCCTCCCAAATGGCTGACAATGTAACCCATGAGCCAAGCTGTTGTGTCTGGAACTGGGAGATGAAACTTGGTAGCATTTCATGCCACCTAGTTGCCAAAAGGTTGATCATCGGATGCCCTTGAAGTGCATAAATCCAAGTGATGACCCATTCATGGATGGGGCTGTTCTGTGTGAAGGACATGATCACCTCTAGATTGATTCTCAGCCATGCCACTGATGTAGCCAGAAAGTGTCTGATTTGTATGTTGATAAGGTAGTTGTTGCACCCCCTGTAGATAATACCAAGTCTGAACACACTGGATGAGTGATATGGTACCTCCCTGTTTAAGGAGATAGGTCCACACCACAGAGTTATCAAACCAAAAGAAGACCATGATGTCTCCAGTTGTGATCTTTACAGAAACAAATGGCATTGATGACAGCCTTCATATCTCAGAGGCCCTTCTCCAAGTGTCACCGACAATAATGACGGTCAGCAACATGTGGGTACTCCAACTGTGCACACTAGCAGCCTGGGGTTCTTCAGCGGGATTCCAATGGTCAGTCAACCTGGATTGCCCCAGTGATGTGATAATGATTGAAATATGGATATAATCATGACTGCTGGATCAAGACATAAAATGGAGCACCAAAGTGCTGGCAAAGCTCGCATAAAGAGAAGACCAAGTGGGATCAAGTCTGCTGCCTTATAAGAAAACAAGAACTCTTCTGAAGAAATCCAAGTCCTTTTGGAAATGGATTCAGTGAGTTCCACAGTTCATGAAACAGAAATACAAGGGTATGCACATGATTCTGGTTGGTTAAAAAGTCCATACCCAGATGGACGAAATTCTGGAGTGGACAGAGGTAGGACTTTCCGAGTTCATGGAAAGGGCTAGATGATCTAGAAAAGAAGGAAGATCGTTCCCGCCTTTGAATAGGGTAGAACTTATCATGTATTTCTGTAGGAAGCTGCCCAGGTACACCACCACTGATGTAGATGACGTCACCTGGAATGTGGAGATGATGTAATCCATAGTGTGATTGAAATTGCAGAGCTGATTTTGTGGCCTAAAGGAAAAATGGTGAATTGATAATGGTTTGGGGGTAAGCAGAATGTGCAAACTAGCAATAGACGGGGTGGATAGGAATGTTAAAGTATTCATCTGTCAAATAGAGACTGATGGCATGCTTGCCCTGTCCGACAGAGAGGCGAAATGATATTGCCATCCCCATCTCGAAAATGGTGAGGAGACTCCAGTCGATGATGGCTCCACCTGACATCTGCATTCCAAATAGCATTAGTCCTGAATAAAACTACCAGTATGTATAATGTGACCTCAGCACAAGCTTCCATGTCTTTTATGAATGATCATATCCTCTGTAGTCAGAAGGCATCTATCTCCCGAACTGACAGTGTATTTGTATAGAGGTGCAAAGGGATTGTCAGTGAACAAAACCCAAAACTCCTGGATCAGCCCTCCCTTTTTTGAGGGAACAAGGAGGTCCAGTAAGCTCAAAATCAGTTTCATACCACCAGTATACTACTGCATCATATGGATTGATGTGGGTGCACATGTGACTAAGGATATCCCCTGCCTTGAGGCCACTAACATTCCTTCACCCTGATGGGGATTGGGTGGTTTTAAATGCCTCCGTTGGTGGAGCGGCAAGAAGGAGGGGCAGTACCTGAACTGCCTGCCTCCAGTTTCTCTCAAGTCTTCCTCCAGAGCAAAGGGAACCAGAACAGGGTCACCAAGAAATGGAGGGTATCCTAAGGTAGGAGCAACGTGGATCTGCCACATGTAACATGTCATATCGAGAAGAGACTGGCCAGATCTGTCAAAGAGTTGGCTATGGTACGGTGAGCAGCCCTAGTCAAATACACTAGCAAACTGGCCATTACCTCCCAAATGTGAGTGTTCAGTTTCTTCTCCTCAATGAGATCTACCGATAACTTGGAGCAGTGGCAAGGGTGAAGGCATTCTGAAGTATCCAACACTCGAATAAAGAACTTTTCCTCAACGGCTAACGGAGAGCCTACTTTAGTCCATTCCATGGTGGATTTGATGCAGTTCTGATGCATGCACTGAATGATGAGGTATAACTGGGTCTACTTGCAGCACTAGATGAGACATACCAGGAGGTATGAAGACTCATTTCCATCCTTAGTAAAAGATAGGTTTGTCGGTGATTCAGCACCCTCACTGTATGCCAGGTCCTCATCTGGCTCGGCTTCTAGCTTGGCATGAGTCATGCTGGATATCTGTCCAAGACACGAGCTCTCCCTTGAGGATGAGCAGTGAGTAATCTAATATCCGGCATCCCTCACCAAAGTCAGCATTTCAGGCACTGCCAGTTGGTTTGAGGTTGGTCTGAATTGACTCAGTTTAAAAATTTGTTGGGACACCATAAGTTAATTTTATTTTAGTAATATTTTTGTGTACTGTATATATTCTAGGACACATCGCTTTTTCTGTCCTAAGTTATGGGACAACTTTTAAATCATTCAGAAATTACATGTTGTAAATTTCACTCCAAATGAAATTTTATTTAAAAAAATATAAAACTGTGCACTTGAGATGAAACTCTTTAATTCACTGCAGCATTATCTCATTAAAAAATCCTTCTCCTGCACACATACAACCTATTCTTTTGGTGCATAATATTTTTTCTTAGCTTTCTCATACCATGAATTTATTTGGTTAGATACAACACATCACCTAAATTGTGATTTGTTTTAAAAATCTGCTCACTTTTTACTTTCACCTTATTGTCAGTCCATCCAGGAATGCAATCAAGGCACACTAGAATTCTCTTCTGGTCTTCATGAATTCATCAAATGATTTTCTTGAAATCTACCAGGTGGCACTGGGTCATTGATGTCTGTGCACAAAGCACTATATTGGGTCACTTTAAAAATAGTTCCATTATTTCAATTTATTTTAAAAATTACTATAAATACTGGTGAAAAGAAAGACTTTCTTTGTATATTCCACCAATAAAATGAACACACTTAAAAGATTCAAAAGTTAGCTTCCATGGTTGGCTTGCTTTGTTATAAAAATAACCTTTATATTTTATATTCTGTTGGTAAGTTCTGAGAATGAGTTTAATGCTTGCTGCCAGATGTGTTTATTCACTATCTGGGCTTCTATTTGCTTGGCATCTGTAGTTTGATACAAATGGGCATTGATGTATACCGCTAAATAGTATACAAAACAATAACTTGCTTTAATAATACTTCTGTAAACCCATGCTGGCAAAATGCTTACCACTTGCACTCAAGTAAATGTGTTTTCAAATGATATTTTTATTTGTGAGATACTGTCATATAGCTGACCTGGATATAATTCAATCTTGGTTTTTTTCCCCCACTTAGCACCATGTCATGCATGAATGACAGTTGTCTTCAAGATATCAATTTATTATTTCACTCTCATTTGTGAAATCATCTGCTTCTCTTCTGGCCTTCATATATTCACAAATGACTATATTTTTTCCAAATCTTCTGGGCTATGCTGGGTCAACAATGTCTCTAAATGAAGCACTATATTGTGTCACATTAAAATTTGTTCCATTGTTGACATGAATGACAGTTGTCTTCAAGATATCAATTTATTATTTCACTCTCATTTGTGAAATCATCTGCTTCTCTTCTGGCCTTTATATATTCATCAAATGACTCTTTTTTCCAAATCTTCTGGGCTATGCTGGGTCAACAATGTCTCTAAATGAAGCACTATATTGTGTCACATTAAAATTTGTTCCATTGTTTCAATTTATTTGTAAAATTCCTGTGAATACCTTGACCAATTTTGTATATTGAATTTTCAATTTTGTTGGATCCAGTTTTCCATCAGATAACATATTCAAACCTTTGAGCACAATCAAACATTTGTTTTTTCTCAATGTTCATGTCAATGAACAATGTGTGGTTTTTTTATCAGACATAAGCGATACTTGCTACATATACAGAGTTCATGGATATATTTTATTCCTTATGATGAAAGAAAGGAATAAAACATAACAATACAAGGTTAGTTCTTTCTTCTTATTATCAAAAAAGCATTTTATTTATCTATTTTATTGCAACATGCAGTGGGGAGGGGGCACAAATTCAATACAAATTTATTTTGTTTCATAAGTCCTGGGACAGGAAAGAAAATAATTATTTTATCGTCCAATAAATACAATAAATATGGTACATCATATAAACAATCAGGAAATATGACAGACTTCCATGTACTGAAGTTGCATATAGAACATTTAATTGATACTTTCCTGAAATGACACAAAAAAAATAAACTAAAGCAGAAACTAGTGTGTTAAATTGTAACTAACCGATCAGTGATGTGTCATATCAGAAACCTATGGCTTAGTTTTATACTTATGATACATGTTTAGTTAATAATTAAACTATAATTCTGTCAAAACAGTTCTATCAAAACAGCATCAAATATGATTAAACTAAGCATGATTATCAAGCAGAATTTCACTATAAAGAACTCCATAATGGAGTAAGTGAAAAAAGTCAAATGTACGCTAACTCGTAATGACCTTGTGTAAGGTCAACAATAGTGTGGTGGGATGGTGGTGCAAGTGCAAGATGACCGGTGACAAATCAATTGTACTATGTAACTGATCACTGAAGCTACATAATGGGTGGCTAGTCATCAGACATTGCATCCGTTAGACGAAATATATATAACTGGACATACGTTGTACAATACATAATTTTGCACAGTGTTCTGCCTCACAAGATATAAATATACTGAGAATAAAAAGACAACTTTGAAAATGCAACTGATGCTGTTGATATGGTCAAGATGAAGTACCGCCAAGCGACAAATCTCAAATGATATCTTGATGATACATAATTAAAAACAGTAAGTCATCGATACACACCTTCCAACTCGTAATGACCTTGTGTAAGGTCAACAATTGATACACACCTTCCATACAGTCTCTAATATACTTTGGCTGCTTCACCTTTGTAACCTTGACATCATCTGACATGTCGTATGGAACTAAATCATCATCACTGTAAATATACAGTAGAAAATATTGTAAATGTGTTGATATATTAAACATCTCTCTTTGCTTCTTCAATATTGCGCATCTAAATGGATCAAATTACCAACAATAAACATGGTTGCCATCCCAAACAATATGTCAATCTGCCCCTGTATCAAAACTTGGAAATTAATGAGGCCCCACACACACACACACAAGATATAAATACACTGAGAATAAAAAGACAACTTTGAAAATGCAACTGATGCTGTTGATATGGTCAATTCTTACCCTCTAGAGACTGAGCTTTGGGATTATAGCTTCAAAATTATTGAGATGTCCACCCTATACCTTTTCAAATAATTACTGGCATAAACAGACAAATGTATAAAACCCACTGACATTTACTCTTGGGGCAGCAATTACTTTAGGGATCTACTGAGAAGGCTCACAATTCAGAATTTTGAACACACACAGAATTCCTGAGACTTTTAAAGCACATCTGACTGCATTTTTAGAGTGGACAATATTAGAGTGTTAATCAATGTAGAATTTATGGAGACCAACTATATTTATGGAGACCAACTATACTATGATTAAATATTTACCAAATATTCATTTAAGACTGGGATCATAAAATATTAAACTGGGACCCAGCTGCATCTCAGGCACATCCAGTAAGAACAGTTTCTTCATGTTTTTGTTTCCGTAGAATCGACTGCATTTAGTGCCTTTTCAATTTACTGACAGCAGAAAAACTTTAATTCAAGAAGATGACGGAAAAAAAACAAGCATAGTATGATAAAATTTCTGAAATAACCAGTGCATTTATATTTCACCTGTCAAGGTCAAGATCTGGCTGGACTTGAGAAGTACCCTGCTGTACATCAGATGCTTCTGAACCAGACATCTTGATAAGCGGTTCAGACTCCAGTTTTAGAATGTCAAGGTCACTGAAATTGTGGACAAATATCACTGCATGTATATGTGTAACTGAAATACAAAATTACAAAAATGTATAACTGTGGTCACAAAATGATTATAACAAAACATTGTTTTCTAATAGAGGTGCATGCTAAGGCATGTTATATTGTATTTTTAATTAGCTTTTGACATTAAATGACATTTGACATTAAATGTTATGAGATTAACATTTTTGGGATCTTTAACTATCAGTAAATTATTACAAGTAAGAAAAAACAGATCACTGTTCTTGTAAAAAAAAAAAAACAGTTCACTGTTCTTGTATTTTACAGATGAGATGTAGATATTAAATTTGTATTTAGCTTTCACATTTAATGACAAAATTAATTTTACTCAGATATTTATATATGTTTGCTAACTTTCTGAACTTGGTAATAACATTTAAACAAATCTTAGAACAGCAGAAGAATAAATGAATACACATTTAAATGTTGACACAAATATTGTTAATGAATGACAAGATAAAAGGTTGACAAATGAATACACATTTAAATGTTGACACAAATATTGTTAATGAATGACAAGATAAAAGGTTGACAAATGAATACACATTTAAATGTTGATACAAATATTGTTAATGAATGACAAGATAAAAGGTTGACAAATGAATACACATTTAAAGTTGACACAAATATTGTTAATGAATGACAAGATAAAAGGTTGACAAATGAATACACATTTAAATGTTGACACAAATATTGTTAATGAATGACATGATAAAAGGTTGACATTATGTGTGTTAACTTTTCAGAAGTGCATCTATTGAAATAATGCAGCCTAGTTGGTAATGTCAGCAATGAAAACCTTAAGTTGTCAAAATTGCAGGATTTATATGTCTGGTTGTATATGATGCATATACAAGGGTTTGGCAGAACAATATGTGAGTAAATAATTCATATTAGAGGTGTTCTTTTCACAAGATAACTTGATGTCATGTGATCTGAGATAATCCATCATACTGTTCAGTTCTGACATCACTGAATTCTACATGAAATCATGTTAAATTAGACATGTAGCTAAATGATATTTCACTACTAACAAAAATCATCTTGCCACAAAGAGTGCATTTGTAGTTACCAACAACAGACAGACTACTGCAGAGCAATGATGCCATGGCAATGTGACTTACCAACAATAGACAAACAGCAACAAAGCACTGATACCATGGCAATCTGACTTACCAACAATAGACAAACAGCAATAAAGCACTGATGCCATAACAATGAGACCTACCAACAATAGACAGACTACCGCAGAGCACTGATGCCAATACAATGTGACTTACACACAAAGTACTGATGCCATGGCAATGCGACTTACCATCAATAGACACTCTATAACAAAGCACTGATGCCATTGCAATGTCACTTACCAACAATAGACAGACTACTGCAAAGCACTGATGCCATGGCAATGTGACTTACCAACAATAGACAAACAGCAACAAAGCACTGATACCATGGCAATCTGACTTACCAACAATAGACAAACAGCAATAAAGCACTGATGCCATAACAATGAGACCTACCAACAATAGACAGACTACTGCAGAGCACTGATGCCAATACAATGTGACTTACACACAAAGTACTGATGCCATGGCAATGCAACTTACCATCAATAGACACTCTATAACAAAGCACTGATGCCATTGCAATGTCACTTACCAACAATAGACAGACTACTGCAGAGCACTGATGCCATGGCAATATGACTTACCAACAATAGACAAACAGCAACAAAGCACTGATACCATGGCAATCTGACTTACCAACAATAGACAAACAGCAATAAAGCACTGATGCCATAACAATGAGACCTACCAACAATAGACAGACTACCGCAGAGCACTGATGCCAATACAATGTGACTTACACACAAAGTACTGATGCCATGGCAATGCGACTTACCATCAATAGACACTCTATAACAAAGCACTGATGCCATTGCAATGTCACTTACCAACAATAGACAGACTACTGCAGAGCACTGATGCCATGGCAATGTGACTTACCAACAATAGACAAACAGCAACAAAGCACTGATACCATGGCAATCTGACTTACCAACAATAGACAAACAGCAATAAAGCACTGATGCCATAACAATGAGACCTACCAACAATAGACAGACTACTGCAGAGCACTGATGCCAATACAATGTGACTTACACACAAAGTACTGATGCCATGGCAATGCGACTTACCATCAATAGAAACTCTATAACAAAGCACTGATGCCAATGCAATGTCACTTACCAACAATAGACAGACTACTGCAGAGCACTGATGCCATGGCAATATGACTTACCAACAATAGACACACTGCAACAAAGCACTGATACCATGGCAATCTGACTTACCAACAATAGATAAACAGCAATAAAGCACTGATGCCATAACAATGAGACCTACCAACAATAGACAGACTACTGCAGAGCACTGATGCCAATACAATGTGACTTACACACAATGTACTGATGCCATGGCAATGCGACTTACCATCAATAGACACTCTATAACAAAGCACTGATGCCATTGCAATGTCACTTACCAACAATAGACAGACTACTGTTTTGAGCACTGATGAAATGGCAATGTGAGTTACCAACAATATACAGACTGATATAAAGCACTGATGCCTGGGTGATGTGAGTTACCATTAAGAGAAAGACTGTAACAAAGAAATGATACCAGGGCAATATGAATTACCAATGACACTGCAACACTTAATTAATCCAAGGCAATGTCAGTTACCAAGAACAGACAAACTGCTACAAAGCAATGATGCTGGGGCAATGTGAGGTACCTAGTGATGGGAATCGGTCAGAAATTCATAATCGATAATCGGTTCCCGTTAACCAACTGATCATCGATTATAATCGGTTACTAAGAGCAAATTAAAATTTTTGTTAGTTATATCTTTGATCAAGAGTTCAATATGTTTATAAATGTACAGGAGTAATCTCTTTTAATGACATGTATTCATTAACTTGACAATCATATTACATTGTGTGTTACTTTTGTTCTATAATGCAACTTTTTATGGCTGATCAGTCATATGTAACTGAAATACTGCTACAATCCCCCCAAATTCTTTCATTCATATGTGATGCGTCTATAATTTAAAGTATAGAAGACATGATTTTCTTGTTTGTCATTGTTTATAAATACTACAAAAGATGTTGCAATTTAACTGAAACAATCAACAAAATATGTTTAAATGTATTAACTCAACAATTTAACAACTTGACCATGTAATAATAACTATATATTCCTAATTATCAATCATAAGTCTTTTTATTTGAAGTTGTGAAAGGAATAATAAATTTCAGGTCAACTTTAGTGGCTGGGAGTTTTACTAACCTTTGTGCTTTGCATACACATAAAAGTAGTCTCCCTTTGCACACAATCGATTATGGAGTTTCACAATTGATTATCTTATTGATTTGCTCAACCAACTGATGATCGATTATAATCGATAATCGGAACAACACTAGAGGTACCAACAATAGACAGACTGCTAAAAAAGCACGGATGTCAGGGCAATGTGAGTTACCAAAAATAGACAAACTGCTAAAAAAGCACTGATTACAGGGCAATGTGAGTTACCAACAATAGACAGACTGCTAAAAATCCACTGATGTTTGGGCAATGTAACTTGTCAACAACAGACATTTTGATACAGTCCATTGATGCCAGGGCAATGTAAGTTAAGAAGAAGAAAAAAAACATGCAAAGGGATCTCACTAACCATAAAACATATCAAGCAAACAATATGACCAGAGTGATTTTGAAGTAAAAATTTATTGGTCTCTGTTACATGGCATAATGGATGACACAAAAATGTATGCTATAAAACAAGAAGTATGATAATTAATACATAATAAGCAGAGTTTTTTTTCTTAAATACTGTTAATAAAATCTGTTTCAGGCTCCATCATTAAAAAAAACTCACTGGCTATGATGGACAATTTTAGAGCAGGTTTAGAAATTACACCTATTTATAGAGATTTATAACCTCTGAAATAATACAAGTACATTTAGCAATTTTAAACTGAATGATTCACGTAAAGCAGTAAGAACGAGAAGTAAATGGAAAAGATGACTGTTCCATGTCTTTTTTTATACTGTTTCAACACTCAGTAACCATGGCAACAGACACATGTACACAAAACTGAAGTCAGTAATAAATGTTAACCATCTCATACATGCAGTATAGATCATAATAAAGACATGTAGTGAGGTGGGCAGAAATTGGCCCTTGTTCAATATAGTCCTTATTTGCTTCAGTAGAGGTCTATAATATTATATTTTGACTTTCATAAACTATAATGCAAAATGTTAACATGATGAATACACTGCCAATGTCGGATGCCTTTGCCTCCCCCCAAGTGACTGCTGCCATTGTCTAGAAAGATGTTATTGTCCAAATTGAAGTGACTGCTGCCATGGTCCAAATTGAAGTTACTGCTACCATTGTCCAAATTGAAGTGACTGCTGCCATTGTCCAAATTGAAGTGACTGCTGCTATTGTCCAAAATGAAGTGACTGCCGCCATTGTCCAAAATGAAGTGACTGCTGCCATTGTCCAAAATAAAGTGACTGCTGCCATTGTCCAAAATGAAGTGACTGCTGCCATTGTCCAAAATGAAGTGACTGCTACCATTGTCCAAAATGAAGTGACTGCTGCCATTGTTCAAACTAAGTGACTGCTGCCTTTGCTCCAAAAGAAATTAATGTTGCCATTGTTCAAACAGAAGTGACTGACTGCTGCCATTGTTCAAACAGAAGTGACTGCTGCCATTATACCAATAGAAGTGACTGCTGCCATTGTTCAAATTTGATAACCTATAAATACTAATCATTGTTTACCAAACTTCTTCATTGTAATGTAAACGTTTTGTGCCATTTCAAATGCAGTACATTTTTAAAAAAATTCTCTGTATTTCTAAGGCTATGTCCATACTGATGATAAGCCATCACTTTTAAAATCTTCATTCTGTATACTCAGCCACTCTCAAGTGTCATAGATCATCACCCATTGTCGCACCAACTGTATGGTGATGACACCCAAATATACAAGTCTAGCCACCTAACTGAAGTTGATGCTACCATCCATGGAGTAGAGAAGTGAATTTAGAGTACCTCGATCAAAGCACACCTCACTGCTCTGTACCCTACATTGGCTATCAATTCGATACAGAATCGAACACAAAATTTGTTCTCTGTGCTATGTTTCACTGACAGACTCCAGTCCAACATACCTATCCAGCCTCACCCATGTGTATACACCAGCTAGATCCTTACGCTCTTCTTCTGATAAGCGTATACTCATTGTTCCCAAGGTGAAAACAAAGTCATATGGACAATGTTCGTTTGCACACCAGGGCCCGGCGACGTGGAACGAATTGCCCATTGAAATTAGACACAAAGACACAGTGGTCCCTTTTATGAGTGCTCTTAAGACTCACCTGTTTCGACTGCAAGGACAAACTTAGCGAGCTAATCATGTTTTGTATCTTATATGTTTTCAGCATGTTTTTATGTTTTCCAATTTCATTGTTTTTGTCATTTGTTGTTCTGTAGTGTAGTCATATCATTATTGATGGTGTAAAGCGCTTAGAGATTCAAAAGATTAGGTGCTATACAAAGTCCTCATTATTATTATTATTATTATTATTATTATTATTATTATTATTATTATTTTATTCCAACACAATGTCATGGTGAGAAATGAGAGAAAAATAGTCCAATACATGATTCAGTGTGCAATAAGGAAATCACACCCTCTAAATCAGTTGTTTCAATTTTAACCATTAAAATTAACAATCTTTAGCATATTAAGTAACATATCTGTCAAGTTTTTGTATTCCATGATCCTCTGGTCAAATTTTAACCTTTGAAACAAACAATTATTAGCATATTAAGCAAATATACCAATCTAGTTTCTGTATTCCATAATCCTTTAGTTTAATTTTAACATTCAGAACTAACAATTATTAGCCTATTAAACAGTGTACCAGTCTAGTTTCTGTATTCCTTGATCCTCTAGTTTAATTTAAATATTCAAAAATAACAATTATAAGCCTATTAAACAGTGTGTCAGTCCAGTTCCTAAATTCCATTATCATCTGGTTTAATTTTTACCCTTACAGAAAACAATCATCAGTGTATTAGGTGACATACCTGTCTAGTTTCTGTATTCCATGATCCTCAGGTTTCTTAAGAAACTTCTCTAACAATGCTGTTTCCCCATCTTTCTCATACTAGAAACAATATCTATATACTATACATTCTATCATGATTTTAACAATGCTATAAATAATGGACATTATTATGGAATAATAGCAAACTATGACTTAAAGAAATGGACTCTATCATGAGTATAACAATGTTATTTTAGTCCAACAATAATGGACATTATAAAGTAAAGTAGCCCTTTTGGAAATAATTAAATTTTTTATACAATATTTTAAATTTTTTTAACATATTTATTAGTATATTATATAAATGGATTTAACTTCAACTGAATTCTAACGCATTACTTATATTTATTGTGCATTATTAGGAATCTAATGAAACATCCATTTTTTTCTCTGATATCACACAAGTCAGAAAATGATTTATTTTGAAAAAATTAAGATAATTTGAAATGTCAGAACAATTTACTACGTAAGTTGCTTACCTGGAATTTCAAAACAGGTCCGTCTGGATCTAAGTGAGCAGTAAAGCTTTCTGCAACAATCATCCCCAGGCGCCTCATTTTATGATCTGCGCTGTCGATGTGATTCTGAACACCCTGCATAAGCTGATGTAGCAATTCTGGAAAAAAGGAAATATTTTTATATTTTAAGTTTATTAAGCCCCATTCTTTCCACCAGTACCAAAACTTTCAAAGATTTCTTTAATATGAACAAATATTGATGCTGTAATCATTAATGAATAATGAGTTTGTGTTCATGTCTTATGGTATCTTAACATTTGTTTATTACATCATTTTAGTACAGGTTGTGTATGCATAAATTCTTGTTTATCTTACTTCAAATGTGGCAGTTAAACCCCAAAAGTTATTAAAGTACAATATATGTAAACTTTATGATACTGACAGGCTTAATAAAAGCAAGTCTGCTTCATTCTCACTCTTCAAAGTATACATGACTCTACTGAAAAAAATCAAGTTATTCATAGTGGAGGCAAATAAATGTTCCTTTTACTGAAAATTGTAAAGGGAGACAAAATTGAATTATTTAAGTACATTACATTATATCCCTGTTCTTCCCTGTTTTGACCTCAACATGAAATTTGACCCACTTGACTAATCCCTGAAGGCAAGGGCAGACACTGGAGGCATGGGCAAACCTTTGAGGCCAATATATCTTGGCTAATCCCTGCAGCCAATACCAGTTGCAAATGTACATTTCTCTTTTAATGTATAATAAGTGTGTTTATAGATCTAGACCAGTTTCAACAGTTTCCAACCTATGATCCAAGGAAAGACCCTTCCTATCCTCTTGTGGAAAATATTTGTAACACATATGAATTTACTTTTTGTTATGTCCTTGTGACCTCAAATGTATCCAATTAGCCACACAGGACCAGAATTCCCAGAATTCAACTATACTTTCCCTAGAAATGTACTGATGACTAATGGGTGGGGATCTTCATAGTTTTAACAATGTAATCCATGGTCAAAATGCAGATGGATGGGAAACCAATCACAGGCTAATGTTTCTAATACATTTATTTTTCATACGTAAATAATATTTACTAATGTAAAATAGCCTTTTCCTCACTAGTGTTGATAAATATATACACCACACCTTTGATAACTCGCTCCCCAATAACTCACAAACCTGCTTTTAATGCAGGGTCAGGCATGGACCCCATATAATTTTACTAAAAATACGACCAACAAATTGCAATCAAAATTGGTATAGGAAACATTGATGTATTGTTTGTTTTATCATCAGAAACAATTGATAGGACCTAGAAATTGTAATCAAAATAATGAAATAAACTTTTAATAAGAAGTCATATATTTTATTATATGTTATTTCCAAATGATCTTTTCATTACACCATAAATAATATTCAATGAAATTTTAATGGCACACCTGCTGTACTTTAATAACTAAATATCAATTAAATAATTTGCTATGAAGTGAAATTTGCTTGAGTTCTATCTTTTAGTTTGTTTTAAGTGAAATTTGCTTGAGTTCTATCTTTTAGTTTGTTTTAAGTGAAATTTGCTTGAGTTCTATCTTTTAGTTTGTTTTAAGTGAAATTTGCTTGAGTTCTATCTTTTAGTTTGTTTTAAGTGAATCATCATAAATGCAATGATCCTTCTTATAATCAACTGTAAAATGCATCAAATGACCATAACAACTATGTTTATGAACGTTTTGCTGAGAACTTATTACATGCCAACTGTAATATCTGAAAAAGTATTTGTTGTATAGTTGCACTAAACCACCTTAATAACCTCCATATTCATAAATGTGATAAAAACCAAAGCAATGCAACCTCCATATTCATAAATGTGATAAAAACCAAAGCAATGCAACCAAGCAACATGAATACTTTGCCAAATAAAGAACTTTGTTTCAAAGATAAGATCATTGTGGAGAACAAGTTTCAAAGAATTCCTGCATTTTAAGATACCCTCAAGGATGAGCAGAAGTATCCCTAATATATCTGCAATGAAATCATGGCATCACATTTAACATTTATTGATGGATGTTAGCAGATTGTCCCAGATTTCTGGCAGGTTGTAACTCCCCTGACCCAATTCTGAGACAGTTTGTGCACATGGATGTAGATTGATTCTCAAACCAGGCTTGTTCTTAACTGCTGATTAAATATCTTTAGATTAGTTCCACTTTCTCAAAGTGCATTTTAATCAAGTCTATCTGAAGTGATAATGTTTCATGTATGGAGAAAATCCTAACTGCTTTAATTGGCCTACTGGTAATAGTATATGTTTCCAGGGTTTTAGACCTTTTATCTGATGGTCGATTGTTATTCTGTCCTTTTAAATGAAAAATAACTTGGTCAATGACAAATTCATCTAGAGACTGCAGCTTATATGTGCAAGTGGGCCCAACTGTGGAATGATATCATTTTTGCTTCAAATTAGATAGTAAGCAGTTGGCCCAAATAGGGGAATAATACCATTTTCTTTTTATTAGACCTCAGCCTCTGCCTAATATATACTTTGAAAACATTACAGAGTGATATTGCCTTGTCTTCACAATAACTAAGGGTCACAAATATTTCACATGGTATCAGAATCGATTCATATTGATTTGTCTTCACAATAACTATGGGTCACAGATATTTCACATGGTATCAGAATCAATTCATATTGATTTGTCTTCACAATGACTAGGGGGCAAAGAGTCACAGAGAGTTCACATGGTATCAGAATAAATTCCTATCGCCTTGAATTCACAATGACTAAGGGACAAAGGGGCACAGTGAGTTGACATATCAGAATCAATTCATATTGCCTTGTCTTCACAATAACTAAAGGGCAGAGAGTCACACAATGAGTTCACATGGTATCAGAATCAATTCATATTTTCCTGTCTTCACAATAACTAAAGGGCAGAGAGTCACACAATGAGTTCACATGGTATCAGAATCAATTCATATTTTCCTGTCTTCACAATAACTAAAGGGCAGAGAGTCACACAATGAGTTCACATGGTATCAGAATCAATTCATATTTTCCTGTCTTCACAATAACTAAAGGGCAGAGAGTCACACGATGAGTTCACATGGTATCAGAATCAATTCATATTTTCCTGTCTTCACAATAACTAAAGGGCAAAGAGTCACACAATGAGTTCACATGGTATCAGAATCAATTCATATTTTCCATTCTTCACAATAACTAAAGGGCAAAGAGTCACACAATGAGTTCACATGGTATCAGAATCAATTCATAATGCCCTGTCTTCACAATGACTAAAGGGCAAAGTGTCACACAATGAGTTCACATGGTATCAGAATCAATTCATATTTTCCTGTCTTCACAATAACTAACGGGCATAGAGTAACACAATGAGTTCACATGGTATCAGAATCAATTCATATTTTCCTGTCTTCACAATAACTAAAGGGCAGAGAGTAACACAATGAGTTCACATGGTATCAGAATCAATTCATATTTTCCTGTCTTCACAATAACTAAAGGGCAGAGAGTAACACAATGAGTTCACATGGTATCAGAATCAATTCATATTTTCCTGTCTTCACAATGACTAAAATGCAAAGAGTCACACAATGAGTTCACATGGTATCAGAATCAATTCATATTGCCCTGTCTTCACAATGACTAAGGGGCAAAGTGTCTCACAATGAGTTCACATGGTATCAGAATCAATTAAAGAAACTGAAGACTTCTATGGATTAGACACATTTGCAATGGTACTAAATTTTAGTTTCATGCTCTTTGACCACACTGTAAGCAACATAATGACAGTTGACAGTTGAGAAGTAAAAATCAATTTTGACAGGATTGTTTTAGGTGAAAAAGACAGAAGCTTTGCTTCAGAAATGCTTTGTTTTTCTGACATTGTCTTTGCTGTAGTGCAACAGTTTTTATGAATGCTTAAATACCAAATAACAATTTTATCTACAGCACTGGAATGAAATTTGCACATATAACAATTTTATCTACAGCACTGGAATGAAATTTGCACATGTATGCAAATGATGTTGGCATATTCGTTAATTCAGAGCTCCAAGTTTGTTCAAAGTGTCAGCAATGATCCACTGAAATAATCAAAATAATTACTGAATCAGGGGATTAAATACATTTTAATCTAATAATTTTGTAAAGATATATACCTCATCACTCAATATGTACATGTTTCAAATGACAATTCCATTCCAAATTAAGTTCCCAAGAATATGTATTTTGAAACAAAACCATGAAATGTGATGACCTTGAATTTAAAGTACATAATTTTAGAACTGTGAGGTGGGTGAGGGCAGACTGTATAACAATATCCACATGATTTAATGAAAGTAGAAGGAAAATAACTATCGAGATACCACACTGTAAATTAGTTACCTTGTCCATTTTCCTCTTTCTGCTGCTCTGTGATAAAAGCAATGCTAATGATCAGAGCCTGTGTGATATAGAAGTGTTGTTCTCCAGACATGTGTCTTAGTGAGCTTTTGTCTCCCCATACCTGCACCAACTCATACAGGAGCTAAAAAATTAGGTTACAATAAGGGAAAAATACGTACACAAGAATAAATAGTTGGAAAAACAAATATTAATCTTCATGAAATTAAACAAATTAATAAAACTGCTAATGGTATTATTGTTGAATTGCCAAGTTTTGTTATTACTACCTGGTAAAGTACTTCTCTTAGCACATCAGGATATGGCCAATCATAGCACATCAGGATATGGCCAATCATAGCACATCAGGCCAATCATTCATTAAAGACTAACTAGACAAGATAAGCAGGTTTTTTTTAATTATTATTTATAAACCTCATGTGAATAAGACCTTCCATTTTGGAAAAGGGGAGATCAGATATTTAAGATGGATGTTGTGGTGACAATATTGGATGTCTGATTAGCAAAATTTCATTTAAGACCAACTAGACTACATTTCATTTAATACAAACTAGACACCATTTCATTTAGGACCAACTAGACACCACTAGACACCATTTCATTTAGGACCAACTAGACATCATTTCATTTAGGACCAAACACACACCATTTCATTGAGACCAACTAGACATCTTTTCATTCAGGACCAACTTGACACCTTTTCTTTAGGACCAACTAGACACCTTTTCATTTAGGACTAACTAGGCACCATTTAACTTAGGACCAACTAGACACCATTTTATTCAGGACCAACAAGACATCACTTCATTTAGACCAACTACACACCTTTTCATTTAGAACCAACTAGACACCATTTCATTTAGAACCAACAAGACACCATTTCATTTAGACCAACTAGACATCTTTTCATTTAGGACCAACTAGACACCATTTAATTTAAGACCACCTAGACACAATTTCATTTAGGACCAAATAGACACCATAAGAGTTCCTTTAATGAAAAACCTCATCTTGATTTGACCATCCATTCTGGAAGAGTAGCAATAACGCAATTTTCAAGATAAATGTCTGTGCAACACCATTTAAGAAGAATTGTGATAACAAACATTTGTAAATTGATGCCATACAACAGGCTATCCCATTAGCTCTTCTGGTCTACAAACACAAGATCTATAAAAACAAAATCGCCATTATCTTTATCAATGTTCTACCTAAAAAAATTTAAACCAAAGATAGCTTTAAAAAAACTCCCTTTTACATTTATCAATTCTCTACCTTACAGATGAAAATTTATAACCAAAGATAACTACAAATTCCATAATATACTAACCTTGATAAATAGATGCTGTCGAATTTGAGAAGAGCCCAAGTAACCAATTATATTCTGCAGAACAAGTACCTGAAAATTTTTACAAAGATTCAAAATTATACTCAACCCAAAAAACATATTCTCATAGGACCATTCTTAAAAAATGAATTCAATAGTCCAAAGATTTAGTCACTTGTGATAAAATTAAAAACCCATTTTGGACCTACCATAAATTAACAACAAAACAACAGAGATCTGGTTCAACTTTAATAGGGAATTATTCTTACTGTAAAATGGGAACATGATGTTCTTTATATTCTAAGGAAATGTCACTGGCATTATATGGAGAATGAACATCACTACCCTAAATATATTCTTGTAACAAAAAAGTTTTACTATTCATGTAATATTTTATACAACCTTGTATTTTAGGACAGTATTCCCTACAACCTTGTATTTTGGTATGCCATATATTCTCAGATAAGCTAAATAATTAAGGAAAAAATAAAAGCCAGAAAGAAGGGGTGGTCAACTTATCCACAAGCCAAAGATCTAATCTTGAAAAGTTTTTAGTTTTTTGGGGTTGACTACCATAGTGGCTGTAAATCTTGGGACACAAAAAAAATAATTATTATTTTCTGCATACCAAGTTTTAAATGCATGTAAAAAAAAATACAACATAAATTTCACAATGATAATTATTTTTTTAAATCATTTTGCTTGTGAATATTTTCTGATTTCTCCAACATGAAATTAAATAAAGGTAAATAAAGACTTCATAATTCATTGGCCAGTTTGAGTTTACTCAGGTGACCAAGCTGTACTATCATGTATGCAAATCATGCTTAGTGTTACTTGTATCCTTGTTATTAGATGCAAATTTTGCTTTATTAATTGTTTCAACCAAATCGCATTATTCCATATGACATTTCAGCTAGATGAGCTGCTTCATTTACATTGATCCATTCACTCATGAAATTACTCTTTTTCAATGATATAAGCAATGCTACAAATTGCAGCAATCTTTATTAAAAGATTCACATTTTTAATTCTACAAAGCACATAACCAGCACAGTCACATAACTGATACATGTTCATGAAAGCAAGATAATAGAAAAGGCTAAAATTCTAAATCCAGATCAACTAAGATCAATATCAATCTATTCTTGTTTTATGTTTCTGCTGAACAAAATCATAATTTTCCACACACTGAAATCTGTATATTTTGGTGCTATGTATAACTCCAGATACATAATTTTATCTAATTTTTGTAATTTTTATTCATGGATGTAAGTTGTACATATTATCTTTAGTTATATTTTGACCTGGTCTCTTTTAAGAATATTAAGAATGTAAAATCACATAGGGTTTGTTTCTAATTGGCTGATGGGGTTTGGATGGTTCTAAAAGAATTCAGAAACTTCCCGAAAGTTGGACTAGGTCAAATGAATAGGCATTTTTTAAAATAAAATGAGTAATAAGATCTGTCATGTTGTTGTTGTTGATGCTGATGGCGGCCAGTATTAATGATGGAGGAAGAATCCGGGAAAACTCCGGAAAGACCCATCGACCCACAAGAAGCTACTGGCAGGCTTTCTCACATACCCATATTGGCTGAATCTGAGACTCAAACCCATGCAGACAGAGGTGAGATGGCAGTGATCCACAACGGAAAGCACTTTAGACCACTCGGCAACTCATGTGCCGAAAAATGGCATTAAACCCTACAACAACAACCATTATAATACTGGAGTATCAGACCATCATCATTATAATATTGGACTATCAGACCATCACCATATTAATACTAGAGTGTTAGACCATCACCATTATAATACTGGAGTATCAGACCATCACCATTATAATACTGGAGTATCAGACCATCGTCATTATAATACTAGAGTATCAGACCATCACCATATTGATACTAGAGTATCAGACCATCTCCATATTAATACAAGAGTATCAGACCATCACCATATTAATACTAGAGTATCAGACCATCACCATGATAACACTTGAGACAGTAATTATATCTCTGATACCAAAAGTCTATCATCTTCTCATTATTATGCAGTACAAGGCAAGAATGTCTTGCACAGAACATTTAAAGAATATCAAAAAGAATGTCTTGCACAGAACATTTAAAGAATACCAACAAAAAAAAACACATTTTAATCTGCAGAAATTTACTAGTTTTTAAAATGATACACTATCAATATACAGGTAGAATCATACTTTATGATCACTTAACACAGGAGGTTTTTTATAGAAGATGACGTCTTTGGTAGATTTGACTTTTCATACAAGGCACATATTATTACTAGTTCAAAGACTATAATACAATCTACATGTAGTATGTTTCTGACATAAATAAAAATGTTAAGTAATACTTACATCCTTGTAATATCGGTGAAATACCAGCTTGGTACATAATAAATATTGCACTTTTTGTTTCTTTGTAACACTATCTCCTAGAAAGAGCGACACAACACCATACCTGTTAAAAGATCATAGAAACGATCTAATTCCTTAAGTTACAGGTGAGATATCTCAAATTAAGTAAGATACCTTAGTAATGTGCACATATCCCATGACATTTTCAAACGAAAAACAATATTCTCCTTAAAGTATACTAAAAATAACTGTTTTGGGGCAAATTTAAACGGAACATCTATCAGAAGTACTTGATTGTGACAAAAGTAGTATTTTGTTTATGTATTTTTGCATGTTTCAAGTTTATGTTCTCTGCATACCTTAATCTGAAGTGGACAACATTCCCTCTTATAACTATTAGACAGGAATTACAATTCTTTCTTTATTACTCCTACACTAGTACTTCAGCAACCAATCTGGGGAAAGATATTTTAATTTCTTCCATAATGTTCTTAGCATACAAATGGGCTTTTTCTGTGAAGAGTTACAGTTATATGAAAGATGCTGTTTGATTTAAGGGAATATAATTTACAATCTACCATAAAAAATCTATATATCAACAGCCATAGATAATAAGAAGAATTGTTTGGGAGTAAAAATGTTGTAAATATTGATCTTAACGTATATAATGCTTAACATAACATTAAACAAATCAAACGTCTACAGCTGGTTAAGTAAGTGCCATATATTGGCATGAGACCAACTTGATGTGAGGGTGTGTTCAGTTATACATCATACTGAATTTATATTTACAGGCAATTGTAACAACCTATTATTATCTGGTATACTAGCTAGCTACTATATTTATAAGTGATTATGGAGAAAGTATATTCTTCAACTGTCACCTTTTCTCAACCTAAGTCACAAAAATCAAATAAAATTATTTCTTTTCCAACATGCTTAGATATTTAACTGTCTTACAACAAGGACATCACACATGAACACTGTCTTACAATAATGACATCACAAATGATCAATGGCTTACAAAAATAACATCACAAATGATCACTGTCTTACAATAATGACTTCACCAATGATCACTGTCTTACAAAAATGACTTCACTAATGATCACTGTCTTACAATAATGATATCACAAATGGTCACTGTCTTACAATAATGACTTCACTAATGATCACTGTCTTACAATAATGATATCACAAATGGTCACTGTCTTACAATAATGACTTCACTAATGATCACTGTCTTACAATAATGACATCACAAATGCTCACTGTCTGCCAATAATAGCATCAAAAATGATCAATGTCTTACAATCATGACATCACAAATGATCACGTCTAACAATAAAAGCATCGCAAATGATCACTGTCTTACAATAATGACATCACAAATGATCACTGTCTTACAATAATGACATCACAGATGATCACTATCTTACAATAATGACATCACAAATGATCACTGTATTACAATCATGACATCACAAATGATCACTGACTGACAATAAAAGCATCACAAATGATCACTGTCTTACAATCATGACATCACAAATGATCACCATCTGACAATAATATCATCACAAATGATCACTGTCTGACAATAATAGCATCACAAATGATCACTGTCTGACAATAATAGCATCAAATGCTCACTGTCTGACAATAATAACATCACAAATGCTCACTGTCTGACAATAATAACATCACAAATGATCACTGTCTGACAATAATAGCATCAAATGATCACTGTCTTACAATAATGACATCACAAATGCTCACTGTCTGACAATAATAACATCACAAATGATCACTGTCTGACAATAATAGCATCACAAATGATCACTGTCTTACAATCATGACATCACAAATGATCACTGTCTGACAATAAAAGCATCACAAATGATCACTGTCTTACAATAATGACATCACAAATGATCACTGTCTGACAATAACAGTATCACAAATGATCACTGTCTTCCAATCATGACATCACAAATGATCACTGTCTTACAATAATGACATCACAAATGATCACTGTCTGACAATAAAAGCATCACAAATGATCACTATCTTACAATAATGACATCACAAATGATCACTGTCTGACAATAACAGTATCACAAATGATCACTGTCTTACAATAATGACATCACAAATGATCACTATCTTACAATAATGACATCACAAATGATCACTGACTGACAATAAAAGCATCACAAATGATCACTGTCTTACAATCATGACATCACAAATGATCAGTCTTACAATAATGACATCACAAATGCTCACTGTCTTACAATAATGACATCACAAATGCTCACTGTCTTACAATAATGACATCACAAATGCTCAGTCTTACAATAATGACATTACAAATGCTCACTGTCTTACAATAATAGCATCACAAATGATGATTTCATTCCAATAATGACAATAACTGCAAATTACACATTATTTTAGTGTTTATGTGATTATATTTTTGTCAGTGAAGAATTAATGTGTATTACCAACCAAACTTATATCTGTAAAAAAGTAAATGTATACAACATTTTGTCATTGAAAATAACTTCAAGGCATCAATGATAACAATTTAACATCATATTATTTTTTCTTCTATGGAAACAATGAAGGTATGTGGTCAAATTTGTTATGCCTTGTTTGAGATGTTATTCTTATTACCATGGTAGCATTGTGATGAGTGGCGTGATGACACTCTCTATGCATCTGTCAGACACTCCCTGTATAAATGTTTCACACACAAGGCTCATCAAAGAGTCCTCCCTAACTTCCTCTGACAATGGTCTAGCAAGATGACCCCACAATGCAGCTGAAAAAAATAAAAGCATTATCAAACTTGCTGTGAGATTTTGATCACATAAGCCTATCCTTGGACCTCACCCATTATCAAACTTGCTGTGAGATTTTGATCATATATGCCTATCCTTGCACCTCACCCACTATTAAACTTGCTGTGACTATCACTGGACCTCACCCAATATTAAACTTGCTGTGAGATTTTGATCATATAAAACTATCCTTGGACCTCACCCATTATCAAACTTGCTGTGAGATTTTGATCATATATGCCTATCACTGGAACTCACCCATTATCAAAGTTGCTGTGAGATTTTGATCATGTATGCCTATCATTGGAACTCACCCATTATCAAAGTTGCTGTGAGATTTTGATCATCTAAGTGTATCCTTGGACCTCACAAATTATCAAATTTGCTGTGAGATTTTTTTGATCATACAAGCCTATCATTGGACCTCACCCATTATCAAACTTGCTGTGAGATTTTGACCATATAAGCCTTACTTCTAACCTCACAAACAAAACTTGCTGTGTGATCCTGATTATATAAGCCTTACCTCAGACCTCACTCACTATCAAAACTTACAGTGTAAACTTGATCATATTAGCCTATCTTTTGACGTAATTCACTATCAAAACATGCCGCTTGATTGACCTAATTCATTACCAAACATGTTGTGAGTCCTTGATCATATAACCCTATCCTTGGATGTCACTCATTATTAAAAGTAACTGACTTTGATTATATATAAATATTTCAAATCTGAATAAGTTATACACAAAATGCTCCCCATTTTGATTGTAGTGAGGGAAATTTTTCATTCAAAAGACAGAAAAAAGACAGCAAATTGTGAAATTGAGGTACTCAATGAAACCATGCTGTTGGCATTACACCAGTCCCTGAAAACTCACCACTTCCCTTATAGTATCTTCAAACAGGAAGGCCTTTTAGCTCACAAGATTCTCTCCATGACCAAAGGCATTAGGTTCCTTTCTTTACAATGACTTGTCCCATCTAACTTGGGCTATCAGAATTACTTTGCTATGGTGACCTCCCACTTTAACAATTAGTTTCTCTACCGAGGGAAGTGGAAAGGTAAGCATAACACACAAACCCCTCGCAAATGACTGACTATAATAGATTTTATAAAAACAACAAACTCGAAATGTGCTATGGTACTTCTCAATCAAGAAAAAGCTTTTGACAGAGTGGAACACAATTATATTCAAAAAGTACTGGGTAAATTTGGATTTGGAAATAACTTCCAAAACGACTCGAATAATGTACAATGAAATAACTGCAAGTGTACAAGTAAATGGAGCACGAACAGAGCAATTTGAAATTCAAAGATCAGTGAGGCAGGGATGCCCACTATCAATGCTATTATATGTAATAGCAATAGAAATCCTGAGTATGAAAATCAGGAATAATACTAACATAAAAGGAATAAGGATACCAAACTTAAAAGAAGAATTTAAGATGCTACAACACGCAGATGATTGCACGAACTTTATTAGCGATTCAAATTCCTTTAAACATCTTCAAAAGGAATATGAGGCTTTTGGAAGAGCCTCAGGATCGAAAATTAACCATGATAAAACAGAAATTTTAAAAATAGGTAACTGGAGGGGAAACCACCCAGGTTTGCCCCCACATTTGATAAAAAATACAGTAAAAGCCCTGGGTATATTCTTCGGGGCAAACGAGGAAAAGAAAAACTGCATAAAAATAAAAAATAAAATAAAAGAAGTAATAGATATCTGGGCATCTTTGCCACTTAGTCTAATTGAACGTTCACAGGTTGCAAAAACATATATGTATTCAAATTTGACATATTTAATAAACACTGTGGACATTAACAATAAAACACTAGAAACTATAGACAATGAAATAATAGATTACATCTGGAATTTCAAAACACATTATATAATTAAGCAGACTTTATATAGGAGTAAAAAGAGGGGGGGATTGGCCTTACATAATCCCCTCTTAATCAAAATTAAAAGTATGTTAAATAGATTAAAAAGATTAAGCTGTACACCTAAAACACCCTGGGAAGCACTATACATTTTTTGGATAGGCTTCGGCATGAGACATAGACATGACATATACATGAACAACATATTAGTGAAAAAAATAGATGCACCACATTTATATAGGGGGATAAAGGAAATATTATATAGTTTTAGGGATAATAAAAGCATATGGGAATTAGACAAAGCTGACACCTACGACTACCTTTTGGACTTAGAATCTAATAAAAATAAACCAAAAATATAACAGGAATTCACCTATATAAATTGGGACAGAGTATGGAGGCATTGGTCCGACATCAACTCTCCAAAGGTACAAAGTATCATATACACGTACCTCCACAACGCCTGGCTTACAGGCGAAGTGGCCCTCAGGAGACGAATGATTCGGACCCCCATAAGCTGCCCTCTATGCAGCAGTGCCCCCTACACAAAGTACCACACAATCACGCAATGCGACAAAACAAAGGAAGATAGAATGAAACTGATAATTGAAATAATGAAGGTCGACAAATATGACAGACGACAACTACTCTTCCTAGACGGAAACTTTAATAAACAGATAAGACAAGACAAATAACAGACTATATAATGAAGACGTTAATAAGGTGTGGTCCACTAATGAAGGTTAGGGAATAGTTTTCTAATACGGAAAACTAACCAAATTAAATTCAAAGTTTTTAAAACATTTGGTTTGAACTCTACTTTTTAAATTTTCAAGCTGAATTGTTTTGAAAAATTTGAATTTTAAAAAGTATACTTGAATTAAAAACTTTTAAATTCACTAAAAATTTTCGAAATTTTTTTCCAAAAAAAAAAAAAATATATATATATATATATATATATATATATATATATATATATATATATATATATATATATATATATATATATATATATATATATATATATATAGATATACATATATAGATAATACTGTGAGGGGGAAGTACATATGAGGACGCCACAGGGCTAGATCACAGGGCGCTACGCGAAGTGAGCAGGCCTGTGGAAGAGTTTGGAAAACACCACCCAAATACTTAAAATAATTTAATAAATATTGTGCACATGACCTTTTTCTCTGGATTCTAAATCCATGCTATATCTGTCATGACTATCTCCCGTAATAGTCATGACTCCCATTTAAGGGAACCTAAACAATTTTGACCTTTTCTTAAAGTTTTAATAATAGTAAATAAATAAAGGCCGGACAAATTGAGACAGGAGCTGTACAGCCAAATAAATTTGTACAGCTCTTGCTTCAAGGAAAACGGACCCATTCAAATAAAAAATAGATAAATTGAGATACACATAACAATATGTAAATAACGCACCTCAATTTATACAAAATTCAAAATTTCAAATTTAAATTAAAGCATTAACAGTGATAAAATCATTTATGAAAATTTATCTTCCATATTGGCAAAGATAATAACAAGATAAGACAACTGGTAAAATTTGGAAACAAGGCTATCCTTAACACATACACGAGTATATAATATACTCTTATAGCAACCACACATATAGCATCATATATATAGCATACACAAGGATGAAAAGAGACCACTAGCCATGGTCAACAAAAATTAAAAGTAGCCTTCTAGATTGGGTAGATCAAATCCCAACTAGAAAGGTTTACTTAGAATACACTAGGGAAAAAAATACCCCTTGTCAAACTATTTTATAACCCCGATGGGGAAAATTAAATGGGACTTTTTAGAAGTAAAGAATAAAAAAAAATAAACAACATAAAAAGATCGGGGGAACACACATACATATAAACTTTTTTAAAATTTTTTTTTGATTGGGGGGGGGGCATCTGTCTGGTGCCCCCCCCCCCCCCCCCCAAAGCAAATGACTGAGAGTGCATCCACAGCCTACCTATATGTTCTGGTCTAGAACTGGGGATATCAAGGTGGGATATTTGTGCTTCCGCCTTGTCAAAAACATATAGCATCAGGCAGACCTGAAGTTCACAAATCTACTGAAAGCTCAATGGGTGATGGACTCCTGTTTGTGAAAATAAGGTCTCTTCTTGAAATTGAATTTCACAGATGCTGCCAGGATGTTACCAAAAAAAGAAGTTTTTTTGTTGTTGTTGCCACAATCACCACATTAAAAAAGAGGGGGGGTCAGTAGAAAAAAGGAGAGGCAGGAAACAAAAATAGTTCAATATTTACCTAACACTTTAATATCTACTTTTTATTTAGATACACAATGTTAGAGTTCTAATGAAATCAAAAGTCTTTCAATGATGTCACCACTAGCTGTATAAGCATTAATCTTTTCATTGTTTCTGAGCTAAATCTGTTCGTTATCTGTGTATAAATATTGTTCTATGCCGAGAACCCCCTTTCACAGCCTTCTGTCTTAAAGGGCATATACTGTATAGAGCTAGCTAAGCCAACTTGAAAATAGTCTTTATGGTTGTGATGGAAAAAAGTAATCTTTATGGCTGTTATGTACAATATTCCACAGTACATAGATAATGTATTTTAATATTCTGGCTCCAAATTGAGATTTTTCACTAACATTAGCTCTATCAAAGTTGTACTTTTTCTTGTTTTGCTGTCTACTATGCCAGATTACTTACAGTCCATAATCTGACTACTATGCCAGATTACTTACATTCCGTAATCTGTCTATTATACCAGATTACTTACATTATATAATCTGACAACTAAACCAGATTACTTACATTCCATAATCTGACAACTGAACCAGATTACTTACATTCCATAATCTGACAACTAAACCAGATTACTTACATTCCATAATCTGACAACTAAACCAGATTACTTACATTCCATAATCTGATAACTAAACCAGATTACTTACATTCCATAATCTGTCTACTATACCAGATTACTTACATTCAGATTACTTACATTCCATAATCTGACTACTATGCCAGATTACTTACAGTCCATAATCTGTCTACTATACCAGATTACTTACAGTCCATAATCTGTCTACTATGCCAGATTACTTACAGTCCATAATCTGTCTACTATGCCAGATTACTTACAGTCCATAATCTGTCTACTATACCAGATTACTTACAGTCCATAATCTGTCTACTATACCAGATTACTTACAGTCCATAATCTGACAACTATACCAGATTACTTACATTCCATAATCTGACAACTATGCCAGATTACTTACAGTCCATAATTTGACAACTATGCCAGATTATTTACATTCCATAATCTGTCTACTATAATGGCAGATTACTTATATTCCATAATGAGTACTATGCCAGATTACTTACATTCCATAATCTTATTAATATGCCAGATTACTTAGATTCAGATTACTTACATTCCATAATCTGACAACTATGCCAGATTACTTACATTCCATAATCTTATTAATATGCCAGATTACTTAGATTCAGATTACTTACATTCCATAATATGACTACTATGTCAGATTACTTACATTCCATAATCTGACTACAATGCCAGATTACTTACCTTCCATAAAGCTTTATTAGGGTTTTAAGTCCATCAATGCAACCTCTATCAGTGGCACAACGTCTGTTGCAATAAGAACTTTAAGAGTTAAAAGTTAAATAAAAACTGTATAATGTGCAGCTTACAGTTTTATATGCATGACTTTAAACTAATCAGCAGTACAATTTCTTTTGCATCACTGCTCTCTAAGTGTGCAAATTAGGACAAATTGCACCACTGCTCTCTAAGTGTGCAAATTAGGACAAATTGCACCACTGCTCTCTAAGTGTGCAAATTAGGACAAATTGCATCACTGCTCTCTAAGTGTGCAAATTAGGACAAATTGCACCACTGCTCTCTAAGTGTGCAAATTAGGACAAATTACATCACTACTCTCTAAGTGTGCAAATTAGGACAAATTCTCTATATGATTCTCTCACCCTGGTGGCAGCTAAGGAATTGGCCAGGACATTCAGCCTGCCCTGGATATATCTGATCTGGGCAGTTGTATTTACTTGTGTGCAACAATGTAGAAAATCCCAAACCAGAATCCACAGGTCCATCCCCACCCCCTACATATAAAGAGACAGGTGACTTTGGAAAAGATGGGCAACAGACTCCTTAACCATACAAGCTGGTGTCAATGCAGATTGTAAGTTACAGTTTTTCCACTGGAATTTTTGCAGTGAGCCATTGTCTGTTGCACCACTGAATGCTGGAAAGACACTACTTCATACAAGATCATGATGTGTTTCAAGTCAACCTGAAATGGAGTGCTATTGGACTAAATAGGCCATCGCAAAAGGGGCATACAAATGTGGCAGAGGAGAATGGATAAACTGCCACATTCCTCAGAACAAAGAGTTGCAAAATTCTTACAGAAATTTTGACCATAAGCACAATACATCCTGTGCACAACTGCAGTAAGCAAACAAGGATGAGAGTGGTAAATAATTCCATGACCAGATGGAAAAAAATTGCTGAGCATGTCAAGACAGACAATATGCTGAGATAGAATCAGGTCTGTCTTGTCTAAAATGACCAGAAACTCTAACTGACTCAAAAGGGAAAGAAAGCTGTTTCTGACTTTGACCTAAGACAAAGTTATCATTTGTTTTTGAAGGCTATTCTCTAGATATATTGCCTCCACTATTGATGAGGTAAACCAGAAGAGAGTGACAACACAGTTGATGATCCTAGTGAATCCCCATTTGCTGATACCAAATGGGATAGTATGAAGTTAGTAAACAGTTTATTTGAAAGCAAGTGAAAGGATTTTGTGTTAAGATGTATGCATAGGGGACATTAAAGTATGTGTTAGTTAATTCTAAACTGACTGCTGAAAATTCATCCCTTTGTAAGAAAAGTCTGACTGCTCTGAGTTGCAGTTTCCAATTTTTAATGCAGTTATGTTTTATGTTGACTACGCATTTGTGAGCTAGCTGAGGTCTATGACTGCTCTGAGATTCCAGTTGGCTTTGGATACTAGTAACAGCCTGGAGCAAAGCCCCACAGATTTCAGCTTTGTGAACTATCGCAACTGTCCAGTAATGACCAGATCTTATTCTATGAATTACCTACCCACCTTCACCAGATTAGAATGGGAAAGCAAAAGTGGCGAGGGCTGGATAAACAAAATCAAAGCCCTTCCAAAACTACTTGGGTTGCCCATTGGGTTTTAGGAAGTAGATCATGCAACACAATTAAAAAATGAACGAGTATGGTGCCAACCAAACGGTTGTCTGATGGCAGCAAGAATAATAAGTCAGTGACAATTGTTAGGAGGTTGATGTGAAATCATGGATGACATGTAACAAGCTGCAGATAAATGATAATAAAACTGAGGAGGCCATTCTTATCACAACACAAAGACTTTCTCATTCACATCCTTTTACTCAAACAATAAATAACAGCAACACCAACATTAAGTTCACACAGTCAGTATAAAACTTATATGTTACTCTGGACAGTACTCTCACATTACACCAACATGTCATGAACATATGTAAGCCTGTATATCTTGAGCTGAGATGCATCAGCTCCATTTGCAAATATCTTTCAGCTGATGCCCCTAAAACACTTGTGTGTTCATTAGTACTTTCAAGACTGGCCTATTGTAAATCAATTCTGTCTGGTTCATCTCAAAATCTACTCCAGAAACTTCAAAACACAGCTGCTCGGATCATCCTTAGAGTACCATGATCAAAGCACAGATTACTGCTGCTCTGTACCCTTTACTGGCTATCCATTCAATCCAGAATCAAAGACAAAATGTGTTCTCTGTGCTAAGTTTCACTGACTGACTCCAGTCCAACATACCTATCCAACCTTGTCCATATGTACACACCACCAAGATAATTATGCTCTTCTTCTGACAATGGTACACTCATTACTCCCAGTATGAAAACAAAATCATATGGACAAAGTTCTTTTGCATACCAGCAACATGGAACAAATTGCCCACTGAACTTAAGATACAAAGACACTGTGATCCCTTTCAAGAATGCTCTTAAAACTCACCTATTTCAACTGCAAGAACAAACCTAAAGACCTAATAATGTTTCCTAATTTAATATTTTCAGCATGTTAATGTTTTCTAATTTGTGTTTGTTTGGTAATCATATCATTATATATATTTCTTTTATGTTATTGGTATTTTCTAATGTTGTAAAGCGCATAAAGCTTCCTGAGATTAGGCACAATACAAACTCCTTATTTTTATTATTATTATTAGATGAATGAAAGTGATTATTATAACAAAGAATCTCACCAAAAAAATGCTCACAATGATGGATTCCTTTGATTTCTAGCTTTATAAAAATGTCAATTTGTCAACAGATCACAAGTGACTGTCATTAAAAAAAATTATGTTACACTTGCAGCACATAAAGGCCTTGCATTGCAATCTGTCCGACTACCACAAACCATTAATGTACTGATTGTCAAATAGAGCATATGTTGTTTTATAATGGATGTTAAACACCATCTTACAGGTTTTATCACCTTTAGGAACTCTGGCTATAGCATGAAACATGGATTCAAATAAATGCACACTAAAGAAAAGTAGAAGGTATATTTTGTTTTTCTTGATAAAAACTCATTCATTTTGCCTGTCATAGTAAGGGTACTTATATGTACAAACTTTAGTTGATACCAACTGCCATGTTGAAAAACTAAAAAAAAATCAGTTATGTAAACCTTCTCATGCTAAAGCTCAGACTAAACTAAAAATAATGGAATCAGATTAGCAATGTCCAGTGTAATATATATTTAACTTGTTTGTTTGTTAGTTTTCATATTGTCCATTTCATGATATGCTGTGGGTAATGTGAAGTCATATTTTGATGCTGATTTGGTCCAAAACCAATTGTGTACCTGACCAAAATCAACAATTTTCTTTATTCTGCAAACTAATACATAACTAATATTTGATCCATGATTATGGCTAAAATGTCAGCATAATTATTAAATAGAAGTAAACATATTTATCTTGGTCTGGGTCAAGGGCATTGTGTTTCCATGTTCTTTTTATAATTTTAGTAACAGACAATTTAATTATAATTAAGATTTTATCTTGTAGACATCTGAAACCTTCCAGAACAAGTGTTTCCATTAAGAATTCAATTTTTTTTTTATCTGAAACCTTCCAGAACAAGTGTTTCCATTAAGAATTCAATTTTTTTTTACAAAATGCTGACTGTGACCTAGGTCAAGTAGAGGAGTACCGTATATAATCTTGTAACTGGAAAAAATATTTCTTTATGCTATAAGATTTGAGCAAAACCAGTTATATTATTTTGTGTCCAGTATTTCATTTGGGATGGGATTGATTTATTCAAAATTATTTAATTAAACTTATTCCATGAAAATACAAAGTGCTCGAAACTAACATTCTCGGAAAAAGAGACTTGGACTTATAGTGAAATTTAAATAAGGATATACATGTATATACTTGGATATTATTATTTGTGATTCAACTAAATACTGTTGGCACATCACTACAACAGAGGCCACCACGGGCACATCAACACTTCCTGCATTAAATTTATTTTGGAATATCCCTAAAGTTCATGCAGAACTTAAATCATTAAGACTTGTGTTAAAAGTTCTAAACTTTTTGTGATTTAATTCACAAAAATTTAAGTTATTTGTTTTTATTTTTACTTTGTATTCTAGGAAAATAAATTATTTGTTGAATTTTAATTCTTCTCACTCTTTTTTACTACTTATCTTAAGACCATAGAATCAAAATACCAGGCACTAAATAATCAGACTTCAGGATACTGAATTCAGGGTTGCCTTGTGAATTAAACTGTTTTAATAATCATCAGGTTGATTTAATTTTGTCAATGAGTATAACTTATTTCACACTGTATCTTACCTGCATAACCTGACATGCATAGTTTTCCAAATAAACGACTTAAAAATTCCAGACTGCAGTCTCTGGACTGTTGAATACATGTCCTTGCTTCCCTCAGTGCGAGATAGATGTCTGATGCAACCAGACTGACATAATTCTTTGGAATGAAAATATCACTGAAAAAAAGAGCGTTTTCCCAAAATAATTCCTGGTAATTTGTGATGAATAGAGCAAAATCATATAAGCAGAGATTGTGAATTTTTAAATAACCTCTATTTTTTTCAAGGGGTCATGACAGAAAGATCTGAAAACTAATTTTAGTGCTTTATTGTTTGGCATGAATACTTTATTTGCTGTACTTTACTGGCAAAATTTATCTCTCAAGCCAGGCTAATCCAACCATGAATACCAAACTAGTAATAAACTGCTCTTTACATTTATCTGGTTCTCAGGGCTGTCATGTTCCTGTGATAGTTTACCTGGTTTAGTTAGCCTACTGTAACTAAAGAAATGATGTTATATCTATCAATATTACAATGAAATCCATTTTTTTATTAAAAAAATGGGCCCAGCACTGACACAAGTCTAATACCATGATATTATTTTCATTCTAAATTTTGCTTCAATCAAGTTTGATCTTTAAAAATTTCACTGTATATACCATGTACTCAATTTACCTGGTCTGGTTCTTGAGCTTGTTTGCCATGACATCAGGCAGAGATGAAATTTTGCTTGCCAGCTCATCCCATATTGCTGACTGCTCATGTTTTCCCAGCGTTTTATCTATGTGCGGGATATCTTGCTCTAAACACAGACCACATTCCTGAACAATGATGTTATACAGTCTGTGCCTCTGTAGTAATTCTTCCAGTAGTGATGTACACTTGTTTAGATTAAAACCATATCTGAAGAAAGCAATTTGACATTGATCAAATACCGGTAACTAAATAACTAGATAAATAAATGAATAAAGCACTACTGGTATATAATTACCAATGCAAAAATGAAATGTGCTCATGGGTCAAAGATGCCCTCAAAGGTATACAAACTGACCTAAATGCAAAGCCAAAATTAAAAGTCACGAGTAATGTATCTACCAACGGACATACTGATTGAAAAGCATACAAATATAAATTTACATTTGTAATATTCTGAAGATATGAACTGCAAGAGAGTAAACAAAATTCATGAAATTATTACTATTTTATAGCTCAAAACTGATATTTTCCACTAATCTTTCACAATTTTATGTTGATCAGTAATATATGCATCCACAAAAGTACCTAATACAGATTAGATACTTCAAAGGTTGCAAACTGTCATGTATATTTAATTTGTATTTGTTAGTTTATTCTTTATGTTTATATGTTACAATCTTACCCACTTATATCAGCATCACTTATGTAGACAAGCCACCTACCGTATTTCAACAAAACAGCAAAGTCCCAGTCCCTTGGTCTGCTATTACTACCAAATTGTCATGCCTTTCTCATATTCGAGATAAAAAAATAAACGTACATGTTTACAGTAGCCCTTGGTGGCCTGCTTGAACAAATCCTTTGTTTTCTAATCATTTATGTTGACAAGATGCCAATTCCAACCCATAGTTTGTTCAACAGTTAGTCGATCTTGCTGCCAGGCTGCAATGTTGTGGTCAGATTAAAAAAAATCAACCCAAGGCTTTTGTTTCGGCCTTTAAAGCTGGCCTCTGGCGGCGACTTAAAAGGAATGAAATCTGATCGATTCTTGCATTTTCCAAAGTCTACACAGGTCTCACTTGGATTTTAAAACTAGAAGTTCAGGACTCCTGTTTTGAGAAAAACAGGAGTCCCACCAGTAAACGTTGTAGTCCCCTACCAGAAGCAAATTAGGCATACCTGGGAAATGTTTGTATAACAATAAACTTACCTTGAATTACTAGAAACCTTAATTAATATTATGCCATCAGTTTGATGGACAATGAAATGTACACAACTATGCTTAAATGTAAATGGCAAACAAATGTAAACTGTTAAAAGTGCAAACAAAATTGGTAACCATGTTGATAATACTTACTCTGACACACTCTTTATAAAATAAAATAGGAATGATAATGTCTGGAGGTTTCATGTCAAGTCATTTGATCCAAAAAATTTACAATAAAGTTGTTTATTGAAATGTCATATACTGCTGCACAGTGGGGGAGAACTGTATAATTCTTCTTAACTGCAGAAACTATATGCTGACAGTAAAATTGCACCCAAGGTGACTTTCAATATTAAAGAGAAAACCTTTTCAACACTCTTAGATTGATGTCGTTTGGGGATTTTTAATATTCTTTTATTTATAAGTGTTTTCTTTACTAGAACTTAACGAACACAGGAATTATGATAGCAGTTTGTGTGAATGTTTTACATTTTGCACAAAATGTCTTTAAAATCTTTTTTAAAATGGGATCAAAGGTCAAAATATGTTAAATAATTCCTTTACAAAACATAATAATACAAATTTCAAATCAAATTATGCATAAATATTTTGAATCAAAAGTTTATTTCAAAGATGTATTATAATTGGAATTATTATAATTCCATTTCAAATAAAACTGATCCATTTCATGCCATTTCATAAAAGAATTATGTTACACATTTAAGACTTACCCAGTTTTAACCTTGCTGATTGTTACGTATTACATGTATAAAAAAAATAATTGAAGGCATTAATGTAAACCCACTAGAAGATAACAAATAAAGATAGTATTATTATTCTTAATATTACTCATACAAAATAAAACTAAACAATATGCATATTACAAAACTATTTCCTTTGCACTGGATAGAACCCAGAATGTGTTGCAGTGTAACAAATCGTCAGTGTCATATAATGTAATTTTGTATACTAGGATATATCTATTACATAATTTTTACTAAATATAACCAACAAGCAGCATTAAGTCAACCAATAATAATAATAATAATAATAATAATAATAATAATAATAATAATGAAATTAATAATAATAATAATAATAATAATAATAATAATAATAATAATAATAATAATTACCCTAGGTCTGAAACAATTTGACATAAACTTTGGAATGCGACTGTCACATTTCCATTTATAAAGTAGCCATCAATATAAAACAGAACATCATCCCTAGACATTTCTTTTAGGTGGTCTACTGATAGTCTTTTGAGAAGAAAATCTGCAAATCTCACATAGTGAAATTTCCGGAATATTGCTTTTGCATCAGCATTGTGTGATAGGGCATGTGCATCAGAATCAAGTTTTGATGTCGATGATAATGGTGATGACGATAAAAAGCCATGTATTCCTTTTAACACCGCAGTCACGTCTGCAGCTGATTTACTGTTAAGAATTGCGTATTCAGCATTCTTCACATAAAGTTTCACTTCAGTCTCAAGTTGATTTTTTACTAATTCTGCCATTACGGATTAGTGACGGTTGAGCATTGCACCAATGTTTGCTATGGGGGCTGACATATTGAAATTATAACGAGGCTTACTCTGTCTGGTTCCCTTTAATATTATAGAAACTAAGCTTTGGAGAGTCCCAATATTGAAAAACCAATGATTTTGTACAGTCGACACCAAAAAATCCAAACTGTTCCAAATAAGCGCATGCGTACATGCTGCTTAGAAACGAAGCTGTTGCTGCCCGAAGTTTCTGTTAAGAGTATTCAGTGTCTGCGTATCTTAACGTGGTAAAGATATTTCAATATGGCAGAGCCTGCAGAAGAAAAGAAGGAGGGAGCTAGTTCCGCTGGAGAATCCAAAAGAGTTCACACTTATCCACTAATACGAGTAAGTCTATAAGAATGATCCGGAAATAATGAACTGATCCAGTAACAGGTTTCCGAGGATTGCCTATTTCCGAGTAATATCTGAAGTGTATTTATTAACGATTGTATAACATTAGTGTGTTGTGTGAAGACACTATAGCCAAGAATTTTTAAACGATTTAATGAGTGTCCTGTTTGGTTCCATTATGTGATGCAAGCACAACCAAACGAGAAACGGTTCTCGCACTGCGTTATATTTGCTCAACTTCTTTTTGCAAATCATAAGTTGGTATGATGTTAAGACTGAAAAAAATAAATGAGTGAAAACAAGTTCAAGTACATCATTAATTCAATGTTTGTGTTTTGGTGCTTATTTCCTATATTTGGTTGTCATGACCTTTGTTTTTTTTTTGTCACGTTCCTTACTGTTCTTGATTAAAAAGCAGGTAAAGTCAGTTAATTGATTCTTAACTTAATTTGTATTTTTTATTATTCACATTGATCATCAGAAACTCCATCTTAGCAGCATTCAATGGTAGCAAAACAACATTTAAAAAATATATTTTAAATGCCTGTTTGATGATTACAGTATTCACTACCTCCTGCCCCCAATCCTGGGCAGTTTGTAACCCCCACCACCACCACCACAGTTATAAAAACGAAAAGCATAAAAGATATTTATATATAAAAATTGCACACGACTTTGTAATTTCATTAAACAATTTATCATTTCTAACCTGATTGTTGCCAGAGGGTTATACTGTTAATTTGTTTACATTTTAAACCCAAAAATGGAGTTTTCAGTATCAGCAATCTGGCTAACTATCCTTTTTCAGTAACAGGAAAGTACATTTCAGTGAAGACCTGAGGTCTTAGAACTACACATACATGCAAGATAAAAACTCTTTTCATCTGCATATAAGTTTTGAAGATGTCTAGTTTTAATATTTCTCAAAATTAACAAGAAACTCAAATTTGACTTGTTTGTATATGCATTCAAAGGACTGTAACCCCTACATAGTTACAAGCATTTATGTAAGTATTTGAAGATTTCTGAAGATGACGAACTACATGTGCTTGACTCCTATTCTCTGAAAAATAGATGAAATTAAGAAGTTTAGTCAATCAGTTTTATCAAATGTCATCTGTAAAAAATCAAATTAAGTTCTTTAAATCTCAAAGATTGCTGAACCACATCTAGGAGTTAATTAATAACCTCAGGGCAAGGGGGTTATATTTTCTCTAGCTAACACTTGTATATTTAGTTACTAATTAAAACTTCATGATACATTTTAATGACATTTATTTTGTCACTGTTTTGGAACATTTTCAATGAAGCATATATATTTATGTATATTTTGTTTTATTTTTTCCAGCATTCAGATATGAATGATGAAATGAAGACAGAGGCTATGGAATTGTGTGTGACAGCATGTGAAAAATTTTCAACAAATAATGAGGTATGCAATTGGAATAGGATCATAGAGTTGCATCATATAACAGTTCTTTTTTAACTTAATATTGAGATATTTCATGTTAACCTCCTAAACAGTATGAAAATCAGACTAATTTTTAACATTTATTTTAGTGGCAAATGAATCTGATGATGTATGTTTCTGGTGTCTAAATACATGTAATTGTTATTATTTAAGCCAAATTATCAGAAATTTTGGATATGATTCTGATCATACTTAAAATATATGCTTATATCATTGGGATATTAGATAATTTATTTGATCATACTTAAAATATAAGCTTATATCATTGGGATATTAGATGATTTTGATCATACTTAAAATATAAGCTTATATCATTGGGATATTAGATGATTTTGATCATACTTAAAATATAAGCTTAAATCATTGGGATATTAGATGATTTTGATCATACTTAAAATATAAGCTTATATCATTGGGATATTAGAAATTTTGATGATTTTGATCATACTTAAAATATAAGCTTATATCATTGGGATATTAGAAATTTTGATGATTTTGATCATACTTAAAGTATAAGCTTATATCATTGGGATATTAGATAATTTTGATCATACTTAAAATATAAGCTTATATCATTGGGATATTAGATGATTTTGATCATACTTAAAATATAAGCTTAAATCATTGGGATATTAGATGATTTTGATCATACTTAAAATATAAGCTTATATCATTGGGATATTAGAAATTTTGATGATTTTGATCATACTTAAAATATAAGCTGATATCATTGGGATATTAGATGATTTTGATCATACTTAAAATATAAGGCTTTAGCTTATATCATTGGGATATTAGATGATTTTGATCATACTTAAAATATAAGCTTATATCATTGGGATATTAGAAATTTTTATGATTTTGATCATACTTAAAATATAAGCTTATATCATTGGGATATTAGATGATTTATTTGATCATACTTAAAATATAAGCTTATATCATTGGGATATTAGAAATTTTTATGATTTTGATCATACTTAAAATATAAGCTTATGTCATTGGGATATTAGATGATTTATTTGATCATACTTAAAATATAAGCTTATATCATGGGGATATTAGATGATTTATTAGATCATACTTAAAATATAAGCTTTTATCATTGAGATATTAGATGAATTTGATCATGAGAAAGGACCATGAATGTTACTGAGGTGATCTTGCATCAGATTTTGCTGTGCTGGTTACCACTCTACAGGGTGTCTTTGTGATACAGTTTGCACAAACTTGGAATATTTGTTTATTTGTTTGATCTAAATCAGATTGACACTTAACAATTTACTACAATAATGTTACCAGTAGGATGCGGGCATAGATGTTTACATGCTACATGTACTTAAATTGGCCTAGATTTTAGTCAGGTAGAGACAGCTATCATGTTGCCCAGGCTGCCTACTGGGATAAGGATATTCATAGGGAAATGAAAACAAGTGAACAAATTAACTAACATCTTTTATAGATAACCCATCTTCATTTAACTGATAGCCAGAATTCTGTGTTTTCAAAAGATTGGAAATTTGATTTTCATTTATGCTGCCATTGGTAGTGATTGTAAGCATACATTTTTTCCTGTAAAAAGGAAACTTTCACAGCAAAATAAATGTGCTCCGGTCACTTTCAAATATGCAACAGATTCCATTGCTTTTACTTTAGTTTGTTGTTGACTTCCTTTGATGAAAGATTCTTTGTTGGTTTTTTTTGTTATTATTGAAGACTGTAGTCTGCTTTCTTTGATGAAGGGTACATGTGTTATTGAAAGCCCAGCTTGATCCTTGAATAAACTTACTACGTGTTATTTTTCATTCTTTTAAGAAAAAAAGCGTCTTTTGTACAAGAAAATACATGTATATGAAATTTCAGGAGTCATGCTGTCTTATATTAGAATTCATACACAATCTCTTCCTTGAAATGACATTAAACTTTTTACATGTTATTTTTCACGCTTTTAAGAAAGATAATTTGTTAAATTTTCAGAGCCACACAATGCTAATGTTGCATCAGAATTTGTGTTATAATGGAGTGTGATTTGCTATAAATGTTACCAATCTGAAAGCCATATTTTTTTCTGATTTTTATCGAACATGAGATAGGACCTTGTCTCATTAAGATATGGGGTGAGTTAAGTAATGAGATTGATCCAATAATTGTAATGAGATGATATTGTATTTGATTTGCTGAGCTTCTTACCACTCTAGTGTCTTTATGTCCAGTCTGATTTTGATCAGACTTGGAATATAGGACTATCCTGTATCATTGAGATCTTAGATCATTTTAGTAATGTTCCAGATACACATGTTAATGAGTTGATCTTGCATCTGATTGGCTGAGCATGTTACCATTCTGGAAATCATGTTTTTGATTATTGATTCTGAGCAAACTATTTGAGCTTAGATGATGAAGACCTTAGATGAGGTCAGAAATAATAAGGATATCACTGAGGTTATCTTGCATCAGATTGGCTTAGCTTGTTACAACTCAGGTGATCATATATCCGATTTTATCATACTTGAAATATGTGCTTTATATCATAAAGATCAATGACAAATCACTAATTGGATAGATGCATGCATAATAATGTGTTTTTGCAGTTGATCATGTTATCACTCTGTAAGTCATATTTATGATCTATTATGATCAAACATGAAATCAGATATATAGTACATCATTTATAAGTAAAAAAAATATATACTGAGATCATGCTTTTGCTTTTAAATGCACCATAATTTTGTGATTCACTTTTATAGCTCTCTATTAATAACCATGTTGATTATAGGTACAGCATTAGTCATTCCAATTTCCAAAGGGTCACTGTTCATTTCATAACCAAATTGCAAATGCCTACACTATGATATCTATGTCACTTAGTTCTTTGTTCTAATGATATGTCACTTTTGCATACTTACTTACTATGGGCAGTTAATACAGTCACCAACTTTTGAGAGGTTCATACATTTAAATGCAATTATTAATAACCGGTGCAATTTAAATTTATATTATCAATAAATATGGGGTTTCCTTGTATGGCAGATTCAAACAGATTTTAAAGAAACCTCTATATTTGACATTTAAGACTTGTAATGGTTCAAATTTTGATAGGATGGCTGATTGTAGATATTTGTCACCTATTATGCTGACCACTCCCTGAAAACAAGATGGCTAGTTCTCGTACATACAATAATGAAACTGAAAAATTAGGGAAATGCTTTATTATCTTTTTACTTCTAATAAACTTTCAAGGTAAAAAATATGACAATAGCTGACAGTAAAATGTGCAAATTGAGTTTTTCTCCACTCACAAAGAAATGCATGTATGTACCAAGAAAACAGACTTTCACCAAAGTATACAAAAAACAGTTAAATCCTATCTCTGACTTTGCTGATGTATTAAGCATTCTTTGTAGGCACAGAAATGGTTACAAGCAGGCAGGATTTGCATCTGTCAGTGATTAATTAATTTTATTTGATCTCAAATATCACCTTCTTTTTTAAAATGATCTCCAGTGTCTTTACAACTTGATAATATATGTAGTTTCTTGGGGTTATATTTACTTAGGCACTTGCTGATAATGAAACATGGATGTCAGCATAATCAAGTAAATCTGGTTTTAACAAATCTAGATTTATGCTGCAAAATGAATTTGCTTAGTTTATATTAATTTTGTCTTTTTAGACTGCTGCAAGAATGATCAAGGAGACAATGGACAAAAAGTTTGGAGCATCCTGGCATGCAGTTGTTGGGGAGGGTTTTGGATTTGAAATCACACATGAAGTCAAGAATTTACTATACATGTTCTTTGGAGGAAATGTAGCAATCTGTGTTTGGAAATGTTCATAGAAGTACAATATCATTTATGTAGAATTAGCAAACGATACAAACACACTGTAGCACCTTGCTTGTGCTGTCAGGGAGAACATTTTATAAAGGGGGGAATTTGTTAAATTTAGGGGGAAAATGGCAATAGAATATCCCGTGGGCTCTGTCAAGGTGCAACACTTCTAACAAAACAACGCTGATGGATATGATGTTTTGGAAAATCTCATCAGACAATATATATATCTTAGAAACAGTGAACTGATCCTAACATTGATTTATTTTTGTTGAAAGTGATGAAATTTGTTTTATGATGCAGGCATTTATATCTTAGCTGAGTGTTCAATTGTATAATATGAAACGTTATTATAAAAGATGTAAAGGTAAAATAGACCTGTGAAAAATCAGCATTACACAGTGGTGGTTGTATATTTTGCTTCTACAGAGTTAATACTTGTATTAAAATTATAAGGCATGTCTGATATAAATACACTGAATATTTAAAAAGTTTCATTTAGATGTTGAAATGAAGTTTTATTTTTGTAATTCAGTTTATTACTCTACTGGTCATAGACCAAAGGTGGTTATGGCTTGTTGTCCATCATTCGCCATACATCCATCCACTAGCATATGTTTTTGTTGCTGGTTCTCACAAATTACTTGGAGGATTGCCATGAAACTTAACATACACATTCATCTCTTAGTCTGGTTGTTCCTAGATCAAAATGGTGCTGTTCAGACATACAATATTGCCACTACAGCAGCCATCTTGAACATGTTATCCCTTTTGAATGCATTATCATATCAACATGAGGTTTTCACTGAAAGACATCTTAAGATATGTAGTCAATCCTAAATGAAAATGCTGTTGATCTGACATCTTTTATGACTACTATAGCAGCCATCTTGAAAATCCTGTTGCCATTCTTCATGAATAGAAAGTCATTGGCATGGGATGTTTTCAACAGAATACTTCTTATGATGCCTTGTTAGTCCTTAATGAAAATTGTAACTGACATCCAGTACAGTCGCCACCTGGGCCATCTTGAAAATCGTGCTATTGCTGCTTCTCATGAATGGGGCTGTCATATCATCATGGAGTTTTCACTACATGATTTTGAATGATGTCTAGTTGGTCCTAAATAAAAATGGTGCCAGTGTGAATGGCCAGTATAGCCACCATGGCGAATTGGGGTATTCATCAGAAGACTTTTTACGATGTCTCATTTGTCCTCTATGAAATTGGCACTGCTTGAACATGTAATATAGCCTCTGTTATTCATATTCCTCTTTGATTGAAAGTCATATTGCCTTGTGGTTTCTGCCAGAACATTGATTATGATGTCTGGTTGGTCCTAAAGGAAAATGGTGTCAACCTGAAATCAAATATGGTCACCATGGCAACCAATTAAACTCTTGTTACTCCACCTAAATGGGAAAAAAAAAAACTAAAATTTACAAGGAATGTTCACCAGAAAACAAATTATTATATCTGGATGGTCCAGAAATGAAGATGGTGCCAATCTGACATCAAATATGACCACCATGGCAATCATAATAAAAAATCTTTTTATTACTACTTCTCCTAAATAAGAAGTCATATCAGCATGGAGTTTGCACCATGAGACTAGTGCCTGGTTGGCCATTAATAAAAATGATGCCCATATGACACCAAGTATTGCCACCATGGTGACAAAATTAAAAATCTTGTTAAAGCCATTCCAGAATTGAAGGTCATATTATCAGAGTTTTCACCCAAACATTTCTTATCAGTTCTTCTTGGCCATAAATTTAAAATTGTGCCAGACTTGTATCAAATATGGCAGCCATGATGGCTATCTTTAAAATCTTGTCCCTATGCATCTTGAATGGATAGTCATATTGGCATGGGACTTTCACTCCAAGTCTTCTAATGATGTCTGCTTTGTCCTAAATGAAAATAATGTTCATCTTACATTAAATATAATTTTAGCACTCAGCAGTTAAAAAGAAAAAAAAATGGTCTTGAATTCCAGGAAATTGTTTTCAGACAGTAGAACATCAGTCCCTTTGAGGGACTCTTGTTATCTGTTTTCACCTGGTAGGAATATACAAAGAACCATCTTGAAACTTCCATACACTTTATACCATGTTTATATTAGTTTGACAAAATCTCTCATTTTTATTGTGTGCACTATATGTTTATTATGCTGTTATATTATTTTAGTTTCGATCTTGACAATTAATTGACTTTCATTAATATGGATCAATAAGTAATATTAAAGTAGATGTTAATGTAACTGTACATGCACTGTACATCGACTTTAAAGTTGTGAAAATACATTTTTATGTGAATCATTGGTGAAAAGTGAACATATTACAGATGCAAAGGAATTTTTATTTCAGGCAATTAATTTAGAAAGTTGTTGATTTTTAGTCAACTTGGATTCCTTTAACTGACAATGCAAAGACAGAACTTTTCAAATTTTGCATTGAAGTAAAACCTCTGAGTGAATCTTAAAAATGATTTTTTGGACATCAGACTCTTGATAGAGACAGCTAACACCATTCCATCTTTTATCATTCATTTTAGTTTGCATGCCAATATAAATATCATCCTTATGCTATCTAATACTTGTAGTTATAATCCTATTTAATGCAACAATACGACCAATAAAATTGCACTGTCATTAAGATTCCATACTCTTAGAAATGGTAGATTTGACGTGTTTGTCTTGTGCCTTTTATTGTTGGGGAATAATTATAAGCATATATGCAAAAAGTCTGCATCATTACTGTTAATTATAAATGGATTAGTAATATGTCATCAGAGTTGTACATTCCATGTTATATTTGACTGGATCGTTATGTGAAAAGCTCTATGGTTACATTTTACTCATATTTCAAACAGTTTTTTTTAATCAAATTTGTAAATAAAATTAAAAAAGTTTACTTTAATTCTGTGTTGTTTTTGGTTTTGCCCACATTAGTAAGTAGCACAACATAAGTCATTTTTCTGATGGTGGTAACAGTGTCATTGCTGTCACAACTGTTTGTTAACATTTTGGTTTTAATTTTTTTTCCCATGCATATATTTACCAAACTTCTTGATTTATTCTCATCATACAAGATCTGAATCATTATGGATATATGTCAATTCATTCTGTGATATAATAACTTGTCCCTTTTTCCTTGTTGTCAAGGTTGAAGTCATATACAATTTGCATTATGGATTTGATTTTGTGTTTCATTAAATTTGGATACTTATTGTAGTGAACATAATCATTATGATACTGAGACAATTCATTCAATGACATTCTCACCCCTCACTCCTATAACCTCAAAGTAAGGGCAAGGGTCATAGAAATTTGTTGCAAGGTTTTCGTTACCATTTCTTCATTTGCCGATATATGGTACCTTAAGTCAGACCGTGTTCCTTGCTAGTGGTCACTGATATTGGAGCACATTCTTTGTCTTGTTTTTTTATTTCCACCTCAGTAGAAAAATTATTTATGTCAACTCGATTAACAATCGCTTTGAAGATGTGTTACAATACAAAATTTGGGGATTTCTTCAAGAATACAGTTTATGTCATAATTTGTTTTACCCCTATTTCGGTTTTTACCTTTTCTCTTATCTTGTATTTTTGTATTTAAAAACAATTACATCATATATATATATGAACTTTTATTCTTTAGTTTTATGTTACATTGTACTAAATTTTAAGTATCATTTTACTTCATAACATTTATTTGGCACTATTTAGCCAGTGATGTGCTGATAAAGTTCACTGGTCACATAATACTCCAGAATATCTGGATATGTGCAGTTTATTAGGAGAAATCAGTAGAACAAACAATGTAGACCCTGGTCTGCAGATGCATTATGTCCTGGTAGATCAGAATCTTTGTTGTTTGCAGTATGAAGCTTCATTTAATTGAGTATATAGGGTATCGACATAGACCATATCCAACTGATCAAATTGTCTGATTAATGATATAACAGAATATCATCATATCAAACTTTAATAAGAACTACATGTATTACCAGTCTTGCAGATCCAGTACAAAAATGTTATGTGACTTATAAATACATGTATATGTACATAGATTTAGAAATGAATAAGCTCAGTATGTGGCATCTATCAAGCCAGCACAGCATCCAACGCCATATGACAAGTGCATGACAAAACTCGATCGTGTTTTTTAAATTATAAAACTATTTTGGGGGTAATTGGGCAAAAGAGTAGATGCGAACAGGGGTGGGTGGATAAAAAGTACACCATATAACAGGGGTGGTGGTGGTGTTCAAGAATAGGTGGGTTTTTTTTGTGTGTACTAAATGGATGACCCCTAATATGATTCCACTACCTTCATAGACTACATTGTTTATTTAGATGCAGTATATCTCACAATTATGAGCAAAGTAAATTCATCCTTCATAATTTCCTTGCAATTCAATATACAATCTTAGTACATATCCAATTTTAATTTCTTATTTATCATTATTGTTTTGTCTTTCTTGACATTGTTGACTATCTTGAATTAATATAATTGTGATCTTAACCCACAATAGTCTAAATCATGTCCCAGTTAATTCACCCTTGCAAATACCAAAATGCCACATATTTCATTCATCTAATAAACCATGAACATTTTTCTTTGGATTATCACAGGTGTTATAAAATGTTATCCTCTGATTTAAACTGCTGCAAAAATTCTTTCTTAACATGAATGCATAATGAATCTGCATTAGTTATTCTACAACACTTTTTCATCTTGTAATATATATTTCATATACACACAGAAAAATCGCAACAGAATGGTTTGGTTAATTTTCCCTTCTTTTCAATGGTTTATCACTAAAACAGTGTCAATAATTCTTCTGACGAAGTATACATATTCAGCTTTTTAACTGTTTTTTTTAATCTTTCTTAAATTCTCCACCTGTTTACCGAATTCACTGTTCATTAATATCATAAATTATTATCAGCTATTGTTTCAAACTTCTATCCAGTTCTGAATATCATTTCAACCAAGACTTATTTTGAAACAAGATAACACAAGTTTCTTTAGTGAATGACATAGATTTGCTTTCTTGAAAAAGATGTTTTGGGATTGTCAAGTTTATTTTTTTGTATGCAACCCATGTCAGATTTTTCTTTTATCCACTAAATATTTCCCATATAAAGTTAGTTACCAGCAAATATTGGAGCATTAGCCATTTGTGAAATTTTTCGATAGTTAATGCATGATGTATGATTTTGGTTTTGTCTCATCAAATTATCCATTATTTTTCTTCTTTCATGATCTGCCTTGAATTCATTATTCCAATTTTAATTATCAGAAATATGTCACTACCTGTCAAAAGTCCAAATGAAACACCTGATATATTTAATGATGCTTCTTCATGAGCTAATTCTGATTGGTTATAACAGTGAATGGGGTCAAACTTACTGTTTGCCATACATACATTCCTAAATTCTTCAAAATGCCACACAACATTAAAGTATGGTATATAGTTCAATATAAATCACCTAACGTTTGAATAGTGGAGACTGATGTTGCATCATATACTAAGTGGCATTAGTAATTTTTCTCTCCATCTAGATACCTTTTTACATGCATAACAGGACAAATTATAAATGCAGTGGGCATCAGAAATATGAACTCCATTTGTGATATGCATGTCCTCAGTTTTTACCAGATAAGTGGACATGGTCTCTAACTTATGCTTTTATAAAAGTGTGGAGGCGGGTACCAATGCTGATGCTGGGTGTAGTAAAATAGCTCCCTTATATTTTATGGAGGTGGGCTGTAAATGAAATAGACAGATGGATAGGCAATTTCAAAGATCCTCATTTCAACACTGTCATGATTAAGTCTCTTAGTTATAATTATAAACAATAAATAAAGGATATTTGCTTGTTGCAAATATATAATGGATAAATTTCATAGAGTTAAAAACTTGGTATCTTCTTAAGTAGTAAATCCATGAGTGAAAATAATACATATTTTTCAACCATGAGATGAAATATATTCAGTATTCATTAAGAACAATGTTTTATGCTCCAACACACTGGCTAGCTAATGCACATAACAGATTAAAGTAGTATGCCTTACATTAATAGCAGCTATTTACCATTATGTTCTACTTGTTTTGTGTAGCAATTCAAGACAGCAAAGCAATACATCGGAAATATGAAGGAACAAAAAAGTCTATTTTGGGATTCAAACCTGGTTAATGACAAAATATGTTGAAAAATATCTCCACAACCCGACTTAAGAAGAGTCATAAAAGTGTGACATCCCTTACATAGGACAACATGTAGATGAAGTGATAATGTACTTATTATGCATTAGATACACATACCTCACCCATGCACACTACTTAAAGACAGATTCATAACCTGGGAATGTACAGTGGAACAGTGTCCTCCAGTGCAAGACAAAAGCATATTGATATTATTTGCTTGAAGAATGCACCACATTAGAAAATCTTAATAAAATATAGTTTACACAAGAATCTAGGATCATGTTTTAAGCATGTTATATGTATTACCTTTGATTTAAGTATATTTTGCCGATTTAATACTTTTTCATGTTTAATATTTTTACTTCATGTTTACATTTATCTGCAAGGTTTTTGTGCAATCCATTTTTACTTTTTTTTTGTTTAAACATCTACCTTTTAGTTGGCATTATACAGCCATTACTGAGTTGTGGTGCCATAAAATACCATTAGAAAAAAATCTACTAAATAACAGATCAACATCCTACCACTAGACCAAGCGATTCACTACTAAATGTGTCAAAAGGTACTCTGGTAAATGCCCGTTCACAATTACCCAGGTAATAAAATTAGCTAAAGGGTACCAGTTTAGTTCATATAAAAATCAAACAATCATCATAACAGTAAGTTTCCATGTTCAGATCAAAGATTATATCTGGTGAAGTCAGGAGTGAGCACGACACAGAATAATGAGTACAGTTTGAGGCTCATGATATGTATCCATTGTAGACCTCCATTTACTGTTGTTACATTTCTGTATGTGCATGACCATTTGGATATAGGTATGTCAAATAGTTTCCTTATTTTCTATTTGCAGTAACTGTACATGATAGGTTTCCAAGAAAACAGACTGGTTTCTTGAATATGAAACCACAGATCACAATTTCATTATAAATTGATAACGCTTAATAGAAGACCAGTATATATTGAAAAAACATGGCATCAAATATTAAGTAAAATGGGCTTTATTGATGTGCATCATGGATGTTATATGACTAAAATGTTTGAGAGTGATTTTGTTAAACTGAATAACAGGTTGCATCAAGAAAAGTACAGATCAATAGCGCTTTACAAATTTTGAAAGAGGACTTCAACAGTGATGTAATACAGCATTCTGAATTTGTGGACTTAACTTTACGACATGTCAGCCAAAGTTAAGCATGTGATGTAGATTAGTTAAAGTGAATGTTATGTATAAATATCATTTTGTCTCTATATTCATACTAATACACATAGATTTAACCAATTTATGACAAGAATTGAAATAAATGCAAATCCAGGAAAACAGTAAAATTAAATGTACACTTTCTATAATTATGGCACATAATACATGTATATAGATTACTCTTTTATTCCTCATGCTGCACTCTTTTGCCACTCGTAATAGTATGAATGGCACCTATACCTCTAGGCGGTGTTGGCATGGATGAACTTACAACAAAGCCATTCAGATGATTCACCCGGGTAACAGCCCATTAAGATTAACGGGTACCCAGTTGACACTTTTCAAAAATGTGCACATCTTTAGTTACAACATGGAAGATGACATTCTTTGGTCATAACATTATGACTATTGATACAAAAGTAGTTCTGGCATGAAAAATAAAACTGATATTTCACTCTAGTGATCAAACTTATTTCACTGCAATAATGAACTAACTCAAGGAGTAGCATAAAATATCAACTATTTATTAGTTTGTGGTCTTTGTTTTGAAAAATATTGAATTCATACTTAATTTTTCTTTATTTAACATCCTGTATGTGTGTGTAATTTGGACTTTCAATGTAGCTTTAACAATTTTAACTATATTGCTTCGATGTCTGCAGTGTGACAGCTTATAGCGATATCTAGCACTGAGGTATCATGCCACATACATGTAACATCGTGACCCATAGTCACATTATCCTGACACCAGGATGACCAGTCCTTACACTAACCTCTTGATACAGAATGCCAAGTAAGGCAGCTGCTAGTACCATTTTTATGTCTTTGGTGCGACTCAGCCTGGGTTTGAACCCCAGACCTTCCACATCTGAAGCGGATGCTCTAACCACTTTGGCCAATGGAGTGGTCATATAACATCCTAAAGTGAAAATTGCATTAGTTTGTAAGGTACTTTCCTTTCTCTAAATGTTATCTCACTGAAAAGAAAATGAAAAAACATCACAAAAAACAGCGTGTTTCTCAGCATTTATTTAAATATCAATAAACCCAATACACTGTTATTCCACACTCAATATTTTCAACAATTACTCAAGTAACTTTTGTCTCAATAAAGAGTACCCAGTTACAATCTGTGTTTGTATGTGTCTGCTGTTAAATATCTAGAAAAATATGAATACTGTATTGTCTGCAATTGTTCAAACACAATAAAATCCCAAAAAGGTAATGATACTATTGACCTCCAATTGTTTTAACATTGAACATTTTCCCTAATAAAACAGATCAAATTTAAGTACCAAAGAAAATGATAATATTTTATCTATAAGTATCTCTAAACCCAAAATTTAACAGAAAGGACAAAATAATTTGACAAAATATGTTCAAGAATCTAGGTTCTCAGTCTTATTCTGTTTCTGCCCATGTCTTCTCTCCCAGACTAATCGATGTTTCATTTTCATGTAAGCAGCGACCACATCAGTGTTAGTACCAAGGTCTCCATCTGTAACAAAGAGTGACATGTATAGATCTATTTCATGATTGGTTTTTCCATACAATGCAGATTTTACTGACATTTTAACAATTCATAATACATAACAGAAGCACAATAGACACTAATTACATATTATAAATAATTATTTTTTTTAAAACATAAATACTTGTGTAAACACCTTTACCTTCACTAGGTGGTATAAGAGACATGAGAAGAAACTCATAATTTAGGTAAAAATTTTACAGTGAAGTGGCAAGCCTAACTGACTTGCCATAAATCTTTTAGCTGTCACCAAAAGGCATACCTAGACTAAAATAAATGAATGGTATTAGAGACAGATACTGTGTTATGAAATTTTATGTCTCAATTTTACTTACGGCAATTTGCTAGATAAGAATATCCCTTGGGGAAAATTACAAACTCTTATTATCATCTGACACATGTAATTTGGAGTTACCAGCCTTTAATTGTTTTCCTATGATATGATTAATACATACACTAAAATTTGCAATATTCCTCATATTGTAAACAAAAATATTTGTTATTTATGAAAGGAACAGACAAATTTTAAAATGAATCCACAGTATATAAATCACTTACATGTCAGCTCCAAAGGCAAACTGCACATACCCACATTTGCCTTCACATAATGTGCCAGCAGATCTGATTTGATGCAGTTTGTTCAGAGTAATCAGTACAACAAATAACCAATGCATTTTGCAATAATAGATCAGGGTTGATGTATTCTATGCAAGAACCTCAAAATTAGAAAGCTCAAGACAAAGGGAAATAACTCTTTCAGCAATGCACTTGCATATAATGAAAATACGAAAATACAGTGTTGATCTGTGATAATAATGCTCATGTGACCTTATGAAAGCTACTCAAATGATAATTTGTAAGCACAGTATAGATTTTTTTATAATATCGTAGCTCTTTTATAGATTTCATTTATATGCAACATTCAAGCAAAATTTGCTGTGCATTTATAAATCAGAAATCTATCTGTTCCATTTATTTAACAATCTGGATGGCATCACACCCATAACAAGAAATATTCTTTTCCTGCATATGCAACTTGATTAAAATCAATTTCTAATCCTACATGCATGGTTGTTGGTATCTTCAATGGTCTCATTTAAGGTCATGTTTGAATGACCTTTCAATTAGCCAATCAAATCTTCGTCACAATTCTAACTGTAAACTGATTTCACTGCATCTCATGCAAGACATCTGAAGACTACTGATTGAAAAACAAATGGTTTACAAAATATGAGTTTTAATAGGCCAGAAAATTTCTGAACACTAATTGTATTGGAAGCCAAAGTACCTGACCTCCAAAGCAGACTGTTTCGTATTCTAAAACACAGATGAATTTCACATTAGACTCTGACTTTAATTCAACTGATATGAACACAGGTTGACAAAGATTGCAATTACAGGGGTCACTCTACCATACGAAGTGGGCAACTAAGCTGCCTAAAAAATGTAAACTTCACCTTCTTCTGTTAGGAAAGCGAAAACTACTTTGCCCTGTGATTTTTTAGAGGAACAGAGAATGACTCATTTTTTAGATGCTCCCTCGCCTTGTCCAACATAGTTCCAGCTTTGTTTTAGCGCAAGCCCACAAATAGTTGGTGTTGATATCAATTGCACTGAAAAACTTTTGCACATTCACAGGCATGTGTTTTGATAGCTGATTGACCATTCACCCTTTCCTGAGTAAGTTAGCAATAATTACTGCCCGATTTCCACAGGTTATCCTTTGATGATAAAACATACAAACTTGTGTTTCGAAACTTAAACTTAAACTTAGGCGATTGGCAATTTGTGTTTTAAAATAGATTAGTAACATGAATATTTTAACTACCACGTGTATAATATTTTTTTTATATAAATAACTTTAGAACTGTAAGTGATCTCGTCTTGGAAAATAATGTCAGATTTTGCAAAGTCTGTGAAGTACCACTTTATTAGATTGTCTCTTTTCATAAGCCATTACGCAAATATATTCAGCAAAATCTACAGCTCACAGAAAGCAGAGACTAAATATTCTGCTATTGAAGATTTAGCTTTAAATGCTATTATGCAGTCAGAAACAAACGGGACAATGTGTTGTGGAATTTGAGAGATGCAGGAAGGACAAGGTTGTATTTTGAGTTCACTCATTTTTGAGAAAATACAAAGATCAGAAAGCACAACAAGGCAAATACTATTTAACTAATGCCTGAAGTTAAACCAAGTACGCAAATAAACATTAAAACCTTATTTGCAATCCTATTACTGGACTGTTGTAACAAAGCTATAAAGTTAGTAGTTACATTAAGAAAACCTCTCTTTCAAAATTGACGCACTTGCATGTTGGCTATGTCAATTCAGTTGAAAAAATTATTATAGTACTGACTTTAATGCTTTAGTGTGTTGTCTATAAGCCATTACGGAAAAGTTTTATCAGCAACAAAGTAATTAGGACAAATAGTATGATCTATGCATTTGCTCTCATGTGCATGACACAGGGGATGTTCTAAACAAGTTTTGACATCTTTTCAACTTCCATTTTATGAAGTTTCAAAAAAGGAGAAAGAAAAATTCTTGATTAAGGGTAGTTCATTAAGCATTGTACTAACTTGCAATTATAAGTTTAGTCTAGTCTAGTTACTTGGTTAAAATGCATTAGAATGTAGAACTTCATTTGTTTTCTTTTTAAGTCATATTATCAAAATACACTGCATATGAATATGACATTTTGTAAACATGCACCAAATGTGCTTATGATACACTGCATAATGTGTTTATAATACACTGCATAATATTGCATGTCTTGCTTTCCTTCCACTTCTCCATGTTCAGCTGTCACTTCTCCCTGTTCTATCAAAAGGAGAAGTCTCCCTCTAATTCAAATCTAAATTGACTTTTTATATGCCATAAATCCTTACATCTAATAAACCAGTTGTTGGCATTTTCATCATAATCTTCACGAACTTTCTTGCACTTCCACTTATGGTCAGCACCTTCATAGAACATGCATTCAGTCATCCGTTTTCGAAGGATCTTCAAGATCTGGTTGTCAACCATCCTACAATTACATGAGAAATATAATTTTAATTTTTGGAGAAACTATATTTGTATAAATGCTGACTTTTAAGAGCTAATTTTTAATAATTAAAGTTTCAATTATCAGAAACATTTTACTATAATGTTTCTTTTTAATAAAACAAAAAGAATCCTTTGAAGGGACTGACACTCTAATGGCCAAAAGAATTTACAGAAAGTGAAGATAAGACCAGTTTTCTTCTTAACTGTTGAGTGTTGAAACAGTCTCTGATATCGTTACTGTAAAAGCCATAATGCATGCAAGATAGTATTTAGAACAAACCAAGCACTATTGGCAGACTTTTGGTGAAAACCACATGTGGATATGAGCATCCATTCAGAAGATTTTCGGTATGTTCATTGTGGATGCTATATTTGAGGTCAGATTGGTGCTATTTTCATTCTGGATCAAGTAGGTATAATAATTATTCTGGTGAGAAACCCACAATGAAATGTCTTTCTTTTTAGTACGAGCTGCAAAAACAACATTTCAAGATAGCTGACCTGGCGACCATGCTGGATGTCATATGGAATCCATTTTTTTTTAGAACTAGACATTTCAATAAGTCTCTAGATGAAAAACTAATGTTCATAAAACTTTCCACATGGAAACAGAAACGATATTTTTAAGAGAGCCACTCCTGTGGTCATATGAGATCAGCATAAGCAAGAAACCTTAAGTCTTCCAGTGAAAAATCCCATGCTGGCCTTTCACTAATGAGGGGCAGCAAAAACAAGTTTTTAAGAAGGCTGATGTTGTGGTCATACTCAGGCTGGCACCATTTTTGGACCAATTGGACAGCACAGATAGTCCTTTAATGAAAACACAATGTTGATGTGATATGACTAGCAATACCAAAATTCTCAAGATGGCTGCTGTGTTGCCATATTGAATGTCCATGAGGAACCATTTTTATTTAGGACAAACCAGACCTCATTATTAGTATTTTGGTGAAAACACCATGGCATTATGACCTATTCATCAGAAGATGCAATAACATGATTTTTGAAGACAGACACTGTGACAAACACATAAGATAAATGATCAGCACAAATTTCTAAACTAACAGATTTAAATATTACCAATTTTTCTCTATTAGTTGTAAATCCCAAGAAGGAGCATAAACAATGTAAAGATTGTCACTTTTAACATATAATGCAGTTTTCTCTCCCAGTAAAATAATGTCTACATTCCAACCAAAAATTACTAATTTTTTTTATAATATCGTTAATATTCCTGTCCTTGAGCACAGAGCCATGGTAGCTTAGTTTGCAGAGTGAGATTTATAATCAATGAGTTGGCTGGCTGTGTCCTTGGGTTATGCACAAAGCTTCCATTTCTTTGGCATAATATTGACAATATGTCCACTCCCACCAACCAGCCACCATGATTAGTTTTTATATATGTTGATAACCAAATGTTGATATGACTTTCTATTCTGGAGTACATGTAGTAGCAATAACAAGATATTCAAGACAGAAATTTTGGCAGTCATATTAAATGTCAAATCAGCACTAATAAAATTTAGCACCAAACAGACTTTATAAGAAGTCATTTAGTGTAGACCATATGTTGATATGACCATCCCTTCAGGAGAGGATCAATAACAAGATTTTCAATGATGTCTGAGTGGCACCATTTTAATTTAGGAGCAACTAGACAATGGAATAAATGTGTGTGTAAAGTTTCAAGGTTTAAGAGTAGCAATTAAAAAAGCCTGTGCTAATGGAGAGATGTCAGATGGACAACAAACCATTTCATTAGCTGGTCAGTGAACAGTATTGCTAAAAATCATCTTTGGGCCACATTAGATCTCTCATTTCTACTCTTGCCAAGTTACTGTTATTTTGTATCAAATAATCTGACACTCAATAAATACAAAAGTACAATGTGAGCCCGCTCTACCATGGTGGTTAGAATCCATAGAAACTGACCATGTTATAGACTGAACCAAGTTACAACCAACCAAGTCAGTTAGCTGAAGAAAATGATCATGTACCAGAAAAATTATGGGGGGGGGGGGGGGGGGGAAGAGGGAGTAATAAAAACCAGCAACAAAAAATATGTTATAAATTAGATGAAGATAAAATAGTCAGAAACACTTGTATTTTGACACCTTATATTTGTGTAGTAAATCCATAATCCATTAAGTACTGTACATTTATATAAAAAAGCCATTAACTCTAATATAGATCACATCATAAAATTCATGTATTAGTCACATCTCGTTAAATACACAAACAACATATATAAAATATGGTGGTCCTCATTTGATCTATATCCAAAAGACTCTAAACTATTCACTATTCCAGGATTGTTCCCCCACTAGCCTGTGGTTCTACTTGTTCGCATGCTACATATACTTAAATTGGCCCTCATTTTGGTCAGCTATCACTTTGCAAAAGCTAACCAATAGATGACGCTATTTATAGGGAAAATTTATAGGGAAATAAAAACATGTAAATAAATTAATAAGTTGAACAACAAGATACTCCATCTTTAAATTAATTTGACAGTCAGGTATCTAAGGTTTCAAGATAATGAAATTTTTTTGCTTTTTATGCCTCGATTATAAGCATAAATTTTTTTCATGCAAAAATGGAAATTTTAAAAGTGCAAACAATATTATTAAAGCAAGATCAGATAATAATGTACTAAATATATAAAACCATCAATTGCTCACATGTTAATTGTTTACTTAAAACGTTTGAATAAAATCTTCAATACTATTAGCATATTAAAGGTGTTATATGTGTCAACGTATCACAATAAAAGCGACAAATCCCCTGTATATATTTTAATCAGTGAATTTGGTTGGTTCCCATTAAGTATTAATATTAAAAATTACATAATAAACTATTAGGCATGATTAAAGTGTGTCAGAAAATGTCTTCTCTCTTATACAAATATTTTTCGGATAAATCCTATGATAATAAAATGGATACCAGAAGTAAAATCTATATTTGATGATGCCTGGTTGAGTTACCTATGAAAAATTCAAAGTTCTGTGTCAGTTAAAGGGTTAACAATATCTGTAACACCACAACTACAATACACATAAACTAACATCAAATACCAGTGTCATCTATCTAATGGTCTTAATTACAGGTTATTTAAAGCTAGCCAGAAGTAAGAAAAGATATAATATGTATTTCTATTAATAATAAAAAATACTCTAAAAGGTTAATTATGTTGAGAACTGCAAACCAATGTTTCCTATAACAAAAGATATTATATACTATTATCATTTGCAAGAAATAGGTGAAGAAATACAAAAATGTATACCTCATCTGTACATTTCAAGGACTAACATTTATACATATAATCAATTAATTAATACAGGTAACATGAGTCTTAAGAACTGTATGCAGGTTCTCATATTGGATTTTCCAAATTTTGTAATCCTTGTTAAGTGTTCTGTTATGATATCACTGGCTAATTTCACATTTTCTTATATGCAGGGCAATACACAGAACAGACTGTGGCAAGTTAACCAAATTATTTACTGTCATCACAAATATCAAGTCTGCACCAAGTAAACATGGGCACAAAAATGAGGTAGTCACTGTACAATGCCCATTTTGAAACAATACTAGTTCTAAAATTATATAATATGAAAGTTATTTCTGATGCCCATTTCAAACCTATTCTAGTTAAGGAAATTCTTACTATTTGTAATGTTTTATTCTTTCAACATACATCGGTATTTTTACTCATTTTTGTCATTTAATACTATCCAGGCACATAGAAACACAAACTCTGCAAAATGAAGCAAAGCCTAACCTCACAATTCAATCTAGGAAGTGTTTTCTTTGTTTATTCATCAAAGGTAACTACAGATGTAATCCAACATGAATCGATAGCGGTGGTGTCACATAGGTAGCAATTATAACTCAATACTGGCCTATGAGAGGCTCTGTACAGAAAATTGTCCTTCTTGTGGTAAATTCTTTCATTTGATTGTGTAGATGTATGTCATATACTGTATGTTGCATGACTCAACTAATGGTTGTCACTATTTTGCCCAGAAGCTGTATCCTGAGTTATGACTTGTGTAAAAAAAGGAAGTGAAATTGAAAAATTTAGCAAAAGCAACAAATCAATTTATTTCTTCAAATTACAAAATGAAAATTTACAAGGAACTTATAGTATTATGAATTAAAATCCGAAATAATTCTAGAGTAATGTTCTATCAAAAGTCCAAGGTATAGAATGTAACAAATGAATTTCAATATTGAACGTGTTAATGCACCAATAGTCTTGAATAGGCCAAAAGTATTGATGTATCACAATAATATAATACAGAATGTCTTTGAATCAATTAAAGACTACTTTGTACTTCCAATGAATAATTAAAATGATTCCTCTCAAATTATATCAGAACTGTAAATGATTCCAAAGAATAAACTTCAAACAGTAATGAATTCTGTTTACCGCAACCTTAAATAAAAACTTAAAATACAATAAATTGACCAGGATGTGGGTCATAAATTGCTTCCAGAACATTCTAAGTTTGTAAATAAGGCTAGGTCCTGAACTCAAATATCAGTAAACAACTTATTTATAATTTACAAAACAAAAATTAGCGTACAAACTCTATCATAAATAATGGATCAAGGTCAAACACACAATGTAAATGAAATACACAATGATAATGCTGATGTATTTCACTTCATAAAAATGGAGTTTATATTCAGATAGTCAGGACAACATATCTTAAGAATTTTACCATATCTTTGCTTAGGGTGTTGTTGGAATGCCTAGACTTACTCAATACTGGATAACCAGTACTGTGTCAATGTGCCAATTAACCCTATACATATAAACAATGAAAATAAACCCAAAACAGTAAAACCTTCCTCCTCTTCTTCATAGAAGCAGGGTAACATCAAAGAAGACTGATCGTCCAACAGAAAGAAACAACTTGCATGTCACATTAAATGCTTACTTATCTCTCTTCCACTGTTGGTGTGCTTCAAATCGACATATAGGATCATTAACATCACACTGATCTATTGTTGGGACTCTTCGAAATCGTCTATGGTAATAGTAATATTTCTTCTGATTTGGCTCAATCAGCTTCTCTGCAATACAGGTATATTAATCCATTACACCTTATGAGTAAAGTTTTACTTTCATTTAGCTACATAGTGGTTTACATAAATCTTAACTGCTGAGTGACTAATCAATGCATGAAAACAAAAGCAAGCAAAATCTTAGTTTATTGATCTTGTTATAATAATAATAATGATAAATAATAATGATGAATTTGTATAGTGCCTAATCTTTAGAAGCTATATAGGCCTTATAACATCTATAATGATATGACTAAAGAAAAACAAAATTAAGGTAGGAAACATTATCAGGTCTTTAAGTATGTTCTTGCAGTTGAAAAAGGTGAGTTTTAAGAGCACTCTTTAAAGGGACCACTGGGTCTTTGTGCCTAATTTCAATGGGTAATTCATTCCACATTGCCCTGGTATGCAAAAGAAATTAAAGAATGTTGTCCATATGACTTCATTTTCATATTGGGAATAATGAGTATATGATTGTCAAAAGAGGAGTGTAAGTATCTTGCTGGTGTATACACATGGGTGAGGCTGGATAGGTATGCTGGACTGGATTCTATCAGTGAAACATAGCACTGTGAACAAATTTTGTCTTTGATTCTGGATCAAATGGCTGGTCAGCATAGGGTTACAGAGCAGTGGGGAGGGGAGAGGTGTGTTCTGATTGTGGTACTCTAAAGATTATCCGAGCAGCTGTGTTTTGAACTTTTTGAAGTTTCTGGAGTAGATATTGAGATGAACCAGCCAGAATCGAGTAACAATTGTCAAGTATTGAAAGTACTAATGAACACACAAGTGTTTTAGTGGCATCAACTGAAAGATATCTGCAGATGCATCTCAGCTCAAGATATGCAGCCTTGCATATGTTCATGACATGTTGGTGCAATATGGGAGTGCTGTCCAGAGTAACACTTAGGTTTCGTATTGAGTGTGTGAATTTAAATTTTAATGTTGGTGTTGCTGATTTTTGTTTGAGGTAAAGGATGTGAATGAGAAGACTTTGTGTTGCGATCAGAATGGCCTCAGTTTTATCATGGTTTATCTGCAGCTTGTAACATGGATTTTTCTTTACAAGGTCTGCATATGTCTCGCTAGAATTTTAAAACTAGGAGGCCAGGACTCCCATTTTGGTAAAAATAGGAGTCCCATTAGCAAAAGTTGCAGTCCCATCTCAGTCAATTTTGAGATGACTGTAACTAAAATGCTCACTTTTTGAAAATTTCTTTTGCAAGCAAATAAAAAAAATTCTCTGCACTTGCAATGGGCAAAACTCGTGAAAATGAGCATACTTTATCTGCTAAATTGTTATTTTTGATGCTCTGACCTTCTCAAAAATAACATCTTTATTAATCCGTGATGAAATTTGACCTGTTGTCCCTTTAGATTATGCTAAATAAATACCTCTCACAAACGTTACGGGAGTGTCCACTATTGCATAGATTACTTTGGCGATTTTGTCTCCTAAAGATTTCGGTTTTTCATCGTTGTCATGTGTCATTTTAGCTCACTTGATATTTAATTCTTCTGTTTGTAGAAAATTGGGCACCTTGAGGTCACGTTGCCGTACATTACACATAGCGACTTTACAGATATTATTTTGAAAATGTAAAAGTCAGTGAATCAGCATCACACTTCTTAAAGTTTTGTATTTTAAATAGTCACCACTAAATAATTAAGATTTAAAACTATAACTGCTGCGTCGTAAAATGTCCTTGACCTACCTCATTCCATAATAAAATGGTATCCCTTATATGGCATTACATAACTCTTTATATTTAATTCTAAATTAAAATAAATGTGTTTATTATTTTCTTTTATCTTTCTCGTTCTTATATAGCCAAAAAAGTATCTTTATGTCTTAAATAACAAACTACCGGACAGGTCAGATTGAGGTACATGTTCTGTTGTCGTACCTCGTTCTTTCTTTTTCAGCTGATCCATCGGCATGGTAGGAATGATTTCAGCATGAATCTGTTTTTATCACTTTAATCGAGCGAGATACACAAAGTATAATTTACAATTAAGGTGTAGGAGAGAAACATCCACACCATATTTGGCAAAAAGTTACTAGAATTTTCTTAATACAGGGGTAATTTTTTTAAAAAGAAAAACGTGCTTTGAAAGGATGAATTCACTATATAGGGATAACAGGCCACGTGTGCAATTTCATCTATGGTCCATAAATATAGTATTTATATATATATATGAAGGTTCAAAGCATCAGAAATTACAAAGTAGCAAGCAAAATATAATCCTTTTAATAGTTTTGACACATACTCCTACTTTTCTTTGCAACGAACCCAGGAGTGCTATTAAAAATCGCCGTTTTCAACTGAAAGAACAAACTGTAAGACCTAATGTTTCCTACCTTGTATATTTTCAGCATTTTTCATGTTTTCCTATTTCATGGCTTTTGTTTTATGTATTTATATCATTTTAAATGTTGTGAAGAGCTTAGAGCTTCTAAAGATTATGTTCTATACAAAGTCCTCATTATTATTATATAAACTAGCAAAATCCTAGCCAGTGAATAGAAAAATGTCACTTTTAGTCTTACGATGCAAGACTGCAAGTTTTTTTTGGGGGGGGGGGGTGTTTTCATGCTAACAATAGCCTTGAATAGCATGTTCCAATGTAGTATCGTATTGGAAGGATTGGTCAGTTTCAGGAACATCTCGTACTTGCCAGTCTATATTGACACTCTTTCACAAGGCCAATGAAACTTGAAAACTGTTCCATTTCTTTTGTGAGAATTTGAATTTATTTTAGAAAAGACGTCAGAAAAGGTAGTGTCTGAATTTAGTAGAGTAAGAAAAGTAGCACAATTTATGAATTTTTAAAGAAAAATGTCTTGTAACTATATCAGATTCTTGCTGATAATGTAAGGCTTAAAGGAGAAGCTGAAACCATCGATAGGTTACCCTTGTACGAGTTATTTCTTAAAATTTTCCTGCTATCCATGATATTATCCAATTAGAGTTAAAAGAATGGGAGTCCTATAAGGAGGGGTACCCTCTGTCCAGAAATAGCATGCAGCAATCAACCTGACTGAAGTAGTGGTGTTGGTTCTATACATTTTAAATCCTGCGTCCGAGAATAAACTAAGGCAAACGTGCTTTTGTTTATTTTAAATGCATTTCTTTAGTGAAGTGATTGATTATTAATGTGTGCTTTATTAAGATGTTGTTTACTTTTCAGTCCCATCGAAAGTTTTCTGCACCACGACACGGCTCCAAGGGCTTCTTGCCCAAGAAGCGTAGCAGGACCCACAGGGGAAGAGTAAAGGCATTCCCCAAAGATGACAAGACAAAACCAGTTCATCTTACTGCATTCCTTGGTTTCAAAGCTGGAATGACCCATATCGTGCGTGAAGTTGACAGACCGGGTTCAAGTATGTTTGGAATTTACATTTTTAATGGTCTTTCATTTCTTTTGTGCCTTCGGTCTCCTTACATATTCAAAATTTTATTTATTGCATTTTTAGTAGTCCAAAAATACAGGATATATACCTTGATATTTATGTTGCTGGGACTGATGTTTTCCAAAATTGACAGTTCTGTACCATGTTCACCGATCAACTCATCAAAGACCATATTTTCGTGATGAAAGTCCCACACACATCTAGGCACAGCATTATTCTAGTCCTACAATGTGAGACATGTCACGTGTTATATTTTTTGTTTTAGTGATACGTCTTGCTATCCAAATAACCGGCTTTTATAGTGTTTTCTGATGTTGGTTGACTTCAGAATGTCTTGCATTTTATAAACATCTTGCACTTGGCAACCTATATCTACACAGTTCCACAAATTTATATGTAATTAATGTAGTTACAGTGCCGTTTTTATGTTGGTGAAATCCAAATCTGACTTTAGCAAATGGATAGTTTCGGGGGAGGGGGGGGGTATTTTTCTTGAACAAAACGTTGTTTACAGTTCCAATAGGCATATCTTTTAATTCATTTTGTTAAAGAAGAATATTTTCAACTTTAACCTATTTTTGGCAATCCCGGTTTCCATCAATTTCCAGCCAAAAACACTTTGTGCAAGACTGAATTTCTTTGGGTCCATTTTAAAAAAAAATACATATTGCCATTTCTCCCAAATTAATAGATAATTTTCAAGACTAGATATATAGAATGACGATGGCATCTTTGACTATCTTGAAAATATCACCACTTGTATCAAAATTGGGTTTCACTGCATGCCATGCACATGACCAAGATATGCACCTTTACGTCGAATTTGAAATTCTTGATCTTGTCATCATTGAAGAATATAAAAGGTCCTTTCAGCGGAACAACACAAACTGGGTGGAGCATAACAACTTTCTTAAAGACCCCAAGCTAGCATGTTTTACCAGGGGGTAATTTCCAAGGTACTCCCAAAGGTCACAAAAGTGAAAAAACACATTGTACAGAAATTGTATTTTTTTTTTTTTTAAATCTTCTTTTTCTCTCGAACAGAGGTCAACAAGAAGGAAATTGTTGAAGCTGTCACGATCATTGAAACACCCCCTATGGTTGTGGTAGGTTTGGTTGGATACATAGAGACTCCCAAAGGACTGAGAACATTCAAGACCATCTGGGCAGAACATCTGAGCGAGGAGTGTAGGAGACGCTTCTACAAGAACTGGTAACTATTGGTTGAGCATGTACAAGTAGACTTCATAATTGAACAAGATCAACAAGTAGCTGAATTTCAAGCATTTTGAACATGCAGTTGGTTTTGATGTAGATGTATACTTGCCAAGAATGCAGAAACAAGACTTTTTAATAAAAATTCATGGCAAATTTGGCTTAGAGAAACTTTTTAATGAAGCTCCAATGTAGAGATAATTTTACCCTGTATTAATACTTTTATACATTTGCTTTTTCAGCCAAACCCTCCTCTCTGCAGCATTAAAGTTGCTGATGAGGGTATTGAAACTCTTTAAATCATTGGCTCCTCTCAGCAAGTCATTGACCTATTTAGTTGCTACTTGAAATTTTTGACAGGTTCATTTATTCGAGTGATTTTTGCAGCTTTGGGTTTTCTCAAAATCCACAGAGCCCATTGTTGCCCTTTTAGTTCATTACCAAAGGATTATATTTAAGGCTGTTTTGTGCCCACATGCAGATTTTCTTTTTGTAATACATATTGCAGATAACGAGATAAATAAACTGCATTCACAAGCTGGTTGCCAAGAGGCTTTGAAAATTATATATGATATGTTAAAATTTTAAAAACCTTTCCTTGTGCATTGATGGGCCTAGCGATATATTCTTTACTAAGCTTAAAATCAAATTTTTTTTAAAAAAAAATTGGTCCTAAAAAACGTAATGTGATGGATTTGACTTTGCTGCAAATAAAGTTGACTAAACAATGAAGATTTAAAAATGCAGATAAAATGTAATCTTTTCTGAGATTCTGTTAAACGAGACTGTATTCGTATACGTGTAAGCTGTAAAAAGACTTGAAAAGTTGACCCGTCTACATATAAAGCCTGTCAGCAGTCATTCTATTCTTTTCATGTAATTGTGATCCCATTTTACGGCCGACTTTGATTTTCAATTGATCAATGCACCAGATGAATAGTCATCTCATTCATGTTGCATGATTGGGTATTCTGCCTTCCTATTCTGTTTAAATAGACAACTTAATGTTGGAGCTGGAGTTCCCACATTATGAAATTGATGACGCTGTATTGGATTACTGCTGCCGCTAAACAAGTGAGAACACTTTAAAACCAGCGAGATGAAATAACTTCAGACCAAAAATAGAGTGCAAGCTGAACAATACTCTCTCTCTCTCTCCCTATCCAATTTTGCCCCAAGTATTTGGGCAAGTGCGTTTGTCGCTGCTTAGTCCAATTCCTTAATCGATGTACCTTCTCGTTCAGTCTTGTAGTTTTTAAAAATTCATGGCAAAACTACAGCTGTTGTCTAAAGTTGTGCTGACATTTGATATTCCAAAATGAATATTGTAATCAAAGCCTCATAATCGTTTGATTGTTGAGTATACACTGCAACACTATTTTTACCGATAGTACAGTGATGTGAGGAAAGATGGACTATTTCAAGTTTCTTTAGCATACCATAAGCTAGTCGTTCCTGTTTTAAGTGTTCAGTTGTCTGTATGGTTTCACACATTCATAGCAAATTTGATGTGCATATTCTCTTTGTCTTCTTGTGCGTTGGGTCCACTTATCACATACCATAAAATAAATGGATACATTTGCAGTCTGCATGTCCATGCCTACTACGCCTGTATGACTTGCTTTTCAGCAGTTCACTAGTCATGGAGAATCGTATGACTGGTATAAATGTCCACTTTGATCTTTGCTTTTGAGAAATGATAGTTAGATGGTTAATTGTCTATCCTGACTAAAACTTTAAAATATTGGATACCAATTGTAGAGTTGGGAGAAAATTCCATGTGTTTTGCTTTGATGACACTATCCTACCCAATAGAGGGAAACAAATTCCAATCATATATTGTTTGTGCTTCTGGTAATCGAGTGACTTGTTTCCTGTGGATCTTCTAATGCTGCTGTAAACGCCGGTCTTGTTTTATTTCAAAATTGTTTTCTTTGTATGAAATTATGTTCTTTACACAAAATGAATTTACATTTTCGTATTGGATTTAAACTGTACCAGTCGTGCATTGGTCTTTTTCTTATATTATAATTGTGGTCTAGACATCTCCCTTGTTTTATATAATCCTTTGATAGTGCAGCTTTGAATGACAAGTATACATCATATTTGTTCAGATTTAAATTTTACTTTGGTTCTGTTGCCAAACAAATACTTCTAAAATGCATCCTAATGGTATTCAATAGAGTATGCCAAGTTCTAAATCTAGACTCTTAAATGCTTGGCTTACTTCTTGATGCTCGAGTACAAGCTGATGAGCCAGGCTAGTGTATTCCAGCCTCCGCTCATGACTTTGGTCATGATGAGACTGGAAATTTTATTCTCCCGAAAGGTATCGTTCCAAGAAAAAGGCATTTACCAAGGCTTCAAAGAAATGGACTGACGAGGCTGGCAAGCGAGAGATTGAGAGAGACTTCCACAAGATGAAGAAGTACTGCAAGGTTATCAGAGTCATCTGCCACACTCAGGTACGTCTTTCAGCCCTTAAATGTGGAAGGATCCAAATTGATATTTTCCTGTGTTTTTAATCTAGAATTTTATTAATATTTTGCCATGTAAAAATCCGGAGTTTAATTACTTGAAGGCACCAGATGTAGATTGGTTTTATAATGGTTCTTTACTATTAACAAGTTGTATTATGCAGTGTCTGCTTTAAAAAAAATTTTTGTGAAAATTTAAGGTAGTGTTTTTTACAAAAATAACTGCCTAAAAACTAGTTTTTTATTGTGATGATTCAGTCATGAGCCTGACCAAGTGTTTAAAATAGTTTTCTATATTAATATTTTCTATCGGTAATTTGCTGTATAAACAAAAACTCCATAATGTGCACTGTTTGGGGTGGGGATGGATCTGAAGGAAAATGAGAATAAATATTTTGTTCCAATAAACTGTTTGGGGATTTTTTTAAAGCATAAAAGCTATATATAATCAAAATCTCACCTGCCACCATGACACAGGAATAGGTGCTGTTACCGTGATGAAGAAGCACGGAATATAGCCCCTGCCAGGGCTACTGAAACCATGTGATGAAATTCATGTGCTGCCTTCCTTCTGATGTTCAGTAACCTTGTTTTACTTAATCCTATTTTTAATTATAATGAAACTTGAAATGTCAGGAACAAACTCAAAATGCAAACATTTGATTATATTTTCTGTTCCTTTTCAAAGCTGATAGCCTTGAAAAGCTTTCAATTTGAAAGCCTGTTGACATGATAAACGAAATTGTTTTGATTATATAATTGGGGGTGGTGTCTGGATGGGGGTCCACATTTGGCTGGGCAGTATAGTCACAAAAGGCAGATAAAATGGCCAAAGCTAACCCACATGCAACCAAATAAATTTTAAATGTGTCCAATTTTTGTTGATCTCCAGCAAAATCAATTTTTCTGTAATGTGATGTAATTGGGGACATGCACACACACACCCTGATCTAGCCCCTCGCCTGTATATTGGCTGGAAAGTAAAATTATTTTTTAAATTGGAGAATTTCTTCCTCATTTTCTAGACATTTGTAGTGCTTGTATGATATCTGAATGCTAGGTTTTGTACAAGAAACAATAGATCTGCCATTTTTTAACAAGGAATGCACAGAAATCTATCTCTTTAGAAAAAAGTACTTGCATATGAGGTACACACAGGAAGAATAAATTGGGTATTGAACTGGGTGAGATTCGATGTATGCTGCTTTATGGGTCACCACCCCACCCACCCCCAAACAAATAAAAAATTATATTGTGATGTCCATCTGACCAGTACTTGTGATACCTCCTGAAGCTGAAACCTGCAGACTTCCACTGTTTTTAGATGTGAAATATTTGTACTTTATGACAAGTGCTACAGTTTGTCTTGACATTTTTTAGGAATTGAAGTTGATATGTTTGTGTTCTAAACAATCTACATGACCTTGCATTTGCATCTTTTCTTGTAGTACTTGAAGTTTATATTTACTTGTAGGAGTTGATCTTCCAAAAGTTTTGTTTTGTTTTCATTTTTTGACTGGTTTGTTTTGCATTTTTATAACTAGTAGGTACTACATCTAAAACTAGCTGTGACTGCTTATTTGCAGTCGTTCCCAGATAACTTTAACCAAATGACTGAATTAGAACTCATTTTATCTTCAGACCAAGCTTTTGAAGAAGCGTCAGAAAAAGGCCAACATTATGGAGATCCAGCTGAATGGAGGAACCATCTCCCAGAAGATTGACTGGGCCAGGAAACATCTGGAACAGCCCATTCCAGTCAAGGATGTATTCGCACCGGATGAAAATATTGACATCATCGGTGTAACCAAGGGTCATGGAGTCAAGGGTGGGTTTGATATACCTGACCAAGTCTTTCAAATAGTGTTTGGGTATTTTCTGTCAGTATTTTACTGTATAAACAAACATTTGAATGTGCACTGTTTGGGGTGGGAATGGGTCTGCAGGAAAATGAAAATATATATATATTGTTCCAATAAGCTGTTTGGGGATTTTTTTAAGCATAAAAGCTTCAATATATAATCACAACCTCAACCAACGCCATGACAGGAATAGGTGCTGTTACCGTGATGAAGAAGCACGGAATATAGCCCCTGCCAGGGCTACTGAAATTATGTGTTGAAATTCATGTGCTGCCTTCCTTCTGATGTTCAGTAACCTTGTTTTACTTTATCCTGTTTAAATGTAGAAACGTTTTTTTTTTTTTAATATTCTATAAATCTAAACCAGTGACTTGCTTTATTTTTGCCTGGAGTGATCTAACCATAAACGTTTGTAGCATCAGGATTTCAAGGAGCAGTGTGCATTCTGCATTTACATTTTCAAAGGTTTTACACATCCACATACTGGTTGTGAAAACAAGTTTTAGAATGCTTGCTTGTAAAAAAATAAAAAGTGTCACAGGAAAATTCCCAATGGTAAACTTTCGCAGTTATTTATCTTCAAATAATGTCATTACAGATGCTAGTTTTACTGGAAATAAAGATAATTAATTTTTTCTTCAAAAATACATTGGACAAGTGTCTGCTGTACATCCTGACTGGATAGGTACAGGCAGTCAAATTTCCTGCACTTGCCCACCCCATTCATGGTTATATTTTATGTAGCAATGGAGAATCCTTAACAGATTTTGTTAATGCTGATTTCTTGTAGTTGATCATACATAAAACTATTCTTGATGCAGAGTAGAGTAAATGGTTCTGACTTGGTTTCAGAGATTTGGGGAATTGAAGCTTGTCCTTGTTACACTTGTAATTTTCAGTCCATGTACGAGCTGTACCGATGCCGCGTATAGTCAATTATTAAAATTGCCGATACCGAATACGAGACAGATTATTTCATTATCACAGTGTGTGTGTGTGTGTATGTATATATATATATATATATATATATATATATATATATATATACACTCTAGTGTAAGCTGAATAATTTAGGAAATAAAAAAGGGGGGTGGGCAGTTGGCTTATCCGTGGACCAATGTCTAAACTTTACCGTTTTCCTTAAATACTTAATGGATGTAAATCTTGGGACATGAAACTAATTTTTTCCGTGTCCTAAGACATAGGCAAGTTTTAAAAAAATAACTTCCGGTGACAGTTATTAAACTGTTATAAAGTACTATCATTGATTTAAAAGAGAAAAGTTGATATTCGTCTGCAAAGAGTGAGCCTTCGTCAGTGAGTACCATTTACACTTTGAGAACGAATGGAAATTTTGAGTACATGAAGAGAGAATCGGTGTGAAATACACTTGTATATTGAACACATTACATTCTGATTACCTTTGTGTAATAAAATCCACAATAAAATATTGCACTAGTCTCATCCTGATACGAAAAACAGTATGATATTTAATGTTGGCATTAGCACATGGTTGGTTTGCTGTTATTTACATGCTTCATGTACATGTACTTAAATTGGCCTTGATTTTGGTCAGTCTATTTCAATCTTATTGAGGCTAACAAGGGAATGGTGCTATTCACGTGGAAATGAAAAGCTGTCAACAGTACCTGTATTCTCCACAAATACTTTTGTAACGGATGATGTTACAAACATTGAAGCGACTGAACTAACCACTTGTTGCTGTGAAGTCTCCACACATAAGTTTTTTTGCAAATGTTTCATTGAACCATTTAATGGCTTCCTCCACGTCTTCAAATGTCTTTTGCTTCTTCCTTTGGGGAGCACATTTACTTTCAACATAGTCTTTCTTTATAGCCTCAGTAGCTTTCGTCCTTTCTGTACAGGTGTTATTTTTAAGCGAAAAAAGTTCACAGACCTATTTGCGATATGTTCAGCCCTCAATTTCCTTGACAGCCAGATATTTAGTTTACAGAGACTAAATTTAATTTGCGTTTTACACTGCTGTTGGTAGCCATTGTAAATGTAAATAAAGTTAAAAACGTAGCTTTCACAGCAAAATAAACTTGTTTTAATCACCAATCACTTTTAAATTTTTCGGAAAAGCGTAACATATTTGGACACCTTTTTTTTGTATCTGGGATTCAGACAATTACGTATACAGTTCTCGGTATGCATCAATTTGCTGTACAGAAATTTAAGGGTTAACTAGTCCAGCTTCAACCACCTGTTGAGTGGGAAAATGTGTTGATCAATTGATTGTTTTGGCTGTTTACAATCAGAAAATTCAGTGGCTGAAAGACCCACGGATGTACATGTTGTCTTTATAAGAGTACATCTGAAGAACATGACCACAAGATAGGCGGCTAAATCAAAGACTTGACTAGCTGCAGAGTGGTGAGAAAATGTGCGATATGACTGATTTCAGAGGTAGAATGACCCATTGTACTGGCGGCTAGATCAACTAATTGTTGAACAAAGTATGGGTTGAAACTGGCAGCTTGTCAGCATAAATTATTAGAAAACAAAGGATTTGTTCAAGCTGGGACCAAGGGCTTCTGTCACTGTACGCAAATTTGGTAGTAATAGTAGACCAAGTGACAGACTTTTTTTTTTTTTTTTTTTTTTTTTTTGGTCAACATAGATGGCTTGTCAATATAAAATATTAACAGGTAGGACTGTATTTAATTCTGATTTGAAATTCAAAGCTATTTCAAGATAACTTGTGCTTGAATTTATATTTAGGAAATTTGTTGGTTTTTTTTTTTTTTTTTTTTTTACTTTACATTGGCACCGATTGTTCTAATAATTGGCCCGCTTATGAGTACGGGCGATTAATCGGTACAGCTCTACCAGGTGTAAAGTTGAGTTGCAACGTGTAGATGGTAGAGGCACTTAAGAATTTTTCTGTTGATCTTTCAGTTACAGTTTTTTTGGGGGGGGGGACTCAAAGAATTAGGTGAAAATTGAATTTATTTTTTCTTGAATACATACTAATTTCACCGTTTTGTTTGTTTCGTCGTACATGTGTTACCGGGGGTGAATAAGTGTTTTTCAAGGTAAGCTATGTGTAGTGATTTGCATGTGCCTGACTACAAATCACTTGAAGTAAGGAACATTATAATCACTGGGTGCACGGGAATTTTGTCGTGAATTCTGCTCACCTATTTGGGGACATATAAGGCAGAATATTTCTAAAAAGATTAAGAGTCAAAAGTATCTTGTGATAGGAGAGATAGCTCGTCATTCTTTCTCCAGCCAATGGGCTGAATGTGATTGATTGCGCCGTGATTATGCTATTTAATTGTGCGATCAAATTGAGGTATCTGTCTGTCTGATTGTCTGTCCGTCTACGTCTGTCGAGATGTGCAACTATCCACAAATCTAAATGTCCGAGTGTCTGAGCTTTCTAGAGGTGTAAACGTACGGGGTAGTATCTAAGTGTTTGGGACCGATGGTTCTAGTAGATGCTGTATGCTGTCTGTACATATGACTGTAGTGGAACCGTGAAGGGCAATGGGCCGATAAAAGTATTGGGCCAATCCCAGGGTATTCGGAGACTTTAACGCTTATGAGTAGGCTACTGCTTCACAACACGTGGGTCCACAAGTAGAAGAATAATCAGATCCTGCTGTTCTGTGAATTTTCTTGGCTGATAGAGGGTGGATGAGGCTTCTAGATATGAAATTGCATATATTGGGGAGTAAATATTGATTGAAATTAGATAGAGCACACATGTTGATTGTCAACCCTGGAAGACCTCCAGGGGTAAAAAAAAGGAACATTTGAGGATGTATATCCTAAAAAGTTGAATTATTATTTCAGGTGTAACTTCTCGTTGGGGTACTAAAAAGCTGCCCAGGAAAACCCACAAGGGTCTGCGCAAAGTAGCTTGTATTGGAGCTTGGCACCCCAGCCGTGTCCAGTATACTGTTGCCCGAGCAGGTCAGAAGGGATACCACCACCGGACAGAGATCAACAAAAAGATATACCGCATGGGTAATGGTATCCACACCAAGGATGGCAAGGTTGTTAAGAATAATGCCTCCACTGACTATGATCCTACAGAGAAGTCCATCACTCCTCTTGGAGGCTTCCCACACTATGGAGAGGTTAATAATGACTTTATCATGCTCAAGGGTTGCTGTATTGGACCCAAAAAGAGGATCCTCACTCTCAGAAAGGTAATGAGACAGCTTTGATGTTAGCTTTTCTTCTGTTGAGAGATATTTATAAAAAGAACTATCGAGCCTTCCATAACCATTTCTAGCATCCTGTGTACAGTTGCTGAACAGACAAAATAGGAAAAATACGGATTTTGTGCTTACTATTTTTTTGTGTGTTACAAATTGGATTTGATTTTGAAGTAATCGTTCCTAAACGTATAGTCGCAAAGTAAGAGTTGCGCATTGTTAACATTAGTGACCAATAGAACAGATTAAGACTGCATGTGCTCTCGTATACTATGTGACCACCATGCTGTAATCTAAGTATTCCTGTTTAAATTGAATCGAAATAGATTCTGCTATGCACATTGTAACTCGTGATCTAAATACATTGTGTGATGACCAATAAGCCTTGAAAGCTATTGTTATGCAGAATTGAACTAGATATCGCCAAGTATCCTTATCAGAAAGTCTATTCTTAAACACGTACCAATGTGCTATCAAACCTGGTTGAAAACTGCTCAACAATATAACCTAAAAACAGTTGTTTTTATCATTGTATGCACGTCAACATAAATTTTGTAATCTGCATCCAGATGACTTTGATTTTGACCACCTTATACTTTAGTATTATCTGAATGTTGGCTATGATATCATTCATGGTACTTCAGTCTTTAACATTTGTATAAAAACGTGTATAACCATAATCAATGAAAAACGTTTCCTTTTCCTTAACCTGTCCAGACAATTCTTCCAGGTATTGAAAGTTAAATATCACTTGCTTGTATTTTCAGTCCCTCTTGGCAACCTTTAGAAAGAAGGCTATGGAGAAGATCAGTCTGAAATTCATTGACACTTCCAGCAAGTTTGGTCATGGACGCTTCCAGACCATTGAAGAAAAGAAGAATTTCATGGTAATTTGTTACTTCAGCTGTATTTTGTAAGTTGTAAATTTAGCTGTAGTGGTTATCGTGGACCAGAAAACTTTCAGAATGTCATTTTATCAGTCGTCTGATGAACATGGATATCTGTCATGACCATGAATCTTTTATTGATACACCCTCTTAGGTGATTATCGGAGGATTGCCATGAAACTTTAAAACTTCATCACTAGGTCTGGTTGTACCTACAAAACATCATTCCTGTTTGTCCTGATAGGATGGTCAGATCAACGTAGACGTTTCTCATGATTGCTTCTTGTGACTATTTGGCACTAAACAAGAACTACCTGCTGTCGAATGTGGCTTCTTCAAGATATTGATATCAGATGCAGTAGCTAAATTTTAAAATCAGCAAAGTGGAAAGAAAGAGTTGGTCTCTTATTCTGTACATTTATTTTAGCCAGTCAAGTTTCAGCCCAGTTTAGATGTTTGATATTTTTATCAGACAAAAAGTCAACCAAATTCAATTAGTGCAGGTAGTACCATCAGCTGGATATTTTAAAGTCACCCTTGGCAAAAGTAATGTTGGAATTATTTTTGGGAATGTTTTGGCTAGGACCAGAATCTGCAAGCAAGGACTGGCTGCAGAGCTCTGCTTTATTTACAATGTTGCAACTGTAAGGCTTGTTGTTACTCTCAACCAATTTAATTTTTATTAGATGACTATACATCAGTGCTTAATATCCTTTTTTATTCTTTACCTTTTCAGGGTCCATTGAAGAAGGATATGATTGTCAAGGGAGAGGCGTAAACATCAACTTGCAATGTCCTGACCCATTGAACCTAATAAAGAAGCAGAGAAAAAGTCTCGTTTCTTCATTCTTGAAAACAAAAATGCAAAATATTGCTTTTCGAAGAAGTTCTTCAGTACAAAACTAGTAGTAAACAAGGCACACAAAAAAACCGCCCATGTTTTGCAAAATTAAACAAATAAAACATAATTGTCAATAATCCTGAAAAGTTCTCTTGGATTTCCAAAAGAATGGAGCATTCCAAATTAATTTCAGTCTTGAATGTGCCAGTGTCGTAATAATACATGATGCATGACAAGGATATAATCAAGAACGTCTTTGAAAGAATTCACAGTAATCTCGGTGTTTTCTTCCAAAACTTTAAACACTTTAAAGTTGTAAATAATGCCTGACATTTAACCTTTATCTGCAAACAACTTGCCTATAACCTGAGAACGTGATAAAAGCTGAGAATAGTCTGGTAGGCTTCCACCCTCATTTACTGACAAAGATCAAGTACATGATACAAATTGTACCCAACTACCCCCACATAAAGATAACATTTATACATTAAATTTTTAACATATTGGTCAAATGCACAATGTGATGCTATTGCAGAAACGGTGGTGAAGGACGGACAAGAAATGATGCTGTACTTGTGATTGTGAAAGTGCATGTGTAATCAGACGTCTTTCCCATGATGCGCTTAATATCACTGTTGTATTCCTGCAACAGAACCCCACCTAAGCATCTGAATGCAAAAACTGGAGGAGCTAACTAACATCATACATGCCAACCATTACACTTTTTTCACTAAGTTGCGCGTAAAGATATATGGATTGCACTTTTTCATTATATGCACCTTCCCCAAAATATCAATTATTTGTTTTCTCATTTTTTTATAACATTCCATTAATCCCACAGAACTTGTTTTAGAAAAGATGGCTTTTACATAACTACACTATATAATAGTACGCTTGTCCATGGGCTTGTATGCACTATTCTAACAGTATCATATTCTATTTATAGCAAACCTTGTTCTACTTTCAACCTCTAATTCTATTTATAGCATCTGTACGGCTTAGGGACTTGAGAACAGACTGGTTTTCTAATTATGATCTTTATGCACAGATTCTTTGTTCTAATTTATATTTATTGCAGAACCAGTCTAAAGGTATTTGGTGTTTAAAAGCATTTTATTTTTGTCTATGCATATACAAGAACAAAGATATCTATAAAAAAATTCACAGATGGATTAGATAAACAATAATCTAAATATGAAGACGCTTGCAGCATTATGCGACATCTAATTCAGGCTGTGGGAAAAAATATTTGGCGCTAAAAGTCTTCAGATGAATTTTAGTCGATGCGTGTGTAAAGCTAAAAGTGCTACATATTAAAACTCGAAACATTAAAGGATGTTAAAAGATGAAATGGGCAAATATATCCTTGTTTATGGAAATTTTAGCTTGTCGGGGGGGGGGGGGGAGTGCATGAAATTATGCAAAGCTAATGTCAAATCCATGCACACAATTTTCTACCTATTGATCATCAAAGTAAGAATGTACTGATGATGTAATGGTCTAGAAAATGTTGATGTGTCGAGATGAATTCACAATAATCCCAAAATGGTGTTTTGCTCTAGTCACTGAAATTCCAGAATGTTTTAAACCTGATGCCTCTAGGATTGTTATTAAACATGACTAAAGGCGCTTACTCTGCTGATTATAATAAGATTTAATAATTTTCTCTACCTCTTCCTTGTATAAAAACCATGGGCATGATAAAATGTAGAATGTAGGTCACAAGTTTGCTTCTCAAACATTCCATTATAAAAAAAAAGGTGAGACCTTGAATTTTAATCCTGGCAGACAACTTGCTTGCAAACATGACAAACTTGTAGTCCAGTTAACCTCGACCCTTGGTTATGGACAAAGGTCAAGCACCTGTTTGGAAAAAAGCAATCTCATTCTGCAACAAGAAATCTTGGATCTATATGTTTAGGAGACCGAACAATAATGTGTATGAACTACATTTTCTAAAGGCTGCATTTCCATTGGCAAATTCCAAGGTCACCAGAACAAGACCCCAAAACAGGAGCTGTTTGATATTCACTTGTTACAGGACATCCGACAGTGTCAAGTGCACATTGCAAATTAAACATCGGATCTTGATTCTTGGATGGTGCATTCTGATATTCTAATGATGCCAGTCTGTGAAAGTTCTGCAACGGGAGAGAAAATATTTTCCCAGATGGAAAACACTGCAACTGTATATTCCATGGGAGAACTGTTTGGCACTAGGGTCTGATAATGTAATGATCGGGAGGGAAAATGGAGTTTACAGAAACCTAGTGATGGTTCATGCACGTCTGGTTGTGTGCGTTGTCGATATTTTCAAAAAAAAAAGTTTCTTGCTTAACTATTAATATTAGTGTTGACTAGCTTCTTAACTTCTACCCGGACAAAGAGTAAGTGATTACATTTTTTAAAGCATACAGCAGTGTAAAATAATCGCGAGGCATGTGAGTATCGCAATTTGGAAAGACTTCATTCACAAATAGTACTATCGATTCCTTTTGGAGTCTTTTCATGTAGTAAACAAAAACTCGAAAGTGAACACGGGATCCATGTATTGTGTAAGAAACTGGAAAATGTTAACAATTTGTTGGTCCGTTGTGTGAAACTTCGCATGCTTGTACAGGAATTATTGATGTGCCACTGGAGACGTGTATATCGAGAAAAATAATGTAATTATTGGCTAGCCTGCTGGAGATTTTATGTAAGTCCAGAAGGGGAAGCTGAATTTGGATAGAGTGAATGATTTGTCAGTTTCAAATATAAACTTTTTCCCTTTTAAATCAAATATATGCCACCTACAAATTTTTCCGATTACACAAATGCATTAATGGATTTCACCTTTTCAACAACATTACTTGTTAACTAACGATATATTGACACGCATGGTACAATTCTTAGGATACACGAGAAACGCATATAATCCTCCGATTCTTGTCAGAGTAATCAATCATGACATTGAGACAATAGTTTATTACAAACCACAAAATCCAAACATCAATGAAATGATGCATCATTACGAAACAGGAATCTTGTAATTTTCAAAACAATGAATGCACACTTAACTTTGTTTTAAATTCATGCTTCAGTTTTCATCTTGTTCCAAATTCAATAAATATTTACAAACTTTATGAACATATTGTATGTAATTAAGACTTTCTCTTTATGCTTTTTTCCAGACAGGCTATTTGTATGCAAGTATCTATCCCACACCATTCTAGACGCTCTTCGATCCTTCAATAATTTAGAAAAAAATACTTATTTTCCTGATTACCTCTGACTGCTCTTTTGGCAGAAAAACTGCTGAATTTCAGAAGGGAAATTTAAAATTTCGTCTGGAAAACGCGCATCTCCTTTAAGCTTGGTAAATCTGGATTATTTTTCTCAGATCAGTATTTTAACACTATTCAACTCAATAGTTCCCTTCTGTTCCGCCTTTTTTTAAGAGCTATTTTGGAAAATACCATTTTAAGACTGCTGTTTCAATGGTTGAAGATTTCCCAAACTTAGTCGGCTATTTTCGACTTTTATTTTCCGATATTTCTAATTAAAATAAATGCTCAAAACAAAACAGCATTTCCCATCCTTCGCATGCAACAATTTAAGTCTGGTTATATGTCGCGTTGACCACGATAGAAAATCTTGCGTCAAAATTTTGCATCGTGGCCCCAAAACTACATCTGAGATTATCAGTTTGATGGGAATGGATTGGTGACGCTTAGGCCAATAAACCCAAACGTACTGATACTGACATTTTAGCAGATGATTTTGACTTCTTTAAAATGTGCAGTTTTGTGTATACACTTGTTTGCACACATCGGTATACATTTTAGACTCTTCCTACTATTAGCAGATAGGCAGATTGAATGAGAAAGGAAGAGTTTGTGTTCACTTGGTAGTGTTTTGTGTTCTGCAAGTCTTGTGCTTGGCGATCTTTCCTCGTTAGAAATATCCTTATCTTGAATTGGCATGTACCGCATTGTTATTACACAACTGCTAAGTTTCTTTCAATCTATGATCCTTTATTTGACACCATACACTGTCATGTATTTTATTTGTTGTAGTAAATGTCGAGGCCAGTCTCGCATTATCTTTTGTATGGGATGCAGCACTAGTTTCCAATCCAACCTGGGTTCTTTCCCAACACGATCAAAAATTATCTAAAAATAACATTCATTTTACACAAATAGTAGATCATTTGAGGAAGAAAAAAAAACAAGTCAATGGACATTAAAGATGTCAAAGGTAAAGAAAATAAACGTGGGTATGTAATTAATTCAATAAGCCAATTAACTAAAGAAAGAGGTCACTGCACTGGCAACATTAACATGTGACCATTTCGTTTATTTACAAATTTGCTACTTAGAATGTACATTTATTTTAAGTATTGAAAACATCCGGTTTGATGGATATATTGTTAACATTTAGGAGGGTAATAATTTGTTTTTTTTGTCTTAGTTCCACTTCACCTTTCAATACAAAAGATAGTGAAATACCTATGTGCAATGAAAAAAGCAGTCCCAAGCATATGCATTGCCCATGCACAAATGGGAGAGTGAACTAATAAATTCACTACGTATGTGTATGGTCTGAGGTGAGTGAACTTGTCTGTGTTTAGTAAGTATGATATTAAAGGGACGGGGCTTTTTCGTAATACGGTTATAGGTACGTCAGTTGAATTCGATAAATGTTTTACAAAGATTTGAAGTTTTTGGGATACCCAATAGGTGTTTGGAGAACGGATGGCTCGAAAAGAAAAAGAAAAAGCCCTGATAATGAAATGCGTTACATCTCCCTGTGGAAGAAGGGCTCTTTAGTAAAGAGCTTGCGTGTTTTTAATTAAATACGTTGTGCATAATCTCGTTATCTTCCTTCCGGTACAAGCATTTACCAACCAACTTCTGCAAAGAAAGGTCTCAGAGGTGATAAATGTGTGGAGCTTAAAATTGAATTTTCTCCAGTTTGTCCAAATCTTCAATAGATCAATTATTCCAGACTTTAGAAACGTATGCTAAAATTGAACTTATGAATATATATATATATATATATATATATATATATATATATATATATATATATAGTTTTTGGCCAAAGCTTTACAGGGAAAAGAGTTTTTTTAGTAGCGAGCAATAGATATTGCCAACAGGGCTCTTTAGCTCACCGCAGTTCAAGAGCCGCGAGAAATACCGGAAAGTCTTTTTTTTTAAAATGTACACCGATGTATTAGGACATAAGTGTCTGCACGTAATTAAACATTTAAAGAATAGACGAGATGCGTCCTAAAGCGTCTGTAATAGTGGTTTCTGGTTGATTTTTCAGACTACACGATTTTCACATTTTATATAGAGTTTTCATTCGGACCACCTCCGCCTGACGTAAAAATATGAATTATTTATAGTCTGCGTGATTTTGATTATAAATACTAAAGAAATTAAATAAACATGATTTGCAACGCGTGTGTGTATATATATACACACACACAATTAGTCAATACATAAAGCATTTTATAACGCCAGTGATTTAAAGTGAATTTTTTTTTTAGTTAACTAAACAACGCAGGTTATGCAAACAAATGAGACGCTTGGATTTTTGAAATTATAGGATAACTTGAAATTAAAAAATAACAAATAAATATATATACAACAAATAAATATACAACTTTACACATGCAGCGACGCATATTATGCCAAAAGAAAGGAAACAGAATGGTACAAAACGGGTTAAACAAATGGGTAATAGAGATACCAGTTTTCATCACTGCATGGGGAGTTAGTGAGTGATTATGAAATGTAAGAATATTTCAGTCATGTCGCTACGATGTCTGCAGTGAGGCAGTTTATATTGATGTCTAGCACCGGGGCATCATGCCACAGACATGTAGCATGATGCCCCACCCAGTCACATTATCCTGAGACAAGGCCTAACACTAACCTCTTAATGCTGAGCGCCAAGCGAGGCAGCTGTTAGTACCATTTTTGTAAGTCTTTGGTATGACTTGGCTGGGGGATCGAACCCACGACCAACCACTTCCGCGGCGGACGTTATAACCACTAGGCCTGGTGTCAGGATAATGTGACTGGGTGGTTACATCATGCTACATATCTGCGGCATGATGCCCCAGTGCTAGACATCACTAAACTGCCTCACTGCAGACATCGTAGCGATATGACTGGAAAATTGTTAAAGTTACGTTAAAAATCCTAATCAAACTAACAAGCAAGCAAGTTGGATTTACGGATTACTTAAACATCTCATCTCTGTCGGCTGAGTTCGAGTCTCTGTTAAACCAACTGGGGTACGTGAGAAAGCTTGCCAGTAACTTACCTTGGGTTAGTGCTTCCTCCGCCAAAAGCCTATCATGTGCTAAAAAAATGATAATAAATCCTCATATTAATCCAATTATTTGGCATGGGAAACAGGGCCGTATTATCCAAAAGGATGACTTGGCTGAAGCCTAGGGGCCCACCAAGAGCAGGGGCCCATGTAACCTTTAGCCATGCCGTGGGAATGGTGCGTAATCGAAAATTCCACCTTAAAAAAATTCCTACTCCATGCCACAACAATCAGACTGCTGCTAAATTCCACCTTTTTAAATCTTTTTTGGTAAGTTTGTATTAATTAAAAGTTCGAAATTCGCGGATGGATGTCGAGGGGCACAGGAGGCTTGAAGCCTAGGGGCCCTGCCATTCGCGGGTTGATGTCGAGGGGCCCAAAGAAGCTCGAAGTATAGGGGCCCTGCCATGGGTTAATACGGCGCTGCATAGGAAAGCCAGAAAATGGTTTTAAAAAAGCTGTCATTTTTAGTTTATAAGGAGCACAGAACTGATATGAATTAATTGGATACTGCTTTTTGAATGACTTGTGATCAAGATACATGAAGTTAATAATATAATGAAGTGACACAATTTATCATTTCAGTTTTAATATATTAAGTCAATTGAAACAATCCGAAGAACTTGCAAACAAGAAAAACGTTTGTCCATGGAATCGAGAGGTAGCATCTAAGCAGCAGTCATCAAATAATTTGGTCTGTGAATGAAGATTTTAGGGGGAAGCAAGAACAAAAATTAAATCATCTGCTAAAAGGTCCACATTAACAAGACAAACTCTTTATATGGTTTCAGTTAAATAAGTTGTCCATTCATTTTTTTATAGCATTTTAAAACGTTATCGTTGGTGTTGTGTTCCAATGGTTCATGAAATGTGGGGTTTTAAAGGTTATAAATTGTTGAAAACTAATTGTATTGGGAGCCAAAGTATCTGATCTCCAATGCAACTGTTTCAGATTCTAAAACGACATGCATTAAACATTAGACTGGCTTTAATCAAACTGCTACGAACACGGGATGACAAAGTATGATTTTGTGAGACACGAATCCTTACATCTAATAATGCAGTTGCGGACATTTTCCTTATGATATTCACTAACTTTCTAGCACTTCTGTGTATGGTCAGAACATTCAAAGAACGTGGATTCAGTCATGCCTTTTTGAAAGATCTTCAAGATTTAGTTGTCAATCATCCCACAATTACATGTAAAACCTAAATTTACCTTAAGAAAACATTTTGATAAATGCTGTAAGTGAAAAATAAAAGAATTATTCTGTAGCATATTATATGTAACTGTACATTAATTTGTTTCTGGTGATTGAAAATTTATACAGTTTAATCAATGCAAATTGTACAGAACTTTTGTTTGATGGACTTTATTTTTCCATCTCTTGACCCTTTTAACCAAGATTTGTGACCCTAAAATGAATAGTTGTCTTGTCTCAGTTGCGTGCCATCTACAAATCTTGTCAAAGTAAGTTATACAGAACTCAGAAAACACTTTTGACACCAAAATCATTAGGTCTTTGTAAATTCAAATACAAGTCATTTACAAACACTGGTAAAGGTGTGTGTTACACAAGTAAAATTAATTCCGTGGAAGTAATGTTTCTTCGTAGTCCATATGACTTTGATTTAGGATATTTCAATACCAAGTAAGAAATCAATTACCTTGCCGCAATTGAAAGCTACATACAGAGATTTATAATGGTAGATTTTGGAGACATGAAGCACGTAAAAGAGATAGATGGCTAGACATCATAATTTAATATGCTCAGCCTTATAGTAGAGTACAAAAACATCGCGGTTTGAAACCATTCACACGAAAATCCCTAGTCTTAATTTTCATGTAGACTGAATAATTGTCAAGTGCCAAAGTTTTCGTCAGTGAAATTCATTAATTAATTCTTAGTCTAGCCAACAATTAACTGTTATCTTGTGGGAGAGTTTGCACGGAATATTTTCTAAACTCTGTCACCATCATTACTGTTTATAGTAAAAACGAACTAGCTGTATGACAGGGTAAAGATAGTGAAATTCGCACGTAGAACTGTCAAAAATGATTTGAGACAAATGATAGGTGGCATTTTTGGCACTTTGTTAAGCAGTTTCCCAAATGTCTGTAGGAATAGCATTTATTCCGATTGGTCAAATGTAGAATGAGGGTGTGTGTCGAACCCTGAATTTTGAAGGAAATATATTCTCTGATCAACTGAATTTGAGTCAATCTTGGAAGTACCTCTGTAAGAGACGGTAGTGTTAGTTCCGACATAGGAGAAGACTCCGGAGGTAGTTTTAGAGCAGTGCCTTCGTAACAATAAGCTCAGGAAAGTCCGCCGGAAATCAAACGGCAGAAGCACGCCAAAAACCCAAGGAAAATAGTTTGTTTCGAGGAGAGGAATAGAGAGAAGATCGAGCTTCAAAGAAGGAAAAAGAAGTCAGAAGTCAGAGTTGTGGAATCCCACGTTCACCAGAGGGCAAAGTAAAGTCGTGACGCAAGCAGAAGGAAAAACATTCGTCGAACGGGTCACTGTGAATTTACCCAGCGGTCCAGTGTTAATGAACACTCGATTTCGTGATGAAATTTGCTATCAGCTATTAACGGCTAAATTCATCTATTTTATTAGTGTTTGAATTTTAATTAATGTATCCATTATTTTAAAGCTTCGGCTTTAAAGTGCTTCTGAACTAAGAGTATTTCTGAAGGAAAGAAAATTGTAATTTACTGTGTCATTCTTCTCTTGATTGTATTTCGATTAAATTCTTTATTTATCTTTACGGGGGCTCGTGTGTTGTATTTGTTCAAGATACCGACTCAGGTTACCATATCCATTCTATGACCGGACAAATTACACCGTAGAGGTCATCCTTTAGATAACGAGTATTAGCGGGAGGCGGTTTCGAGTGTGTTGTTTTTTCAAGTTGCGCAATACCTCTGACCAGCGGCTTGTGCAATATTGTACCAATAGCGCTTGATACCGAGCACCCCCGTTACAATAATGTTACCAATTCAACTCATTTAACCCCTTCTCATTATAATGGTCGTTTTGTACCAATTTCGCTCAGTATAACCCCTCTCATTGTAATGCTTGTTCTGAGAACATTCGATGGATCGTAACGTTCGAGCAATATAATATACAAGGTCTAGAAAGTTCCCATAAATCTATGAAAGTGAAATGACTGCAACATTATCGTAGCATTAATGATTTTTAATAACTTTATCGTATTACCAACTTTTCAATGACTTCAACAATAATACTTATCGAATAACTTATCGTAATTACCTTTCTTTCATCAATACTAATTATTGAATAAATTACCAGCATTACCAGCTCTTCAATGACTGTATCAGTAATGATTATTGAATAACTATCGCATTACCAACTCTTCAATGACCTCAAGAATAATAATTATTTAATAACTTATCGTAATTGCCACTATTTCAGCAATATTAATTGTTGAATAATTTATTGCATTACCAACTCTTAACGAGTGCAAAATTAACAAATTACTGAATAACTACTTATGCTACATCTCTATATTGCCTGTTACCAACAAAACGTCGGTTTTTAGTGGTCTGATGGAGAAAAAAATCTAATTTTTAATGAGAAATTTAGCTCTTTTTAAAACAAAATAATCTGCTGCAAAACTAGACAAATTCAAGCTCGTTCTAAAATTAAAACTGAAGTTTCTACTCGGATGGAATATGAAGAAAACTGTAATAACAATGTTTTTATATTGCTGATCCCTTCTTCTGACCTTTATTTTCTCCTTGAACGCCATATTTTGTTTCAAATAATAAAAAATTTTATATGACGTGATTATGATTTTTAACGTAGTTTTACCAATTTTTCAGTCATATCGCTACGATGTCTGCAGTGAGGCAGTTTATAGTGATGTTTAGCACTGGGTCGTCATGCTACAAACATATAACATGATGTCCCACCAGTAACATTATCCTAACACCAGGCCGACCGGTCCTAACACAAACCTCATAATGCTGAGCGCCAAGCGAGGCAGCTGTTAGTACTATTTTTGTAAGTCATTGGTACGACTACGCCAGAGATCGAAACTACGACCTCCCACTTCCGTGGCGGACGCTCTAACCACAGCCACAGGAGCGGTTCAGAATTTGATGAATAAAACACAACCAGAAACATTTTAAAGCTAGAGTCTATTCTAAATGAGATTTTGTTTCAAAGAGATATACAAACTATTCAATAATAAATGGCTTGAATCGAAAAGAAATACTTTATTATATTACCTGGAATATTGGTTTTCATAGTATTTTCACAAAACATTGTAAGCTGATTCAGACATAAACAATATAGAGTTAATGTTTAATTTCCTAAAGCCGTATTTCAAAACTTTAACAGAACCAGTTTCGTAACTGAAAATCAAAAAGCGATGACACCTTCTTCATTTTGAAGAATGGTTATTTCTAGCTCGTCTCCAAAAATTCACAAGATTAATCCTTCAGTTTTTACATATAATTATAGACTGAGTGAAATATTATAGTCGCTTCAACTTAAAAATCGAAGACTATAGTAATTCACCGACATATTTTGTCGGGAATAGACCAATGAAAAATGTAGTTCAGTATGGATTAATCCAGACATGGCAAATGAATGAAATATAATATTTCATATATATCGATCAACTTCGGAGTGAAAGTTAGTGCTTTAGTCAGGTAGCCTGAAGAATGTGTTCAAACATTTGCTTAGTCACGACAATGCTTTGCAAAATAAACATGATGATATGAAGGTTCTAAATCAGAGCACGGCAAGTGTTGATTCTGTTTTCAAGATAACTACCCAGCTGTGGTATTCACATAAACCGCCTCTTCTGAAATTTGATGGCCGTAAAGGTTTCCAGAAAAGACTTAACTCTGTCAATATCGTATATGATGCTTTGTATCTGAAACATTCAAACTGTTATGACCCTTTTTATTTTTTTTATGTGCACAATAATAAAAGCCCGGCAATTTACTTACGCAAGCTACGCATCAATTTAAACGGGAAAAAACATAACCTTCAAAATTTGTGGAATTTTTTTTAAGAAATAGACTTTTATTGCCAACCATGTGCAGAAACACAAACAGTATTTCATGATACTGAAGAGTTGTGATCACATTTAAAATAAAACTTATTTTTTATTTTAAAATTTCTTACAGAGCAGATATTACAAATACTTTCAAAATCACCTCTTCGCTGTATTTTTTAAACGATACAAATACTATTGTTTCTTTACAAAGAGGCATTGGTTTTTTGTGTATTTTACACTATAGTTTTAACAATCATACAATGTTTTTACTGTAAGGTTACAAGAAGAAAATAATGATAAATCCTCTTCCATATGTTAAAACCCTCCAACATATCTTGGAAGTTTTCAAGATTATTGTAACTGTATTTCCTTAATTCTTTACAACGTTTGAAGTCTCTTTTAGTCATTAAAAAGTAAATGTGAGTAGTTATTTAACTCAGTCGATTTAATTACCGAACTTTTATTGCACAACTTTACAGTACAGTTCTTTAAATAATATACTTCAGTCGTAACGAATCACCTTTACATAGATGTTGGTAACAGTTCTCTACTGGAGGCAATGATGTAATAGAGGCCATGAAAACGGAACGTTTAAGGATCTAACGAACACTGGAACCAATATTTTATTTTCGGTACCCGAGTCCAGGCAAAATTAAAGTCTAATAATCAACCTTTATTGGTTCAGAAGGACTTTTAATACCCCATTCGCCATATAATGAATAGGAAATGTGAGCTAAGTGTCTTTTCCAAAAGCAACAAGACAGCCGACCCACACTGGCCTGGGCTGATACCGAACTGCAATCATTATATTTGAGCCTGATGCTCCACCGACAGAGATACATCGGTTCCCGTTCCAGAACTGATTTTACAAGGAATATGGTAACGTTACAAAATAGGACCATTACAAAATACGGAGAAAATACTAATTCGTAATGCTCAGCATTCATTTATTACCGTACATTTGAAAGTCTTAATTAGTCGGCATCTTTGTAAAATAATATGCAGTAAGATCACATTCTTATATATTATGACCATTACTTCATACGTGAATAGGAATGCAGAGCACGTGCATTGGAATAGGTCTTTTGAGGCCTAAATACACCATTATTTACAAGTGACTGCTGATTGTGAAATAAGTGTTTGGCTCATTTCGACACAGAGCTTATTGACAGGTATTATTTACTTTCGGCCCTTCCTAAGATATACTGCACCATTGTGTACGTCAAGCGTTTGGGTACTGGCCTTGATTTATATATCATAATAAATGTTCTATAGAATATAATTCACAGCAATTTAAAGATTTTAATTATTGCTTGATACCGTGTGTCATTAGCTATTTTAGCAGCCAATTGGCCAACCGATATTGTATCGAGCTGGACCAGTTGGAGATTTATGTTACGATATTAAGTGTTTTACACTATGACATTTAGGCTTATGTCAGGACGTTTTTGCACCCAACATATATTCTATTCTGTACTGTCACCCGCTAGTTTGAAGGTGATATAACTGAATTTGTGACCAGTTCCACTGAGATTTATGCTCTCTAGAACATGGCGACTTGACCATGACTGCAATCCCATAAATCTTCCTTCTCGAGCACACGACGACGAAGCTTATCGACAGAAATAGTTTTTGGCGACGCTTTTGTCAGCTGGCAAACTTTTGTTTTGAGAAAAACTCTGAACGATTCTTTCTGCCATAATGATGTTTGAAAAGGAGTTGATGCTTTGCGAGAGAAGGTATAATGTACTTGTGGCAGTTTGAAGTGTGGACAAATACGATTCATACTGCACTCTCGCTATGGTGTTCAATTTCTCAAGGAAATGGATAATTTAAGCCTCTTTTATGTGTTGACTTCTTTAAAGGAACAGTCAGTTTAGTACTGAGAAACAGTACTGGCAGATGAATAATTTATCGAAAAGAGATTAATATGAAGTGAACATTTTCATTCAGTTTTTTTCTAGATGGATAGTGTATTTCAAGGAAAAGTGTATGAATTTTCGATTGAACGTCTTTAAGTACAATGTTTCGGCCCATAGGAAAAGCCTATTTCTACACAAGTGATTGTATGAAAATTTTATGAAATATTTTATATGGAAAAAAATATATATATGCATATGTAATATATAGACATTAAAGAAATCTGTCAAACTTCACAATGTCTAAGCTAAAAATCTAGATAAAGCTACGAGTTTATTTTCAGTTTTAGTTTATCCATGTAAAGCTAGTATTTAACAGGAATACGGACACATACAGAATGAAAGCACAATTTAATGAATAATATTGATAAAGATATGGCGCATTATTAACTTTATAAAACGCGACTGATGTCAAAAAGCGACGGCAAATTGAAGTACAAGGTGAAATGCTAAAAACTGAGTTTCCAAAGAAGAAGTAAAAACAAAGAAAGTTATTAAATAGTGTAACGTGACTTGAGAAATCGCCAACAACACAGATGGGCACAACTGCGTGCCATGTCGAAGCAAAGTACTTCGACTTTAGTAAGATAGATTACCGAGGAACTCTAAAAGAACTGCCCACATGGGAAATTGCTGTCAAAATTACCGTGGTAGTCCTACTAGAGCTTTTTGCCTTGCTTGGCAATATTCTTGTAATTGTTCTAGTCTTGTATTGCAAGAAGTTGAGGACTACTACTAATTACTACATAGTGAATCTGGCTGTATCGGATCTACTGGTGGCATGCTTTCCTATATGGATGCATTTGGTGGACAGCCTAACGGATGGATGGGTCCTCGGTGCCTTTCTCTGTAAAGTCAATCCTTTCATACAAAGTAAGATTTATTATCTAGTTAGCATAAGTTTTTCTTTAGTTCTTGCTATTACTTGTTTTGATATAATCACTCGCACGCACGCATACACACACACACACACACACACACACACACACACACACACTTGCTCATCTCATTCTTTTAATGCTGGTGAGCCACAGTTTCAGTAGTGGAGCGGAATCGTAGATGCGTAACCACCTAATTTCATATTTAAATGTATGTATTTACTCAGCGGAATTTGCTCAAACATTACTTCTCCAAACGTCTTATGTGTACTAAAAGACTTCCTGATTTCCTTTTTCAAACATTTGCTCTTGAGAACAACTTTATGAAACGGAGAACTTGTCTTGAATACTCAGAAATAACATTTTACAGTTTCCTAAATTTTGTTCTAATTTAGTGGAAATCGTTATTCTGAATTTGTTTGTATGTAGATGGTGTATTTAGGCTCCAAAAGACCTATTCCAATGCACGTTATCTGCATTCCTATTCATGTAAATGTAAATGCCGACCAATAATAACAGATACGCAAATTTGAATAATTTTCAATTTGAAAATTTCGCTTCAGACAAATATTATTTCTAATCAGTGATCATTTATTTTCTGTCTGTATAAGTAGTTCTAAACGCGTTCAAAAGCAATACATCTAAATATGAAAAACATGCAATTTGCATTGTCTGTCTTTCTTACAGTATGTAAAAGCTTTCGACGTTGTATCCACTGGCAATAAACAATGTCTCCAAATTCAGGAGCTTATTCATTTGTTGATGGTTGCTGTTGGATAAACTAATTTGATATTTTGTTATTTTCATGTTGATTGTTCATTTACAGTCTTTACAATGAACAAGACAAGACTAGTTTTAGTATCCATCTGTCTGTCTACACGTCTGTCTGTGAATCTTAACTAAAATGTAATGTGTTTTACAGCCCAACATTATCTCAAGGATTGCAAAGTAATAAAGCATATTCCGGTGTACAGCAGAACAATTATATGCAGTTATGCACTATAACTACATTTAACACGTACTTCATTAATTTTCTTGCAGATCTCGAATCCCATCAAAGGTGGGATTCACTAGCTTTTTGTGGCTTGTATAAATTCTGTGATGAATACACTTAAAAAAGAATAATAAAAAACGCCCCAGTTTTGTTGTAGACGATGAATGCATAATTGAACCGTCTTAAATCACTAATTCCCAAAGTTTACTTAACTTTTATTTATAAATATTAGGCAGTTTTAAAGTTAGGAATTTAAATTGATACTAAGGATAAGAACCTAGTAAATTATATATTTCGCCTTTCGAAAGCAATGATCGTAAGATTAACGGATACTTTTGACTATGCTGAGTTCGATAATACCCGAAATCTTTCTTTGTATGCATAACCAGAATATGACTTACGTGATATCAGCCTGTTTTAGTTGTGACGTATGTTTGTAATCGCCTAGCTATGAGACTTTTGCTTATCAACCTTAAGGTGTGTAAGTAGCAAGAAATTTATTTAAGTAAAATATAACTACAATAGAAATGAAATGACAACATGATGTGAGGACAGCTTAAATATCATAGAAATGAAATGACGATATGAAAAAACAGTAATATAAATGAAGTGACGACATAAAAATATACAGTAATATAAATGAAATGACATGAAAATATACAGTAATAGAAATGAAGTGAGGACATGATAAATATACAGTAATAGAAATGAAACGACGACATGAAATATATACAGTATTAGAAATGAAGTGAGGACATGTTAAATATAATAGAAATGAAATGACGACATGAAAAAGATACAGTAATATAAATGAAATGACGGCGTGATAAATATATCATATAAATGAAATAACGACACGAAACATATACAGTAATAGAAATGAAATGACGACATGAAAATTATACAGTAATATAAATGAAATGACATGAAAAATATACATTAATATAAATGAAATCACGACCTGAAACATATACAGCAATATAATTTAAATCACGACATGAAAATATACAGTAATAAAAATGAAGTGAGGACATGATACATATACAGTAATTTATTTTATGTTCAGCAGTGAATTACTTGATTTTATAGTTAAAATAATATTGATATTTCACTGCAGTGAAAAAATAACAGTGAAAAAAATAACAATATTTTTTCACTACAGGAACTACATTTTTGGGTCAGAACATACTTACCTCCCTTTTATTTTCTGTTAGTGAACTACTTTTTCCGTGTGTACATGTCATATCTGTGTAATTGATGAATTACTTGTGGGTTTTTTTCTTATTAATAATCACTGTCTGTTATCCTTGAAACTTGTAGTTTATTATTCTGGAAATAAAAGTTATTTTTTACCAATCTGATGTGGAACTAATTTTGTGCGCAGGTACATATAGAACAACAGAACATGTACGGTAAACAGCTGACATTACCGTAAGAAATCTGCTCTTTCCCTGTGTCACAAACTTGAGGTAGCCAACGTATGTGAGCATAAAATAAAAAGAATATTTGCTTGAAACGAGTGAATAACGGATACATTTCATCTCTTGGATAAAAGAAATCTAGTATTTTCATCCACTCGATGAAATATATCCGTTATTCACTCGTTTCAAGCAAATATCCTCTATATAAATGAAATGACGACATGAAATATATACAGGAATATAAATGAAGTGAGGACATGATAAATATAAAAATGAAATGACGACATGAAAAATATATAGTAATAGAAATGACGTGAGGACATGAAAAATATACAGTAATAGAAATGAAACGAGGACATAAAAAATGCACAGTAATATAAATGAAGTGAGGACACGAAAATTATATAGTAATATAAATGAAATGTCGACATTAAATATATACAGTGATAGAAATAAAATGACGACATGAAAAATATAAAGTAATAGAAATGAAATGACATGAAAAATATAAAGTAATAGAAATGAAGTGAGGACATGAAAATTATACAGAAATAGAAATAACGTGAGGACATGATAAACAGAATAGAAATTAAATGAAAAAATAATATAATATATAAATATTCAGGAGGTGAAACGTATGAGCGTATGCATTAATTTACAGAATTTACAAGCTAGGAAAAATTAATATAATTAAATTTTTATAAAACAATATAACATTTCTCACTTAAAACATCTTTGTGTTGATTATGCCAGTTAAATTCCGCGTTGGTATTGCTTCAGTTTTACTCTGGGTGGTACATTTATTTGCAAGGTCGAAAATAAATTAACTGTCATAGTGGTTCTTATTTGATGTAAACTTTCAGTATATTATAAACCTAAATCTCTGCACAAGTGAATTTCTGATCATTGCTGCTTATTCATTCAGTAAACCTTTATTTCAGAAAGAGTGATTAAGATACATTGTAATTTTTTGTACTTTGTACAATTTCACGCAAGCTAACTTTAAAATAAGTGTGATATGATAAATAATAAATATTCTTTGACGGGTTTTTTTTGTTCATTTCTTGCATTGTTATATTAAGCACATTTTTGTCACCGACATGTTCCTCTCAGATTTAATGATTGATATGGCTTTACGTTAAAATATAAACAAACAGCTATCAATCATGCATTCTGAAATACTTGCAAACATATAATTGAAGCTATCTTATGAATCAGACCTTTGTACTTATACTTACATGTGTGATTGAAAAAACCGAATAAGGAAAGTACCATGTATGAAAACATAGGATGCAATCTTACGTAAATCAAGAATATTTTTTAATCTTGTTTGTGCTATCCTGTGACTTCTCCAATGAAAAAATACGACTGCAAGTATTTATAAGCAAATATATAGATAGAACGTTAACATATAAGCATATGACTCGGACAATTCGGTGCAACTTTTTGAATGGTATATTAACGGACACTAACTAATACAAGTAAAGTAAAATATTTTTAAACTGAAACGAATTTTCACTCCTAACGTTTTTCTTTCAGTCATAATTCTGTTGTCAAATGTCTTCACCCTTATTGTGATAGCTGGGGATCGCTTCTTTGCCATCATGTTTCCCTTGAAGTCTCGAGTGACTCAGCGCAAAGTCAGTGTAGTTTTAATTCTCGTCTGGCTGTGCGCTACTGCCATAGGGATGCCCGTCCTTTTCTTCTTCACGTATGACGAACGAGTCTGGAAGGACTACCACGAGAAGTACTGCACCGAGGTTTGGCCCATGGTGCGAGCGTCTGAAACAACGTGTGACATGGGCGTGATGTCCAAGAGAGCCTACTGGACTTTTGTATGTGTTGTCTTGAACTGGATACCAATGATAGTGATGACGATGACGTACACAATAATTCTGATTAAACTGCGGGGACACAAAGTGGTGCCCAGTAACAGCACAATGTCAAAATCGGCCATCCAACAACGATCGAAACGCAAGGTAATTTGTCGAAAAAACTAAATTACATATACAATAATTTGTCCCATATATTGCTACACAATAGGAAACTTGAAATCTTGTGTATTCCTTAGTAACAAACGGTCTTTTGCACTTTTCTTGTATCAAACCAAATCTGACGTCCGCTCTACCCCCCCCCCCTTTCCACCACAAAACAAAAGCTAAAATTTCGCTGTCTTGGTAATTTTGCACGCTTATGTTCAAAAGAGGACAAAACAACTTTTCGCATACGAAATTAAATCCTCTACCTTTGAGATCATTTAGAACTTAATTTTGTTTCTCTTGATCATACAAATGTTCTTTTCTATAACGATGGTATTTACAGTCTCGTCCTAGACAATGTTCATCCTTGGAAAGTTGCTGAAGTCAACAATCAAAAATAGGATTGCATGGCGTGACGTGTCACTTGGTTAAACATCAGAATTAGATTATGCTGCATTTATTTCTTAATACCCATTTACAGACGACAACAATACATATCTTTGGGATCACTTCTGCTTACAAAATTCTAAATCAGGTCGCAAGCAGACTACTGACCATGTCGTTAAAATTTAAAACTTTTAGAGTCCTACAAATTTTATTAATTGAAAGAAAACGCGCACGGAACCAAGCTCTGGCCACGGTGTTGCCAAAAAGATTCATATTTACTCTTACACTCAGATTCTGTAATCTCTTGCTCGTATTAAATTTTTGTCAGAGGCAAAGATTTCAGGAGGGATAAAAATAGTTTTAAAATTGAATACGCATGAGCCTTGTAGCGTGTTTGAAACGGTAGTTGAGGAATAATGAAGTTCTGCTGAAATATAAATCAAGACATCGTTCAAACCAATTTGAGAAATTACAATGATTTTAGTCCCTGATGCATGCTATATGTTGTAAGAAAAATTACTTGTTACTAAATTATTTAATTAGTTCAGTGTTAAAACGTCGAAATCTAAAGCAACAATTTTTAAATTTTGGGTGCCATGAATTAGATAATCTAGCGATCTCGTTCAACACAAGCAGGTTCTCTTTTTTGTCTTTGAATACATTCATGAATTATTTCAGATACAAAAAAATAGCAAGTGAAAGATTAGTTTACTGTTGCTAGGTAAATCTTGGGTTTACTAAGTGAAACGAGAATAAGCTTTGTTGTTAGTCAGGGGTTTACTTACATTCAAAACTTTTTTGACATTTCATACGAAGATCGGTTTTGAAGAGAAAATGACAACGTACGTTCTAAACATCTTTTCGTTTTAATTTACTAGGAATGGTTATTTTAAAGTGATTTTCTGCAAATCTAACGGCAAAATCTGGCGGTTTTTATTCTGAACTGTTATGTGCCGTGCCATATTGTGTCATTAGTGCCTAATATACGCTTTAAACTTTGTTCATTTTCTAGCCTCAAATGTTATTTTACCATTTTCCATTATTTAACAGCTCTGGCCTTGAATTCTGAAACACTCGCGAAATGTGCTGAGATATTATTCGAAACTTTGAAATAAAATGTATCATTAGTTTCTTAAGACATCTGCATGAAATATTTTGTTTTGTTAGATTAGTCAACATTGCATCAAGTGACGCTGAAAATTAGAAGGGTTTTGGTCATAACACCAAAAAGGAACTTCTAATGTATTCACGCACACTTCTTGTGTGCATTGACAATGTTTGTAAACAATGCTTACAATATGATTATTGTATTTATCTCTTGATATCCGTTATTATTTTGATAACTATTTGCAATTATAATACATGAACTTCATATTTTACGGATTTTCGAAGCTTGAAAACTATGCATAAACGGCCTTTCAGGTAGTATGCAATTTCTCTTTAAGCTTCACGACTTCTTAAATCTATCAAAATATGAATTTCAGTTATTAAATATTTTTCAAAGTAATCTTTTTCTCAGATTTTAATATATTTACCAAGTACTTGTCCACGTCTCTCCTTTTTTTGTCTGTAAAAGATAATTTCTTTTTTCAAAGATAAGAGAAAGGAATGTACGGCACAAAGAACAGTTGTTTTTAACTTAGCTAGTATTCAGAAATTAGATGACATTTTCTTTTTTGTTTTCTTTTGCTTCTCTAGGTCATCAAGATGCTTTTTTCCGTATTGGTTATATTCATAGTATGCGCGTTGCCATTTCAAATCACAAAGCTCTACAACCTTTACAGACACGATCAGACAGAAAAGGTATGTTACATCATTATATACAGCTTTATAACGGTTGGTACAAAACAATGTTGATTTTTGCATTTTTAAAACTGTCTGTCTCAGGTAATATAATGGCATGTTACAAATGCAGAAAGAACTTCTTTGCAACTGTTGCCTGTAAACTTGTGCTTATTTATCCTTTTTGGTATGTTGTAGGTATCTGCGCAAATTTCTATGAGATGCACATCAGAAGTTAGACCTAGCTGTGTACACTAAAACCTAAATTAACCATGTTATTCAAATGTATAAAAAAAATGTGTAGGATTTTATAATCCCACAAAAGAAACACGCATTTCTCTTTTCATAACCATGATTACCAGTGAGATAATCAGGAAGATACCTATTTTGCGTTTTAAACCCAGTGCAAAAAGCGAAATTCAAGAGTGGAATTTCGATTTTTTATTCCGTCGAGCATTTTAGCAGCAAACAAAATTTCAGGGAAAAACTTATCAAGACGAGACAAAACTCAATTATTTCTTACGTAAATTCATTTCTTAATATATTTGTTCAAAATTCATCAAATAAATTAATTTTTCCCTATTAACGCAGAAACAATTCCTTCGCACCTGATGAAGAATGCAGTATTATTATTGTTCTCGTGTATTCCTCCGCTTCAAATTTTGAGACACGTTCTATCGGTAGATGCAGTCTGTTATAGAAAATACACAGATGAAGTATGTTGGTTCGTAAGGTTTGACCAAAGACTTATAAAATGGTACTAACAGCTGCATCGCTTGGTGTTTAGCATTAAGAGGTTAGCGTTATGAAAGGTCGGCCTGGTGTCAGGATAATGTGACTGGGTGGGACACCATGCTACATGTCTGCGGCATGATGCCCCAGTGCTAGACATCATTATAAACTTCCACATTGCAGATATTGTAGCGACATGACTGAAACATTGATAAATGTACGTTAAAAATCCAAATCAAATTACAACACATCCTAGGCTTTGTCTATTTCATATTACGACCTCTTGTGATTACGCGTATGTCAACATACATAATTTACATTGTACGTGTGTTTAAAACTTTCATTAACAGAGACATGTCGTGAAATAAAGAACCCAACTAATTGTTCGAAAGGAAAGTTGAAGATCTACGATCAATTTGACAACACTTTTTTGTGTTGGACAACTTGAACATTGCTGAGGGTTTCGTCGGACCGCTTAATGATTGCTGAAGGTCTCGGGGGACCACGTAATGATCTTTTTTAAAATTGATTGTACTGTAGCTAAATTTTGTAAACCTTTATACGCATCACCTCAATGGAGGTTGCAGATCACAGTTTGAGAAACTGAATTGGACTGATTTCGATCTTTACTATTTATCAAAGAAATCAATACCAGTGTAGAGAGGGCATATTGCTCGCATTGGTTGATGGAAACGTCCGAAATACTGCGACTGGCATAAATTATCCACATTAAATAGGAACGCAACAAAATAAAAAAGAGGGGTGGGGTGGTTAGGTGGGTGGATGAGTAATCAAACTCTGAAATAGAAACAGTTGAAGATAGAAAGTGATAATTGTATATGTTAAGTTGTGCTATAATGTTACCGAACATTTAGGAAAAACCAATTGTTGTGGGTTGTTTATATCAGCTTAGTGACACTGGAGAATTAATAAAATGGATACGTTCTTGGTCTGGTGATAAAATGCTCTGTATGAAGATCTAAGACAACAGTGTTAATCTCAAACTTTGCGGAATGTGGGAAAAGTTATATAGTAAGAAACCTAAAAAACCTGAAGAATATCAAACAACACTGATGAAATAACATTAGCTATGACGCGTAACTGACGTTGACTTTTTTTAATTATTCATCTCGAAAACAAAATTCTATATCTTAACTCTTCATATTCACTTTTATGTTGTGTTCTTCAGTTTTAAATGGATTACATGAAGTTATACTGGTGCCAACTTACAGTCCGTGACGTATATTTCCTTAACTGTCAACCAACTTCTTTTTTCCCCCAGCTACCCAACTGGTTTGAGCCACTGGACTTCGCTGCAGTTCTTCTCTTGTACGCAAATAGTGCCATCAATCCTATAATATATGGAGGGCTAAATGAAAACTTCCGGTCTGGACTCAAGGATATGTTCAATTCCGTCATTTTGCGCAAGCCACGCTCAAACTCGGAATATGGAAGTGATCAGCATTCCAGATCTCTATACGGGAGGGGACCATTATCTACCATACGAAGAAATAATATAAAGCTGTATGAAACTGGAAAGGACGATACAGACGAAAATAAACCGGAACAAAATACTGGGTTATCAAGTTAAAGGAGATAGAAGAGAATATTAAGCATATACTCTCCTGTTTTTGAGCGAAACATTGAACTTCACAAAGTTTTGAAGAAATACTTTCATTAACAAAGCGATGTTTCTGGAACTGTTTTTCTGTTATAGTATGCTAGAGTGGAGAATGAATTGTGAGGGTTATTTTCCCATCAAATGTGGGATACTTTTGTAACATGTTTAAGTCAAAATTCTTACATTATTTTGTTTACTTTTGTCTCGTGTAACTTTAATATATATATATATATATATATATATATATATATATATATATATATATATATATATATAGTTAATTGAATATATCTGCAAGGTTTTAGATTCAAATATAGAAATGCTCTGAAATGTGGAAATGATAATTAAAATTAGTGTCTAATGACTATACATGTATATTGAATTAACAATCTGCACGTTTAATAATTCTTTTTACATTTCTAAAATTTCCATTTATTTGTCTGAAGACTATTATTCATCTTCATTATGAAAGTTACATTTATAAGGAACATGGATGTTGTCGCGATTGTTATTTTTATTAGTAGTAGTAATAATAGCAGTAACATTAGTATCTATGCTTTACGGGAAGATGTTGTGGTACTCTAAGTCTGTCCTACAGTTTATACGTTTGTTAGTTTGTTAGTACATATCGCCTTAACTGAATGGGGGTGGGAAGAGGAGATGGGAAAGGTGGTGATTCATGAAACTTTGTAATTACGCTACCCTTGGGATTTGCATGTGCATCCTTGCTTCCTACCCTTGGTTTTCTTCTGATGGAGTAAAAGGTCGGACGCATAAAGATTTCAATTACAACTTTTTTTCAGATATTTTCTGACCAAATTTGTATATGTTGTCATTGCAGAACAACGCATCATATATGGAACAGATTTAATGTTATGATCCTGCGTCACTGCATACTTTGGGGGTTTGGGGTACGGTGGTGGGGAGGGGAGACATGGAGAAGGGATTAGAATATGCAATAAAAAGCGTGGGGATAGGCACTGGCGAGCCACTGCAATTGCTCTTGTTGTTGTTGTTGTTATTATTATTATTATTATTATTATTATTGTTATTTTTATTATTATTATTATTATTATTATTATTTTTATTATTATTATTATTATTATTATTATTATTATTATTGGTGGAATAGTGAACAGTTTTAACTATTTTTAGACATTTCTTTGTATATTTATATTCTGTAAGACTGTAATTGCCCTTTATTGCTTAACACATCAAATTACCATGCTTTGAGTAATGTCTTACTTTCGTGGTGTTTGTTTTTCCAACATAATAGCAAAACCTGTCTTAGTTGGTACCTTTTCCGATAAGACACATGTTATATATATGTTATGCTTGAATCATTTGAGTGAAGAGATTTATATGTTTTGAATTATGAGATTCGTGTGTTATAAATACTAATCATACAGCTTTAAAATATGGATAATGGTTTACGTACCATTACCCACGTGGAGTTAACTGAAACACGTGTTATTAAATAGTGTAATATGACTGGAATACAACTTTACAAACAAAGAATGTTGCTAAACACGTACGTGTGCAAGCGAAGGCTGTCTATACTTTATTCCATATCGCTGATCTTAAAGTAATATAGAAATGAAATATGAATTAGATATGCAACGACAAAATTCATATAAAATATCAAATGAGAAATTGAGATCAACATTGACCCAACACAATTCGTATGTCATCTAGGGCAATATCCCCGCCATACGATGCTCCAACCATGGCTTCAAACACAATCTGAAAACATAAAATTGCATTTCAGCTTATATATTTTTGTCTTTGACGTCGTAACCTAAAAATGTCAGAAATATATCATATTATTCATTGAGAAATTATTCGACATAATTTCCAGAATGGTTTAGTTTCGATTTATGCAAGTTTTCGGTAAAAATTTTGTTAGATGATAAAAGAAATGAATCCCGTGTGTCTGAAACTATTAATCCATATATTAAAATGTTTTGAAAAAATTCCATTCTATATCAATGCAGGATTAATGAGAAAAGGGGTAAAACCCACACTTTATTGATATACAATATTGCTATTAGATTTTGACATTCAAATATAATTTTGTAACCTCTCTTTCTCTCTCTCTCTCTCTCTCTCTCTCTCTCTCTCTCTCTCTCTCTCTCTCTCTATATATATATATATATATATATATATATATATATATATATATATATATATATATATATATATATATATGGGGACTCCTTCAATACCTCCTCCCTTCCTAATGCGCCATTGACACATGGTGCATTAATCATTTCAAACGGTTTACTTTCAAAAACTAAACTTAGTAAAATACAAGTGTTTTTTTTTAAATTTCAAGATATTATATGTACTATTTCGTCATTGACAGCCCAATCAGAAATGGCCTTCGCATTAACATTTAAAGTAATTCGTGTCCTTGTTTATAGTATGTTTATAGTTCACATGTAAAATCAAAGACCAAGAAAAAAAATTGTTAAAGGTTACCAGTTATACCAGTAATTAAATAGTCTTTATAACAGTTCTGAGCAAACCTTGATTATCTGCCATTCAAAATAACGGAATGCCACTGTTGTTCTGGTTATACCCCTCCTCTTCAGTTCTTTGGTGAAGCATAGCAAATTGGAATAAACTGACATTGTGACATTTATGTAATACAGTTATTGATTTATTATATCATTTATGGCGTTTGTATTCAGGTACATTCGATCGAAGAAACTGATTTGCCTTAGCCAAGCTAATTCAAAAATACACATGTTGCAGATAACGAATATTGTTTTAGTAATGTCCAATATTAGTACCTGGGTTAGTCCGACTTTTCCAAGAATCACTAGTTCTTGAAATATCCATTCACTTCCATGCTCTCCGTGAGCACTCCAGACTACAGTGTCATTTCCAGTTTCATCTCTGAGTTTGACGTTGAGTGTGTCCACGTTGGGCCCAAACATATGATACCAAAACGCTACACAATATCCGCTGGTACCACCATTCATGACCGGAGTGACTAGATCTGCTGATTCACCAAAGTGCCTTGGAATTGATGTCTCGATGTAAGCGTAAAAACCTGTGTCAATAAACGTATATTATATTCATAAAATGGTATCAGATTTTGAAATACGAGCGTTTGACAGAATGCAGGTTATGAGTGTAACTAATGCGATTTTTAAAAATTAAAATTCAACATGCCTCTTTACTTCAAAGTAGTTGAATCAAGTGATAGGCTTGACAGGCCACAAGAAAGAAAAGTAACTAAAAATGCGACACACAGGGGCAGTTATTCATAAAAAAAATTGTACTGTCACTATAATTCTTTCTCTTCATAATAAGAAGCAAGTAGAGAAGGATAGATTTGTAAAACTTAAGTTTCACAAAATTAATATATATACATGTATATGCGTGCCTAAAACGTGCAATTTAAAGATGTATTTCAATAAGACAAAATCATTTCATTTCTGTAAAATTATCATACCTGGTCATCCTAAAACTTCTGAGTTTTTAGTTTGAAACGGAATTTTCCACTATCAACCAATCAGAAACGACTTTTCAAAACTTACGTCATTTGTAATTGATTGAAAGAAAATCTCGAGCTCAAAATCAAGTTCAAGAGCTTTGTAACCTCCTGACCTGCTCCTATATTTATTCATAGAAACATGTTTACCTATAATGGTTGTTGCGTAATAGTGCATGCCGTGGACGATCGACTAGGAAAAATGAATATATCAGTGTATTAAAAATGCCTAATTTCATTGGAAAGAATGATATCAGTTTCAACAAGATCATTGTTTGAGAATACATTTCAGACTTGTATTGGCATCTGGTTCTGAGCAATATAAATATTGCCTACCACTCGAACCCAAGGACATCAGTGTTATTTATGATGTTGGATATATTGATCGCAGATATGGCGAGATGGCGAGACGTGTAAGACCGATGTCCTCATTTTATATCGGACTCAGTAAGTTAGATTAAGTACATGCTTCGATTTTAACACTGGCGTACTAGTATTTATGACAGATTTGAACAGCCATCATTCGGAACCTCACCCGTGTCCACGATATGAACACTCTAAAACCTGGAGATATAAAAATGCATTTTGTTTGAACGTGGCCTTTGTAGAAGTATAAAGTTTAGACTTCTCTTGAACGAAATTGCATACACACTATGTAAGAAATGATGAGTGCAGTAAAGAATGTAAAACACGTTTTAAAATGGAGAAATACAGTCTCAATTTCAGACACGGCCGTGGAGTTTGTGAGGCTCAATGCCCCAACGCTGGCAGCGGAGCACGACGGGTGCAATTACTTTAGTACTGCTGAATTTTGGCAATTTGAGCACGGGGCCCATATGGTACGGGGCCAAAAGCAACCGCCTGGTTTGCCTTGCCCCAGAGCCCGTCATGCTCAACAGTAGGTTCGCAAGAAAAACTAGCGATGTTGCAGGAAGAAACGCCCTAACGCTAAATTACCAATTTTCATTATATAAAAAACTGTAACAAATAAAACTCCATTTTAACAGCAATACTTGTGTACTCACATAAAAACTATTTAGCCATCAAGTTCATAATAATAGTAATTATTACTATCTATTATAACCCAGTTCCTTGACCACCAGAAGTTAATCTCGCGTTGGTCGGAAGAGCGGAATAAATACACAATTATTGTGAACAAACTAAAACCGAGTTTGCAATTGACGATAATTGGCTTTCCAACTGTGACAATATTAAATGTATGATATAAAGAAGTCATTTAAAGACCTATATTAATTTATTTGTTTTCTTGTGTTACCATTGCCAGAAGTGTGGTCCCTCGAAGGTCCGGTTATATGGGTTAGTGTAGCCCCTTTGTTTCGTGACCAGTCGAAATCGTCAGTATCATTCGAATTCATAAAACTACAGAAATCAGTTTCAAAGTCGCACTCCAGAACTGCATGGAATCAGAAACATGGCATCATTCTATTTCAAATAAAAACACATACTAATATGTACCTATATTTATCTACCTATCGGTCGGTCGTTGGTCCGAAGATAAGTCAATAAATCTATCTTTTGATCGGTATGTATGTGAATATACACATCCATTCATGTAGACCTGATTTACAGGTAGAAAACGTTAAACATGTTAATTATACCTGCACACACACACACACACACACACACACACACACACACACAAAGACAGGCATACATACATACATACATACATACATACATACATACATACATACATACATACATACATACATACATACATACATACATACATACACACACATACACACATACATACATACATACATACATACATACATACATACATACATACATACACAGAGAGAGAGAGAGAGAGAGAGAGAGAGAGAGAGAGAGAGAGAGAGAGAGAGAGAGAGAGAGAGAGAGAGAGAGAGAGAGAGAGAGGCAGGGGGTATGTGCAGTTCTGTATTGTATTGAACATATACAATATTAATGCACTGGTTTAAAAGTGCAATAAAACATAATGACTATTGGCCTCAACAAGTCATTTTACATAAGTCAATGTGAATACGTCTGGCAGCATTGGTTACTGATTTCTACATATCTGTGTTGATTTAAGAGATGAAACAATCCAAAGATATTAAGAAATCAGTCATAATCATTATTATTCGCTTTATATGGCCCTTAGTAGGTTGACAATAGAAACCACACAGGCCATGTGCCTAGCTTGGGTCCCTTCAACAAAGATCATGTAAATGAGAAGGCTTTTATTTTCTTTAGGAGGTAATAAGAATGCAAAAAATATTCTTTTATTTTTGTATCTTGAATTTCCAAAAATGTAATTTTTTAGTTCTGCAAATTCGAATTACATGACCTACGTCATGGGTTTAAACACTTTACACACACCGCAAAATTGTACGGTAGTTTCGACTAAATTTGTAACAGAAATTTCATTCTCTTTACTGCACTCAAAACGAAATGATTGTGATAATGCACTGCATTTTTGATAATTTTAATTAAAGGAATTAATATTTTTCCCACATGATGATTCCACACAATCACTGATACAACAAAACAGAGATGCAGTTGTTTTAAAGCGTGTCCCTCCACTACTCAAATTACATGTATATCATACTCAAATTGACTCAGCTAATACATCTAGTCCATCACAAGCAGAAAAATAGAATTGAGTTGGATAAAAAAAAATTCATCCATTCCTGAGCAGTTGGAACAAGATGTTTCAGTGCGTATCCATTCACAACATGTCACTAACTTTCATTTTAAGTAGAACCAAATTATTTTTTTATTAAAAAAAACACTAATGTCGAGCACACGACGAAGTTCAAAGGTCGCTATGCGGTGCTACGTGGCGACCTTTGATAATTATATTGTCAATGCGTGTTGATGAATATACGGTTGTGTATTTTTTTAAACACAGCTTACACAAATTTACTTTGTTTCTTGCAGTATTCTCTCTTATTATTAAGCCTTAGGTTGAATGATTATATAATAAAAAGGTTTCTGCATTTGTTTGGACAATATGATGTCATTTTTTTTTCACAGACCAATATATATGTTGTGCAGATAATCAACGCTTTACTAAATGCAGTACAAACTTGGAGCACATGGTCCTGAGATCAAATTTACGTCATCTATTGCGGCATCACTTCGAAATCCGGGTCCTCTTGCTGCTTGAAACACTATCTAGACAGAAGAAGTAATCATGGATAGTAAAATCGACTAATGCGATACGTTTGCGTAATGTGTGCTATCCAAACGTCACTATGGAGATAACCAATAGACCCATTTATCAATATGCGATTCGGAAGAGTTGCTGTTCATGTATTCAATGACTACTAATCAAAACAAGGCTATGACTTGGAAGTGGAGATAGTCTGACTAATATCATGACATGTACATAGTGTTGATACAAAATAATGAACATTCAGAATATTTAGATAATTGATAATAATAATAATAATAATAATAATAATAATAATAATAATAATAATAATTATTACTAATAATAATAATAATAATAATAATAATAATAATAATAATAATAATAAACCCATTCCTCCAATATATTAAATTAATAAAATAAACAATACACACACAGAGCCATATATATAATGTTTTAATAAAGGATTGCATAAAATTTATTTCATCTATTTTAACTTCTCTTGCACTTTACCACTTTTAATAAGTTATATTTAAGCTTTCATAATATTTCTAAATCTTGTTTAGTGGTATATACAGTCGTAACAATAGCTATCAAATCATGTTTAGATCTATATAAATACAATTTAATAAACTATAACTACAATCAGGGAAGCAATCACCATTCATGCAGATTCAGAAGGCAGCAAACACCCCAACCATCTTTCACACACACTGTTATGTATATGTAATTTAATTGATTGTAAGTTTTAAATTTTGATATTCCATTACATGCGATTGTCAGGTTACTTTGTCTACTGGATTTTATGGGTTTATTTTAATTAACAAATTCAGTTCAGTTATGTTTGACCTGACTGTTATAATATAAAAAACAACTTGTAAACAATGTTTGCTTTTATTCTTTCCCAGAGTAAGAATCATTTGTTTTAGTCAAGGCCATACGTGACAAATAACATGTAGCAAGTGTTTAAACTTCTGTTGTTTGTTTCTAGTGGACTGACTTGCATCTGGGCATCTGTTTTGCGTAGTACACTAATTTAATATTGATATATTTTAATATTGATGTATTTTAATATTGGTGTATTAAGAAATATTTATTATTCTTGCATTAACCTTGGAGATGTCCAGGTGTTTTTTGTCTGACAAGTTTGAGTTGAATGTTTAAGCTTTCTTAATTTTATTTGGATTCCAAAAGATCATTTTTCCATAGAAATACTTCTGCTCTAAATTATTTATTGGACAAAGACAGTTATAGAAATGTACAAATAATATTATTTTCTGTGATTCAGCAAAGAACTATTGACAAATCAAGACGACGCTGACTGCAGCTTATGTCATCGCATTTTATTACTATGATTTCTGTTTTTTAATTCCTGGATTATTCTTGGATTATTTTTGAATTTGATTCGTGAAACCGTAAGTTTTGTTTCTTATTCTTACCTGGTTTTTCTACTGAAAAAAAAAATATTTGTTAATTCTTACGAAGCTTGCTGTCTTCAAGAGCCTAAAGACGTAACAACACAACACCTTTCTGGTGAGTGTTACATTTTAAATATTTTTTACCATACATTTCTCAATTCTGTTTGTACACTTAAAAATTTGAATAGTCTCACTAGATTAGCACCTTTGTACAGTTTTGGTTTGTAGTCTCTCGTAACTTTACTAGTCTCTGACTATAGGACTTATGTTAGTTTCAAATCCTGAAGAGATCTGCAAAAAGCCCTTTTAAGAATCCCGGTTATGAGCCTGACTTATATCTAAAAATCCACAATTTTAATTTAAAATATCATTGTTCTATTATTTTAATATATTAACTTTTCATGAATGCAACCTTTTTTGCACAAAGACAAGTGAGATCTATGTTACTTGAAACTTTAATGTCAATAACTGACCCTTTCGTGAAAAATGCGTATACACGTTCATTTTTAAATATAAACAAAATTTGTCCTTTCATCGCTGAAGTGGAAAACCTTTTCATATTCTCTGCTAAATAGTGATAAGTAAGATGGAAATTATTTTTCTGGTAATTTTTTTTAAAAAATCTCTCGTCTTTCTGGCGTTTATGAAAAGTCACAACAGATCGTAACAATGTTGGTGTCAGCATTACACTTACAATCATTTTTTATTTGACAATCGTCCTTTTCTCCTGCAAATTTGAGTTAAGGTATTCGTTAAACTACTGTATAATATGTAAATACCCATTTGTACATTATATTAATGTAAATACGCCGATGTGTTATTACCGTATACTCGCTTATAAGTCGAGTCAAACTGTAAACAACAAAGATCCTTATCTCCCGTAGCATAATGCGCCTGCACATCAAAATATAGGTATTTTGTTCTTCTTATTAATCCACAGACCCAGATCTGACGGGACATTATATGCCGTCAGATCTGGGTCTGTACAATTTGCGGATGGACTCGTCTAATAAGCACTTTTACAATAATCACTATATAACTTAGTATTTTGAAAACTAATTTACAAACCTGAAAGGTGTCCAAAAAATCAATCTCCATTTGTCTGAACTGCCAACCCTGTCCCTGGTTACCGGAGATATTCCAAAGTTGCCGCGAGATCTCGTTATTATCAACAAAGAATACTGCAAAGGTCCCAATATCTTCACCGTACATGTGATAGTAGAACGATAGACACATGGTTCCCTTGCCCTGCGTTGTAAAGTGTTGGTGACAGTGTTGTTATTGGTTTTACTATTCGTGATCATGAATGAGCTGGCTATGATATTACTCAAGTTTTTACTCTCTTATAAAACTTAGTCAAACTGCAAACAACAAAGATCCCGAACTGCCGTAGCATAATCAGGGTCTATGTTGTTTCTTCTATTGATTACTCCTATCACATTGTGCGCTGGCATATCTCGGTCTTTCCAGTTATCAACACGGGAAATATATATCCAGTCGTTAACAGGGCAAAATGGCAGATTAGTATTAGGAATTCAACATTTCGACATTTTCATCTTGTGAAACAGATAATAAACAGAAAATATTCTAAACATAAATTGTGTAATTGGACACGCGTTTATCCACATCGAAATGTATAAACATATACAGAAAGGATAACACAATTCATCATTTAAAATAGCTGATCTTTCATTATTTTTATTATATTAAACTGAAGGTAGGAAGGATGATTAGTAATCACCTAAACATTCGAGAACTATAGTATAACTAGAGTTCCTTCCCATCTTAAGCTCTTTAAAGGATGGAGTAATTCGAGAACGACAAATTATTGAAAATACCACTATTAGTCTATTACTACATCTTTCGTCTATGATTAAACACTGACACACACACACACACACACACACACACACACACACACACACACACACACACACACACACACACACACACACACACACATAGTTCTTTTGGAAAATAGATTTAGGAACATTATATATTCTACTGAAAGCTGCAAGATAATTAAGATTAAACTTTACAATACGGCTCTGAGTAATGATGAGCAATTAATGAATAAACCTGAAATAATTATTTAACTTGAGATGTGGAAAGGAATGCTTGCAATTTTAATCTTTACGGTTATCCTTTATGGTTATCTTGTTGTCTGTCTGATTATATAACGCAGAGATATTCAAAATTTTGAATTTGATGACGTAGCAAAGGTGATCAAAATTCGTGTTGAGTACATCCCCACCTAGGATACTGTATACAAGAGAGGCAAGTATGTTTATGTCAGCAGATGCAGTTGCAGAAAGCTAATAGTGGACATGGAGAAAATACCGTATATACTCGATTAAGCGCCAGATCCAACTGCAAACTGCATTGATCCCGATCTGCCGTCTCATAATGCAGTACAATAAACAAAAAAGACTACGATCTCCTATCACATAATGCACAGGCAGATCAGAGTTCATGTTGTTTGCATTTACAAATCGTGTTTTTTTTGTGCTGGTTTTGGTTGTGTGCAAAATCTTTTGATGTGCATAGAGACCAACAAGTCTTGTCAATCAGTATCATTATATCATGATTTTATTCATAGATTTGTATACCCTTTGTAAAATATTTTACTAAAGTCAATACTTGTAAATGCTTGAAACCAAAATTCTTATCAATCAACTGTGAAAGCTATCTAAGCAAACAAGGACGGAGTGGATAAACTTTGGCCAGGAAGGTAAGATTGTTGCTGGGACTATCCAAACAAAAATCTAAGGGATGGATAGATTTTTGCCAGGTAGGTAAGATTGGAGCTCGAGACTACAAGTAAACATCGAAGAAATTGATACATTTTTGCCAGGTAGGTAAGATTGGGTTGGATCTCGAGTCTACAAGTAAACATCGAAGAAATTTATACGTCTTTGCCAGGTAGGTAAGATTGGGTTGGAGCTGGACTCAACAAGCAAACATCGATGGGATGGATACATTTTTGCCAGGTAGGTAAGAATGGGTTGGAGCTAGACTCGACAAGCAAACATTGATGGGATGGATACATTTTTGCCAGGTAGGAAAGATTTGAGCTGGACTCTACAAGCAAACTTCGAAGGGATGGATACATATTTGCCAGGTAGGCACACGTGTTGTTGAGATGAAAATGGACATGTTGAGTACATGTACATGAATAGAACATGAACATTGGACCCTGACTGAATGTAAAACATGCTTTTAGAAGGTTAACGATTCCATGAGTTTTGTCCGTATTTCCATCAAATTCATGTCGATTAGATCAGTATCTGGTGACTCTATGAATGCATTATATCGAATTTAAAAATAAATTCAAAACTTTGCCTGAACCTGTATCTTTAAGAGTGTTCATTTTGTAAAAGAAAATCAAATAATTGAAAAACAAACTGCAAATATATCTTATGTTTAGACATTTGTACTAGCAAAGTTTTGGAAATGATCAACTTATATAATAATCCTTATATTTTTAAAGTATAAAGGTTGATCCATTCAAAACGGGTTTCTTACACAGTTCACTGCGAATTATATTTTTAGCATAAAGAAAACAAACAAAAACATTGTACAGTTTTATCCAATACACCTAATACGAATACAAGACTGCCCAGCTATAATAACCAGGCCCGAAGCCCTGTTTTGTATAAAAGTTTAATTACGGGCATTAACATGAAATGAGATATATCTTATAATATGCTTGATTCTCAGATCAAATTATCCTTATCTGTAGAGTCGTTTCCGTCATTTTATTTAGGATTAATGCACTGTGAAAAAAAGCAGGGAAAGGTAACGACAACAAAACTGGCAAGACCCACACCAAATACGATGATGAAGCTAAAATAATGCAGCAACAAAACATATACTTAAGGTACAAAAAGCAACTAATGCCGTGCGTATCCGAGCTTAAAGGCCAGGAAATTACACAAAATAAATGTTATGTTGCATTTGTTACACATGAGCAGATGGAAATTGTTATCCCCTTGTACCAAACAGATATGAAAAACCGAACACAGTTTTCCTACAGTTTCTTTCTTCGAAAGCCTCTTACCATCCTTCCTGATAAAGTTGATGCTTATAGGTAATGAATCAGGTGTTTTGATTCACGTATCGATTGATCAATTACTGTGTTTAAGCAAAAAAAAAAAGCCAATCAGATCAAATCAAAATGTGCGTAGGTACGTTTATATAGTATTTAAAGTCGTTTCTAAGCTATTAATCTGGTAATAACTATCCAATAAGGACTGCATAAAAGACAATTACTTTCGAAGCAACGGAGGGAGTTGCACGCGACGCCAATACCCAATCTATATATATACCTGCCTTTATAATAGGAGATAGAAGCCGTGCTGTGTCACCTGTCAACTTTACACCCGAAGCCTCTGTGTAAATGTAGCCACCTTTTTTAAAGAGAGTAAAATCATGTTTTTACTTCATCGATTGCCATAGAAGACCTTGTCCCGTTTACTCCTGATGCAACTATATTTTCGCTATAAAACATGTTTCCTTCTTCAATTGTATATTGTATCTTATTCAAATTTCGGTACTTTATTTGGATTGTAAGGAAACTTAATTTTAACATGGAAGTTTTTTTAAAATTTAAATCCATATTATCTATATCAGGTGGAATCAACATTTTTCTATGAACGTAATTTTGTCAAATGTTTCTCCAAAGGAAAATATTTTAAAGGCAGACATCAATTAATGAATTGACTAAGCTTTATGCATTTTTTATATCCTTGATGTCTTTTTTTTAATGGGGTGAAGGGTTACAAACAGACTGATGCGCTGAGAAAATAATATAGTGTGTGTGTGTGTGTGTGTGTGTGTGTGTGTGTGTGTGTTTGTGTGTGTGTGTGCAACCTCTGCGTGGAGTGGGTTGTGAGAGATTAAAAAGTTGTTTCACTTTAAATTTGTTATGCGGGTGAAAGACGACAAATGACGGATTCACGTTTAGTGTTTAGCTGAACCCATGACACTAAATCAATGGAGAAACTAATTTTGGACCGAACCATGTTTCTGCCCAAAACCCACAGTGCACCCCCATAACTCTACCAGTGTTAGTACCAAACTTGGTGTATCCATTGGATGCAGGTTTATTGGATATTTTTCTTAGTCCGTTTTATTTTATATCTTTTTCGTTGTATATGATTTTACTTTTGGACAATTTTGGATTTTTCATTAATCTGACCTGGGCCATCTTTATTGATTTTGTTTTCTTTAGAAAATATATGCGGATTGCCATTTACCATAACTACAGTTTATCCTATCACATTCCGGTCCAGTATAAAGTGATGGGGTTGATCCTTTGTTTTCCGTCCAATCAAAATCATCCATTTGGTCTTGTGTCCATCCACACAGTCCGCCATCAAAACTACAGCTTACGTTCACTGAAAAAGTTTCGTACTTTACTTGTGAGCAAGGGTATTTACTTGTGCCTCTTGTATGTACGACGCAAGCAAGCAACATGGCTAAAAAAAAGTACAGTAGCCATGAAAGAAAATTTACTCCTTGACTTAAAACCGTCCCTGCCTCGTAAAACACGGGCAAGTCAAATTTCAGCAAATGATTCCTGCAAAGTGCAGCAAGAGAGGAGAGAAATAGAGCAATACAGAAGGACTATTTCATGAAGCTTAGCACCCCTGTTGTAAGTCATCTTAATCCTGGGTCATTTTAATCCTGGGTCAATTATTCCTGAGCCAATTTCTTCTGAGTCAATTAATCCTGAATCATTTTAATCCCGAGAATCAGTTACTTTTTTAATCATGGCACTGTAGTCACGAAACTATCCAAGCACGAAAACGCAGAGTAAGAAGTAATAAAGTACGAATCATACTAGAGTTTCCCAATATTATTTCTCTTTGGCATTTATATAATGGTACCAACCATATATCGTGTTTAAATTGTCGTGCTTTTACTTCAAATGAGTGAACTTATGATATATATATATATATATATATATATATATATATATATATATATATATATATATATATATATATATATATATATATATATATATATCCTTGACTTAAAACCGTCCCTGCCTCGTAAAACACGGGCAAGTCAAATTTCAGCAAATGATTCCTGCAAAGTGTATGGTATGTGATGGAAAGAGCAAGTAATAAAAACATTTTGCAGCAAGAGAGGAGAGAAATAGAGCAATACAGAAGGACTATTTCATGAAGCTTAGCACCCCTGTTGTAAGTCATCTTAATCCTGGGTCATTTTAATCCTGGGTCAATTATTCCTGAGCCAATTTCTTCTGAGTCAATTAATCCTGAATCATTTTAATCCCGAGAATCAGTTACTTTTTTAATCATGGCACTGTAGTCACGAAACTATCCAAGCACGAAAACGCAGAGTAAGAAGTAATAAAGTACGAATCATACTAGAGTTTCCCAATATTATTTCTCTTTGGCATTTATATAATGGTACCAACCATATATCGTGTTTAAATTGTCGTGCTTTTACTTCAAATGAGTGAACTTATGATATATATATATATATATATATATATATATATATATATATATATATATATATATATATATATATATATATATATATATACATACATATATATATACATACATATATATATATATATATATATATATACATACATATATATATATATACATATATATATATATATATATATATATATATATATATATATATATATATATATATATATATATATATATATATATATATATATATATATATATATATATATATATATATATATATATATATATATATATTAATGTAATGCCTGGCGTCATTGCCGAAACCATTTGTCTTCTTGGAATGAGAATGAACCCTCTCAGGTCAACGTCATCGTAATAGATTCTCACATTAACAGAAACAGTTTTTAAGCATTGGAAAGCCTGCAAGAATTTTTTTTTCTAATACACCAGCAAATACCTCTTCCGTTTATTCAAGCAAAGTATGTGCGCTAACGAAGCTAGCATTTGAGAGGAAGAGAACTACAGAGAGATAAGGAATAAAATAATTTTAAATAAGACATAGGCGTTTGAACAATTTTGTAAATGTTTCATTCACACAAAATTAGTTTTTTGTTGGATAATATACAGGTATTGATCATCTCAGTGACAGATTTTTGCTTACACTGCCGTGCGTTAGCTATATAACATTTGGCACATTGTAGAGATGCAGCATACAGAATATTATTTCAAAAATCAGTAAATAGTGGCATTAATACCACTTTTTACAAAGTTCTTTGACTTAAAAGTTGAATCTCGTCATACAATTGGTCACTTGCTATCATTATGTAAGGTTTAAGTGACATACGAGACAAAACGTCCACAGGTTGAAAATCATAAATGTTACAGATAATCATTGATAAATGCTAGAAAATTGTAAAAATACCTCTATCAAAACCGTATTATTTTCAACAAACCTAATGTAATCCACATCAAGTTGTCATTTACATATTTCTCAGTTTCAAAATAATGCCAATGAGTCTAAAAACAAGGTCATAAATTTTCCGCTAAAATAATTTCTTAAATAAAAGAACAAAAAATTGAAAAGAAAAAGAAAAAAAGTGAAATTACAAAAATGAATCATTTGAAGTAATAATAATACAATAATAATAAGAAAGGATCAAATGATTCGGCATATCATTAACCTGAAAACAAAAAGTCTTTCTGATGAGCACAAATGGGTGACGACATACTAAAAGTTGTAACTCCATCTCTAACCGAATCATCCCGCCCGCGTTTTTTTTTTCATGGATGTAGGTGGAATTAATTTGAAACTTTACGTGGATATGATTGGCTAGCACCGGTGTCATGCGAGTTTCCAATAAACAGGTAAGCAACATTCAACATGTTGACAAAAGTCGGATCTCTTTACTGCACAAAAACGTAAAACATCCATGCGAATGTCCAGTGATATATTCTCATAACAGTATTACCGTAATGTTATGAGTGGTCACCATCGAAGTGGCTATATGCATACACCAAGGCGGAAGGAAGATCATAACCATGTATAAAAGAAATGATGAACGGATATTTTAAGGAATAACGCAAAGTTTCATGTATAAAAAAAGAAATCAAGATATTATAAATATAAATGTACAGAAGAAAAAATGCTGGAATGACGATTATTTTGTTACATTAATAATTTTTAAAAATCTTACACACATGTACAAATACTTTGAGGCTCATCGAGTATTCTGTTAATAAACTACGTGAACATTCAATCGCTGGATTAAAAACCTCCAAAATTTTTTAATATTTTAAAATACCTGTAACAAAGATTAATTTTCACTGAAGACACAAAATAATAACTCTTTCCGGGGCGAAGATATAGCAGATTTCCTAGTAACAGCAAGTTAGCCCCGCCAAGCACATACATTTAGCACGTTATCCCTGTTCATGTTTTTTTAATCATATTATCCAGCAAGAAAAGCCACACAATAAATAATATTACAAGCAAATACAAAAGACAATGTATGCTTATCAATGACCATGCAAGGAAGCAGGAAGCCATACTATTGTATCCACGTTCTTGATCCAAGCCAAATACAAAAAAAAAAAATGAGACAACTAAAAACGAGGCTCAAACATATTAACAAAGTCGGTGCAGGCAACGGTGTTCTGTAACAATGCCATCTAGCAAGCAGCACATAAACTAATGATCTGAAACCAAATGGCATGAAAATTATCATGAAGAACTTCAGTCTAACTTCAGTCTCGTTTCCCAAACCACGGTGGAATTTAAAAGACTGTTGTTTTCTTTCTTCTCAAATTCGGAACAAAAATTATAAACTATCGCAAATAAAATAAAAAGCCATAATTCTGATTTCAAATTATAACTATCACACACGTTATTTAGCTAATTCACACCTGTACATAACACTCTTGCATTAGCACCAATTTCCGTGGATATTTTTAGTTTCCTAAGACCAACGACAGTTTCTGACCTTTGGCAAACAAGGTACAAGAATATCACAATCACGATTGAAGCTTGTAAAAAGTAAATGAATCCGAACCAAATTTGTAATTAATTGTTCCGTCTGCGGGTTTGGTCAGTATTGTCTGCAGAGACCCTTGTGCACTGTAGATGTCCATTAGATCCTGGCATCGTCCAATAAGGACGTCATCGATTGCAATGTCGCCGAATGGCGAGTCCGCCCGAGTTGCTTTGAAGAGTATCTGAAAAAATAATGCGACGCATCATATGATGAGGAACACTTTAAAAAATCTAAAATAACAATCGAGCATATCAAGGGTCACTGACTGAAGACTAAATTTAGCGGTGTGACTAAACTAGATTCGGGAAGATTTTTGTAAATTTCAGTTCAAATGTTCTCAAAGATTTAATATATTCTATATATTAGATCAAATGAACAGCAAGCAAGGTAATGGAAAAACTATGTATGAAACATAAATGCCTTCGAAATTAAATTTACTAGTATATTAATTATTAAAACACAAACTATAACAATGACCTATGGTATCATGTCAACCAAAAGGCAGGAAATTAAGAGCAAATTAAAATCACCCAATATGCGGTAAATTTTGAAGATGCCGCCAATCTTAATTGGAAGGTTTTTTTTTTTTTTTTTGACGAAGTTTTGAATCAAGTGTTAAATTTAGTCAGCCTAACAAAGATTGAGTACAAAATGCCGAGCCATATGAAACGTTTTCTTTGTTCTGTTTTAATGAAAGTGGACGTTGTGCATTTGTCTGCATTATTATTTTCACATGTCAATGGTATTTGTTTCTCTAGCGTTTGCTCTAATTATTATATATGTTATGCTCGAGCAAATTTAGAAAGTATGGGACTTTTTGTCTTCTTTTTAATGGCAAAACGTATTGAAGAAAAAGAAAAAAGCCTTACTTTTCGACATCGTTTTAATATTTCTGAGTGCGTTTTTTTTAATCAATTCTGCATCATATTTTTGATGGCCTCATCCAGCCATTCAGCAGAACGCAATTGCATATTATTAAGCTTTTTCGACCTAAATGAAAGCTTTGAGTGAATTACCAAAACGAAAATATAAAAACCAATTACGTTCATATTGTCAGAAACATGTCTGCATTGGCAAAACAAAATACGACTGGTCTGTGACGGATATAATAATCTTGATCTTCAATGAATATATTAAATTCGACCATATACAATATTATATATTATACATCCGCCTAAACATACGTGAATGTTCCCAGAAATTACAGAAGGGCTGAAGAACGTGCGATTACATGAGAACGTTTTGATCTGTTTGTAACCTAATATTTGCCATTGTTTTCTGGCGACAACCTGTAAACACATGAAGCAGTGATAAATTTTTGCTTTTAAATTACAGTCTTTGAGAAATATGTTTTAGTAAACATGCTTCTTGGAGAAAACGTTACCTAGCTATTGCTATAGCTTTGTTCAGCCTTGAATCAACAAACATACCAAGTGTGAAAAATCTGATGTGACGAATTCTAATACCAGCATGAAAGAAACTCCCGACATGTTTCAACTGTATCTTTATATATACGTGATTTATCAAGGATTAAAATAACAATATGTAAGAACAAGACGGAAATATGTAGTGGGAAGAGAAACTGATAATATGATTACCTGAAAGTTAGTGATATAAGGGATTTTTAGGGTAATGAAAGCAATATTCCATTCTGCGGATTGATTCCCAGATATAGACCATATTAAAGTGTCTGGATATAGTCCTTGTTTCATAAACACCTCCAGGCTTCCAACCTTCCTTCCGTACATGAAGTAATAGAACCTTAAATAATAATAATAATAATAATAATAATAATAATAATAATAATAATAATAATAATAATAACGACGGCAGTGGTAGTGAGGAGGAGGAGGAGGACATACCAAAAGGTGGAGAGAGAGAAGTTCAGCATTCAGATCTACTTGAGATGGAGAACAATGACGGGTTTTCTTCTGAATATTATCAACATTAAAAATAAACAATTTGTTGTAACCATGTCACCTTGTTTGAACATCCTTAGCTCAAATGCCTTTTTTGCTGGACCTGACAGATGTTCCATATTTTTTTTAAAAGTCCAAGAAATCCGACCCCTAAATCTATGTTGATACTGATGGATTATTTGTTGGTGTAGTGTCACCTGTTTATTAAAATGTGCAATTATGCTGCATTAAAATCTTCCGGAACACTCCCGCATTAAAGTTTAGAAACTTACTGGTATTTTATAACAGCAATATCAACCACAAAATTCAAATGGTCAGATGATATATGTTTTTTTTTAATTCTGCTTGGATTTACAAGTCTCCAAACATAGGATTCGATCCAGAAAGTTTCTGTACATATTGTCTAAAGGACCCTTCAACCGACGATGGCTCAAGAGACGCGAGAAACACCGGTAAGTGTATTTAATGTACACCGATATGTGGAAGACATTATTGTCTGTAAAAGATTCCTCGATTTCGTTAATATACCCACAAATACCCAATCAGTATCAACATAGATTTGGGGGGTCTGGTTTATCGGACTATGTAAAATACTGGTCAAACTGCTAACAGCAAAGACACAGAGTATCCTTAGTCACATAATGTTGATCAGGGTGTACATTGTTTGTTTGAAAACATAAATAGTACTAACAGACTATACCCTGTTTTTTATGCATTATGTGACGGCAGATGTGGATCTATGATGCCAGCGACAGGGAGCATCTTATGTATAAGCTAAATATATGACCACGTCTAGAACAGCAATTTCCACTGACCTCTTCTTAACTAGTTGTCTATACAGCGAAAATTTCACGAAACCTTCGTAGAGATAGCAAAGTGATCTACCCGAATTTTGTATGTTTCAACTAAAAATAGTCTGGATTCCAATCAAGCTGACTCAAGATCAGGAATATACAATACTCAAGTGAACCACTCCTGTGGCCTAGTGGTTAGAGCGTCGGCCGCGGAAATGTGAGGTTGTAGGTTCGATCCCCGGCCGAGTCATACCAAAGACTTACAAAAATGGTACTAACAGCTGTCTCTCGCTCAGCATTAAGAAGTTAGTGTTAGGACTGGTCGGCCTGGTGTCAGGATAATGTGACAGGGTGGAACATCATGCTACATGTCTGCGGCATGATTCCCCAGTGCTAGACATCACTATAAACTGCCTCACTGCAGACATCGTAGTGATATAAATGAAATAGTGTTAAAGCTACGTTAAAATTCCTAATCAAACAAATAAACGATACTCAAGTGCAACTAAATCACTGTAGCCTGTGGTATGACTGGTCAATAGGCCACGGGGAGCATGTGCTGTTAAATTGATGTATACGAAAATTAACAAGTCCATCAAGTTTCCCCCCACCGAATATGTTTTTGAAATTACGGTCCTGATGGGAATCCTAATTATACAATGCTTGACCAACAGCAGTTGGCAGACGAGTGAAACTTGGCAATGCAGAAAATGGATTCCAAAATCTAATTCCGAATGTATAATGAAGCTATATTCGCAGATAATAAATATTCCGTATGATTTAAAACATCATCGAAACTTTTACATTGAAATAGAATGTGTTCCACCACCACACAAAAACAAACAAAAGAACATGCAATAAATCGCGGCCAATTCGTCTAGAAATTAAGAGTGTGAAATATTCACGCCCTAAAAACAATTTGCTTTACAAAATGACTTTTTCGCTGATTCGCCTCCACTTGGGCGATTATATTTTGTACTTTTGCCCGTTCAAAACAAGATCCACTTAGGCGATTTGTGTTTTGCCCGTTGATAACGAGATCTGATTGGATGATTAGATACCATATTTAGTCGGCAATTAGATACTCTATTTTGCTCGTATATAATAATATACGTTTTTTACAATTAGATTCCACATATTGTCCGTTCATAACAAGATCCTTTTCTGTAATTAGATACTGTATTTTGCCCGCTTATAACAAGATCGGTTTAGGCGGTCACATACTGTATTTATCCGTTCATAACAAGATCCGTTTAGGCGGTCACATACTGTCTTTATAAGTTCATAACAAGATCCGTTTAGGCGGTCACATACTGTCTTTATAAGTTCATAACAAGATCCGTTTAGGCGGTCACATACTGTCTTTATAAGTTCATAACAAGATCGGTTTAAGCGGTCACATACTGTCTTTATAAGTTCATAACAAGATCCGTTTAGGCGGTCACATACTGTCTTTATAAGTTCATAACAAGATCCGTTTAGGCGGTCACATACTGTCTTTATAAGTTCATAACAAGATCCGTTTAAGCGGTCACATACTGTATTTATCCGTTCATAACAAGATCCGTTTAGGCGGTCACATACTGTCTTTATAAGTTCATAACAAGATCCGTTTAGGCGGTCATATACTGTATTTATCCGTTTATAACAAGATCCGTTTAGGCGGTCACATACTATCTTGATAAGTTCATAACAAGATCTGTTAAGGCGGTCACATACTGTATTTATCCGTTCATAACAAGATCCGTTTAGGCGGTCACATACTGTCTTTATAAATTCATAACAAGATCCGTTTAGGCGGTCACATACTGTCTTGATAAGTTCATAACAAGATCCGTTTAGGCGGTCACAACCTGAATTTGTCCGTTCATAACAAGATCCGTTTCGTCATTTAGAGACCGAATATTGTCCGTTCACAAAGATATCAGTTTCAGCAATATTTAGCGTATTTAGTCAGTTCAATACAAGATCCGTTTCGGCAATTAGATAATGTATTTCGCCCTTTTATAACTAGCACCGGTTTGACAATAGCTTGAAACCAGATCTGCCATCGCATTGTGAACTACCTATCAGAATGAATGCGGTTAAATTGTATAAAATTAAAGACGGAACTCACTATTTCAGACTACGATCTGCCAGTGTTTTCTGTATAACAGCAGATCTAAACCTCTGCAGTCCAAGGTTGGATGAGCATTAAACGTGACTGAATACTGTCTGAAACTGGCAAACCATGCTTTTAAAGTCCTTAAGATCCTTTATTATTCAACGAAATACGATTTTGAGTACTTACGACATGCATAAACCAGAGCTGACGGGGAAGGCGGGTGACGTTAATAAGGCGTAGTTCCCTGTGCGCGCTGGATCCGAAGACTCCATGTACAGGTAATAACCTGGAATTTAAAATATAGATATTAAACGTCAGCATGTCCACGAAAGTTAAGAAAGCTTAATTGTTACAATTTAAAATAAACCACGTAGCAAACGAGAAAAGAAGTTACTGCCAGCACATTTGAGCAAAAAAAAAAAAAAACGTTCGGTAGATTATACGTTAATATATGGAGGATTAGGTTCTGTAGATTACGTACATATTGATTGGTGTTGATGATGGAGCCCTTTTTCCTTCATTACTTCAGTTTTGCGTTGGACCTGTTCGGCCCTCTGGGTAGTCGCAGGTTATTAGTCACTCTATAAACGTTAAGCTTTAACTCTTTTCGTTTGAGAATGATGATCAAACTCAGATTTCAAATTGATATGCTTTCTGTGCTGATCTTATCTTGATACAATGCAATCATGACTACTTTGAATTTGAATAGGACCATAATACGATTTACAATCATTAGAATAACCTACTGTAAATTCATTATTGCTCGTAGGGTACAAATTTTTGTGGATTTTGTGGTTGATACAATGCACGAATTAAAGAGCTAATGAACGATCGTGTATATGTCAAAACAATATGACCCCTTTCTCTAGTCAACGAATTTAAGTACAGATAAATATTGAATTTTTCGCAAAACCCTTGAAACTGTTACCCACGAAAATAAATTAATGCACAGCATTATATTAAATTATTCTTGTGGATTACCCTGTTATATAAAAATATTAAATTAAATTAAAATAATTTTATGAAAAAAATTTAAAATGATGAAATCAAACCATTTGAATTTTTGTATGCAATATTGTGAAATAAACCTAGGTGTCAGGGCATCAGATCCGAATGATCCAACAAGGTTCATAGAATATGCGATTTCGTAATGACTCGTATTTAATCATGAATATTAATGGCGATCTCTGATAAGTATTAATTAATAAATTGCTAGCAATTAATCAGTTGTGTATAGGCTACATGGAATTGAGATTTGGGCGAGACTAATTAGTCCTACCTGGTGCCCCTTGCCTAGTGTGGTCAACATAGGGTCCGGTGTCGTCAGTGGGGGTCTCTTTGGACCACCAGGTCCATTTTATCTGGTTCTTGTCAACGAGCTGCTGAGTCCACGAACACAGATCCATGGTATCGAAGTTACAGTAATGCAGCACTATAAGAACAGGTGATATAATAGCATTAAATAGATAATTGTCTGGAAAGCAATTTGTTTATACCGACAAATACAAAGGGTATATGTACAGCTTGACCAACGTAAAAGGGCGGTTTAGTCTATCGTTCGAATATATATATGTTAAGAACCCCGCCCGTTATAGGAAACATAAGTAGTGAAATAATTGCCTATGTATTACGTGTGCGTGTAAAACGGGCAAATTCATTGACGCGTAGGAGATTGTTACACTCAGTAGTTCATTGAGCATTTTTGCGTCTATTTTTTTTTTTTAAAAGAGATCTTTTAAGTAGTCACTACATTCTCAGTTACGAGGTCAATGGATTATACTTCGAAGATATGCCAATAGCTGTTATTAGCTCGTCCAAATAGAATGCGTGTTTTTTTGCGGGGAGAGAGAGAGAGAGAGAGAGAGAGAGAGAGAGAGAGAGAGAGAGAGAGAGAGAGAGAGAGAGAGAGAGAGAGAGAGAGAGAGAGAGAGAGAGATTGTCTGCAGTGTGGCAGGTTATAGTGATGTCTAGTACTGGGGCATCATGCCGCAGACAAATTATCTTGACACTAGGTTGACCATCCTGACACTAACCTCTTAACGCTGAGCGCCAAGCGAGGCAGTTGTTAGTAAAATGTTTAGAATATTTGGTATGACTCAGACGGGGATAGAACCCATGACTTTCCGCACCAAAAGCGGACGTTCTAAACACTAGGCCACCGGAGCGGTCTTTTTTGCGTAGTAATTTCCTGCAAACAAATCTATGGTTTGTCTGTATATTGTTGTCCAATGCATGTTTGTCTTACAGAAACAGCGGAAGCGGTCCGAATGGCAGTCCAGGATGAAAAAGGAGCGTTGCAGATTGTCTTCTATGGCGTACGCGGATGAGATTGCATATCCGCAAAGGGGTACAGGAATAATTCGTGATCAGAGATCTGAAGGGAAAAAATCTAGTATAGAAATAACACTTTCCGTGCACATCACCTTCCATTCAAGTGGTACACTGTTGTTGATTCATTCCATTAACCTACGGGTGGTTCTGCTATTTACACAATCGGCTTGTTGCAAGGGACAATATTGTTCATCTAGCAACTGATCAGTATGACCCGGTGATTTAACTTGAAAAGCTAAATGGACGCAGAAGTGAAAGTAGATTTCAAATTATTAGGAACGTTGGTAAGACGAATAGACTTTGTGTCGTTCTCAAAGTTACTTACTGAGATTGACACTGTATGCATTAACTTTCATGATTATGCTACTGTCAGTGATGGCCAGTACGTGTAATATCACAGGTGACATTTACATTTTTTTTAAATTAAAAGCAAAAAATGGAATGTTCTGGTTTATCTACACTTTTACAAAACTGAAAATGACGCACATCTGGCATTCAAATGAAACTAGTATCTGATAAATTAATTTTTCAAACTCTTTAAATCTGCTCTGGCCAAGCAACGGTATGCTACGCTTTCAAAACTAGAAATCTGCTCCGGTCAAGCAATAACACTTATAAACAAGAAATCTGCTCTGGTCAAGCAATTACACTTATAAACTAGATATCTGCGTTGGTCAAGCAATTACACTTATAAACTAGAAATCTGCATTGGTCAAGCAATTACACTTATAAACTAGAAATATGCGTTGGTCAAGCAATTACACTTATAAACTAGAAATCTGCTCTGGTCAAGCAATTACACTTATAAACTAGAAATCTGCGCTGGTCAAGCAATTCAATTTATAGACTAGAAACCTGCTCTGGTCAAGCAATTAAACTTATAAACTAGAAATCTGCGCTAGTCCACCAAATTTTCAATAAGAAATCTGCAGCAAAACAGCCTTGTCTTCACGCTTTTCTCAAAATTATCTTCTCCTTGTCGTTTATACAAAAGTTTCCCAACCCTCATACCTGAAGCTCTCCAATCAGGGAATAGATCTAGATTTGGTTTGCACATTTGGGAATCACTCCAGTCATATAGCATAGTTTGAAATCTCTACTAGCAATATTATATGATAAGCTGCGTGGCCAAATTCGGTCGAACATAATAACAGTGTCCAGTTTTTCGTTCGAAAGTGTGGAGATAGCCTGTATTAACACTGTAGTGCGAGCATTACAATAAATTGGTTCTCTCTCGTAATTTGGCTTCAGATGGACCTCGGACCATGCTTGTATTCGATGGCTCTTATTCCTTGACTTTGCGTGTTTTTTTTTAGAGGTGCAGAGTTTGGGTAGAGGGATGAAGGGCTCTTGTTTTTCAGTAGACCTGATTTGACATTGCTTGTCGGTACATGTGATTTTACGTTATTCGACATTACATGTGATTTGACATTGCTTGTCGGTACATGTGATTTTACCTTGCTGGACATTACATGTGATTTGACATTGTTTACTTTAAAACCAGTACATATGTAATAGAAAATGTACTAGACATTACAACTTTTATACTGTGTCTTGATTCGTGTGTGTAAATTAGGCTGACACAAACAATCACCAATTACGTACTTAATGCGATATGGAGTAAACCAAGTTCCTGATAAGGTTTTACTTACCCACAGGACGGTACAAACATTTGGGCTCGGCACCCGACCATACGCCATTCTTCATACAGATCCGATCAGGATTGCCAATTAGCATATAGCCAGACTTGCAGGAAAACTTGATGCTGGATCCCACAGATAAATTGGTTCCATCTACAAATCCGTTTGGTATATTTGGAATCGGACATATAGTGTCATCTAGAAAAGAAAATATACTGTTGTCATAACGCCTCGTCTTTACCCTCTATAGTTATATTTTCTTACTTCTTTCTTTTCTATTTTCTGTGATTTAATTTGCAAAATATTGCGTTGAATTGTAAATGTAGTGTTCAATGAAGCATATTTTGTAACATGCGTGAACATTGCCTGCCCTTATATTTCGAGATACATGGTTTATTCCAACACCGTAAAACGTCCATTATCAGAAACATAGGGACATCGATTTAGTTCAATTAATCGGTGTCTGAATAATTGGATTTCAGCCAAGGAATAGAACTGTGAATAAATGGGTCCGATAATCAAACACTTGACTGTATATGCAACAGTAATCAAGTAAATATTAACGTTTGTAAACATTCACATTTTAAAGAGCAGGAAATATGTAAACCAAGAAAAATAGAATTACGATACCTTAATTAAATGCTAAAATTCAAAGACGAGTGAAACAATTTTCCAAGACCAGCTTCAACGTTGAAAGGAATCATGAACAAATTAAACCATTTACCTCAAATCTTCGATACCCTCCCTTCTTATTGTGCTTTGTTTAGAGCAATGAGGGCTTGAGTGGGAGAGAGCTGGTGAAGGAGGGAAGTACTGAACTTTAAGCACACATTAGGTATTAAATTACATTCATAATAACCTACATTCTCTTGAATTAAGCCTGGTGGGGTTTTTTTCTGATAAAATTTTAGGATATATTCCAATTCCAAGAATTGGTCAGCTGGTATATAAATAATAAAAGAAATTTCAAATGAGCAATTTTAAAAATAAAGACTTGTTTTTCAACAATGAAATTTTATCTACCTCTCAAAACAATTGCAATTTAGTGCGAAATAACATAAGCACGATTATACAAAATCTCATTTAGAGGAAATCTTTTAAAGTTGTGAATGCATTTGATGATTGTTTTCTTCTATGACTTCTCTTTATTTTTTAATTTTGTTTTAAATTTTCGCATTCTTGATGTACTTGTACGGAGTAAATCGGGACAGACCAGAAATAATGATAAAGAAGATTCACGCTCCCGGCGGCTAATACTTAATTAGAATACGTCGCTAAGGTAATGATGTAAACCTGCGTTCATCGTCTCGGCGATCGGTACAAGAGAAACTTGACAGGCTCATACGACTCTTCGCGGATCATGCATTGAAATCACATCAGGTATGACTGTAAAGGAAGGCAGGTTCAGACGCCTTACGTGATCACGTGCTAACTTATACCGTCGTGAGCCTGATAATTCATCAGTGAATTTAAAACCAATGCTTGCCATTTTTTTTTCTCTCTTGCATTTGAAATGTCTTTGCTGTTTTACACCAAGAAACCCCAAATCATCGTAAATAGAATATAAATTAAGTACTGCGAAGTCATTGAACATTACGGTTTTCTCCAGGTGGCCTTTTACCTCCAGAATTTCGTCATTTCTGTTACGGCCGATAAAACAGCCACACACTTGTAATGTTACTGGCTGTTATGTTTGGGATTCTCACCTATTCATTCAAACATGCAAATATTTGCAGACATTAATCTGCACACATCGGTGTACATTTTGTACACTTACGGTATTTATCACGGTTGTCGAGTTACCGTTAGTTGAAAGGTTCTTTTGTCGATATGTACATTATATTTCTTGATCAAATCAAATCCAATTTTCACGACTTGTAAATCGACATTATGTCCCGTGGAAATAATGAAATTCGCGCTGATATGGCTGTTACAAAATAATAGCAAGTTTCTAAGCTGTACGCGGCTATATTCAGGAAAGATTTGCATGCAGAAAAATTGCATATATTAATGAACAGGTGACATAATACCCACATATTATCTATACATATAATACCCTAAAGAGAGCCACTGGTGCAAAAAGGTCCGAGAGCCATTGCATTACAACATTGTGCTTTACGAAGAGGATGTAACCAGCAGCGAGCAACACGATGGTGGTTTTTCAACTTAACCAAATTGCAGAGACGATACCATTACCACAAAAGCTCGTTTCGTGAGCTGGACCAAATGCATTGGCTAATTTGGCTTCTCTGTGCTCGTTATAATTTCGTTGTTACAAAGTACTTTATAGACCTGGGCCCCAAATCAATTTTTACGGTATTTGTGAGCATGCTGCGATACGCACCGCGGGGTATTCCGCAATTATATTTGCGACCACCAATTTGACGTTCTGAGGCAAGGGACCTGGAAATAACTGGATAAACATCCTGCTCTGGTTTTATAGCAAAATGTGATCCCATTATTGTTATTATTTTTTGTGTATTACAAAAATGAATTGTCTTGAGATAAAAGAAAATACAATATATCAGCTCAAATTAAATCGCAGGCCGTCCCCCCCCCCCCTAATTAAATGGCCAGTACGTTATTTGCTTTGTGATTGTCAATTGCTGTCATCTAAAACCTGTAACTAAAGTGGGATGATTCAACTTACACTATAGCTGACACCCTGTGAAAGGCATTGTGTTGAAATCAGAGAGCTTGCTGATAAAAATGGAAAGTGTTGAAACTGAAGCCAACAATTTTCTAGCGACACTACTTATATAAAAGGCAGGGGAAATTTGATTGGGTCAACATCCGGTCAAGATATATGTCAGAAACGGGAAACTAAACATAATATCTCGTATTCAACATACGTGAACATATTTTGTGGATTAGAGATTTTAGGTAAAATTCCAACAGAAAACATCTGTTCTCCTTAACATTTTAGGATAGTTCACAGTTTTACAAAGGAAAACGTATATTAAACACATTAACATACGCTAATAAATAACAAATTTGTATTTTTTTTTTTTAAATTTTATCCTAAATTTGTCCAAAAGTTGGATTTGCCAGAATATCTTTCACATCATCCCATTGGATCACTACGCAAACACTTAATCAAAAGATCATAAACAAAAGTATATTTTTAAATATTTCAAATTAATTTGTGACAACAACAACTGTTGAGTTTTACTGTAATGAAAACACGATGATAATATCAATAATTGGTAACAAGATTACTCGGGAATATCAGAACATTACTTACTGACGGAAACTATCGAAGTGTAAGGTACTGTTGAAAAAAATAGTACACTAAACCAGTATTATCGGTAATGCCGCGCACCTCTAGAGCTTTCATTCTGTTGAAATTATGATTTCCTAGTTTGTTTTTGTATATTGTGTCATTGTTGTTGTTGTAGGGTTTAACGATATTTTTGCAGCACAAGAGAGGTTATACAGGGCGGCCAATATAAATGGTGAAGGAAGTACCCGGGAAAACCCCAGAAAGAACCATCGGTCCACGAGAACCTACTGGCAAGCTTTCTCACGTACCCACATTGGCCGAGCCGGAGGCTAGAAACCCACGGAGACAGAGGTGACATGGTAGTGAAACGTAACGGTGAGCGCTTTAGACCATTCGGCCTCCTGTCTTATTCGTCACTTGTCTCCATTTTTTAAATTAAAATCGTTTTCTGCAAGTTTTATTTGAATCTCTCTCTCTCTCTCTCTCTCTCTCTCTCTCTCTCTCTCTCTCTCTCTCTCACACACACACACACACACACACACACAGCGCCGGTGCAAGGCATTTTGGTGGCCTAGGCGAGATCAGATATTTGGCGCCCCTCTACCACTCACGCACTCCCCCACCCGCCCATAATGAAATAAATCATTAGCCCAGAGCCCTAGACGATTGCCTAGTTCGCCTAGCGGAAGCGCCGGCCCTGCACACACACACACACACACACACACACACACACAATCGCGCGCGCGCAAAATGTACCACCGAGAACAATTAATTACACACAAGAGTTATCTGTTTATACATATATTCGTTTCATTGTCAATTGCATCAACCATTTTGTGCTAATTTGCAACGTTTGATTCCAGAAGGATTTTACTTTTCTGGACATCCGTTTCAGATAAGGTAAAATTGTTCATAAGATTATTCCTATGTGCAAATCGCGCGCTGAACTGCATATTGCATAGATGCAGATCTCCCAACGCACTATACGCGGGCACATCTTGTAATCTTGGACACACAATACGGTACTCACTGCATTGATACAGCCGTCGAATCCTCACTTTATCGTTGTCACTTAAATACTCTCGTTGACCGAGGGACTGTTTGTCCACCAGAACATTTTTCGGTGTGATGGTATCTAGCGTGGCAGGGTCCTTGGAAAAGGTATTGGCTTTGTAGTGCATGATGGAAAGGTAGTCATATGGAGTATCCAACGTTTGGGACTTGTTCGTAAGATCAAAATCTTGAGTGTGCTCTGCAAAACAAAGACAACAAATTGAAAAACGTGTAATCTTTCTTTTTCATATTAGTTTTATGCGTAAATCAACCAGTTTTACAAATAAACATAACTCTGCCCAGTAAAGTACGGCCAAACACTTATTACTAGAACATATTGGCTTTAATACAAGTTGACTATGGCTGACCTCAATGCTGGATGACCTGGACTATGCCGACGACATCGGGTTGCTGGCAAGCAGACACCAGGATATTCAACAGAAGACACAACAGTTGGTACAGACAGCAAATACCATAGGTCTTCGAGTCAACATAGGGAAGACAAAAGTCTTGAGGAAGAATACTAGAGTGGGCAACCCAATCACCATCAATGACCAGCCTCTGCAAGAACTAGACGATTTCACTTACCTGGGTAGCAAGGTCGCCACGGATGGAGATAGCACAAGGGAAGTCGTCACAAGAATCGGCAAGGCCAACCAGACCTTCGCAATGCTGAAGCCCATATGGAGGACAAGAAACCTCAGTGTCCACACAAAGATCCGTATCTTCAAGAGCAACGTGTTGAGCGTCCTTTTGTACGGCTCAGAGTGTTGGAAGTCCACTGCGAACATAGAACACAAGCTCGAAGTGTTTCAAACCAAATGCCTGCGACGCATCATGAGGATTTTCTGGCCAAACATGATCTCAAATGAGGAACTTCGGCACAGAGCGGGTGCAAGCACCATCTCTGAGATCATTTCAACTCGGCGATGGAGATGGCTTGGCCATGTCTGCAGAATGCCTCCTGACTCACTACCATGGGTGGCACTGAGATGGATCCCACAGGGTAAAAGGAACCGTGGCAGACCCAAAGAGACCTGGCGACGAACAGTGGAGAGAGACCTTAAGACCAGAGGCCTCACCTATCAGACCGCCCCTGCAATAGCTGCCGACAGACGGAAATGGTGCTCCCTTGCTGTTGCCTCAAGCACCAGACGGCGCAGAGAGGATTGATTGATTGATTGATGGCTGTCTTCAGATCCAGGTTGAGGACACCGCGATCATCTGGCTAATGATTATCTCTTTCAAATAGTTAGCATACTTTACAAAGCTTACTGAGCGGAAAAAGTGGCAATCTTCGATTTTGCGTAGTTGTTTAAGACACGCGTAAATCATAAAGCCATATTAGTTTTAATTTTTGTCCATTGTGTACATGTTTAGATAATTTAAAAATAACAAAAATAAAATTACTGTCTTTACCAATAATTAACACTCAAATATCTGCAAAATTCTTGACCTTGATCTGCTATGTCATACTGCACCAGTAAATCAGGTTTTCCTAATAATTGTAATCTCAAGCAAGCAACATAAAATCTGGCATCGTGTTAATGAAACTGTGACCATGGAACTCGAGCTCCAGTTAGAAATTCCAAAATTAGATTGTATCCATTGCTGGAATAAGTGTGTAACTATAAGTATAACGATAATACTGTAATAAATTTTAAGCATGCTCAGTTAGGTTATCTCAGCCGGTTTTAAGGAATTCTTACATGTGTGTGCTAACTTGTGTGATTATTGGAATTCGGTGCAATGGAAATATTCGTAGCCCGAAATAATTAGCCAATTACTAGGAGCAAACGTCCCGGAGTGAAGTGTTAGTCAGTTTCCATGATGTCATGGTTTACTACTAGTGAATTCAGGTAAGAGCCCCATGAGTGTCCCTGTCGTACCAAAGTCCCTATTAAAATCTAGTGGTGTTCATGGGTGGAATGACTGCAGAGGCAGTAATTAGGAAACCGGTAAATTACACAATGGAATTAATAAGATGAGACTTAGCAGATACCGTTGATGTCGCCATGGTGGTACATGTGGCGCATTGTATTGACGAAATGTGCCTGGAAACAAAAATTGACTGGCCTAAGGTGGCGGAGTTAAATGGTTCCTTGTGTTAGGAGAGAGTTGTATAGTTTCTACGGCGTGAGCTGCTAGCGTTACGGAAACGTAACGAAAAGAAATCATGCAGATGTGCGGTTTATATATATTTGTCAAGTTGGAGATGTGTGGTCTTGCATTAATTAGAGTAAAATGTATGTATAGAACGGACACATCTGGCATTTTAATTTGCAACTGAAGTTGTATGGAAGTCTTCGGAAATTAGGGGTAAATTTATTACTTCTAGCGGGAATCGCGCCAGGGTTGGACACCGCTCGGTCAAGTAAAGACCGGTGGCTTGTAACAATACACAGTTTGCTAAGATTAGATATTACTGGAACGTTACAAATTTTAAAATGATCTTTCCTCGTCTTTCTAAAAAAAATAGTTGAACTTCAAAAACTGTTATGATCCATGGTTCACATGTAAGAACAATTTTTTTCTTCTGGAAGTTGAAGTTTTCAAGTATGAAACTAGCACTATTGAAGTTATTCATAAATATTCACGGTGTAGCTAAATGTAAGCACACACGGTGTAGTTAAATGTAAACAAGCACTGTGTTGCTTAATGTAAACAAACATGGTGTAGTTAAATGTAAACATATATTGTGTAGATATATCTAAGCTATTATCACAAGTAGCATCTTAATATTCCACAAGGATATAAGCCATTTTGTTTTTGAAAGTTTCGGGTTCTGGAAACATCTTTTAAGGTGTTTCAAAAGATCAGTCTTTAACGTGCCGGGCTCGCAACCAGAAGAATGTTTGCTCGATTCTTGCCCAGACCAAGATGGGTCAGCTGCCGTGCAACGTACTTTACCCAAATAACTTAAATACAATATTATATATTTGTATTGATAAGCCGTTAAACATAATAACAAACAAAGAAACATACAATTTTCTTATGTTCGTTCTGCATCTTCATCATCTTCTTCGCTCAATTGCAAACCAGGGGGAGAGAAAGAAAAAAAAAACAAGACCGAATCGTCATTCCTGCTAGTCGTGTTAAAAAAAAATATAAATATTACCTGGAATTATATTGTTCCAAAGAATGTTAATATAGTTGTCTCTGTCTCCTCTATTATGCTCGTGCCAGAATCCGAGAGCGTGCATCAACTCGTGCATTATGATTCCCTTCTTATTACATCCGTCTCCAACAGAAACAGTCTGGTTCCCTCCTCTTCTGCCAACAGCACTCCAACATCTGCAATGTATCAAGATGGATTTTTTTAAATAAAGAATATTAAAGCTGAGGAGAAAGACTAAGTGTTCCGGACATATTTTAGAATGGGTCTCTGAAATATTTCTTAAAAATAGAACAGTTTGACATTTGCAACTTCATCTAGCATGACAGTGGCACCATAGAACTGGAGACCTTAAAGGTGTGCCCAGCTTCTTATAAACCAGCAGATAAGCCTCTCTCTCTCTCTCTCTCTCTCTCTCTCTCTCTCTCTCTCTCTATATATATATATATATATATATATATATATATATATATATATATATATATATATATATATATATATATCTAAAGTACGAAATCGTTAGCGCCCAATAAACAACAAATGCCGATGTATTGCGGCTCAACTAGCATATCCCACGGGACAAGCAAAATAGAAAGAAGAAAAGAAAGAATTACCCATCCAGTTTTGTTAAATATAGAAAATCCTCTTCAGTTGTTCTGGGCGTAAACTTGATACAAAAATTAGAGCCCGACATAATCTCTTGCATGGCCAGTTGTATCTCGGTTACATCGTGGCTATCTGTGGAAAATATATTGGATCATTAGATTCTACAAATACCTTTACAGCTGGCTTCCGGCAATTACTTTTGTATTTATAAGGTCAGAGAAAAATGTACGTGGCTTTTATATTAGACGGATGATCAGGCACAAAAACTAGACTTTGTTTAGAGTCAACGAAATAAAAAACTAAGTCTATGTCAGAAAGGAAATCTTGCGAAATATTTACCACAAAAAACAACAACAACCTCGACCCACCTCCCAACATTCCAATAAAGTTTGAACGGCATTCAGAACAGAAAAACAGAAACAATACGAAATCATTAATAAATATGCATCATGTATTAAAGAAATGAACAGGCTATCAGTGGCATATATATATATATATATATTGGTGACAAGGTTATTTTGATATGTAGAATGATATAACTATACTCAACATGATTTGATATCATACATACATACATACATACATACATACATACATACATACATACATACATACATACATACATACATACCTACCTACCTACCTACCTACCTACCTACCTACCTACCTACCTACCTACCTACGGATGACATTCTCTATCACAATTCAAACCGTATGTACCTGAGTCTGACATAAGTCTTAGTTATTATGGCGCAAGTCCGAGCCAAAGTTCGATCCAACTGCAAACTGACAACAAATCGGACCCTGTGCAGTTCGCTTGGAATAATAATTTGTAAAAATAGCGTTGACCGTGATCAGTTTTTATGTTTTGTGCAGTTGAAACAACTTATAAGCTAGTACATACGGTATCGAGAAACTTTATTTACCGCCAGTGTGTTTGGTGGGTAGTTTGATTGTTTTGTCAACAACAACAAAAACGGACAGCCTTGTCTTCATTCGCTGGCCTTGATTTAATTTATATCTACCACGTTAAAACGTGAGACACAAAAATTAGGTTCAAATAAAGGATGTTTGAAGTCTTACCGAAGGATGGGTGAATATCAAATGGAATGGTTCTCGTGAACCAAGTCTGTTCAAAGACACGAACTGCGTTCCGTCGCTGTTAAGGGAAATATACAGATATTAACCAATACATAAAATACACACACAGATATATATATATAAGAAAAAATCCTCTCGATATACATGCATGTGTCTAAATAACATAATATGAAAACTGTCATTCTGTCATTGTTATGCAGGTTCTATCTAACATAAGTATATTTCCCTACAACCTTTCTATTAATGGCAGCAACTGGCGTGTGTATGCATCATTTAACTGTATATTATAATAAAGATGTTTATAAACAGATATGTTAGTAAGATAATAATAATAATAATAATAATAATAATAATAATAATAATAATAATAATAATAATAATAATAATAATATTAATAATGAGGACTTTGTACAGCGCCTAATCTTCAGAAGCTTTTGCAACATCTATAATGATATGACTACAGAAAAAAAGAAGAAAAAAAACGTTGAAGTTGGAAAACATAAAAAAATACTGAAAATATTTAAGGTATGAAATATTATTAGGTCTTTAAGTTTGTTCTTGCAGTCGAAAAAGGTAAGTTTTAAGAGCACTCTTTTAAAGGGATCACTGTGTCTAATTTCAATGGGCAAATCGTTCCACATTGCTAGGCCCGGTTATGCAAACGAACGTTATTCATATGACTTCGTTTCATAGTGGGAACAATGTGTATACGATTGTCAGAAGAAGAGCGTTGGTATCTTGCTGGTACCTACACATGGGTGAGGCCAGATAGGTATGTTGGACTGGAGTCCGTCAGTGAAACGTAACACAGAGAACAAATTTTGTGTTTGATTCTGGATAGAATGGATAGTCTAGGTTAGAAAGCAGTGGGAGGTGTGCTCTGATCGTGGTACTCTACAGATGATCCGAGCAGCTGTGTTTTGAACGCTTTGAAGTTTCTGGAGTAGATATTGAGACGAACCAGACAGAATTGAGTTACAATAGTCCAGTCTTGAAAGTACTAATGAACACACAAGTGTTTTAGTGGCTTTAACTTAAAGATATTTGTGAATGGAACTGATGCGTCTCAGCTCAAGATATGCAATCTTGCATTTGTTCATGACATGTTGGTACAATGTGAGAGTATTGTATAGAATAACACCTAGGTTTCGTACTGACTGTGTGAATTTAATGTTGGTGTTGCTGATATTTATTGTTTTAAAGGTAAAGGATGTGAATGAGAAAGTCGTTGTGCTGTGATCAGAATGGCCTCACTTTTATCATCATTCTTCTGAAGCTTGTTACATGTCATCCATGATTTCACATCAGCAATGCACCTCTCTACTCACTGGATGGTAGCATCAGCTTCAGTTGAGTGGATAGACTTGTAAATATGGGTGTCATCAGCGTACAGTTGGTGAAACACTGGGTGATGCTCTATGACACTTGAGAGCGGTTGAGTGTACAGAATGAATAGAACATGTCCAACAACATACCCCTATGGAACACCACAACGAAAAGACATGCATTTTTTATATAGAAAAAGACTCCCAGTCACAATAATTGCATTAAGGTCGGGTTGGGAAATGCATATAGATGTTAAAGAACACCTGAAATTCCCGAGAAACATATGTAACACCAGCTTCAGTCCTGATATTGTAATGTGGAGAGGAGGCACCACACAAATGATTTTGTTAGAAATTAAAGTGTCATGGGATGCTAGAATGGAGGAGAACCATGGTAGGAAATTAGCTAAGTATCCATGAGTGCCACTATAATGGATGGAGCGCCTAGAATCTACCGGTGCAAACAGGATGTCGTGGCTTCGCATCACAGATTTTTTGGCGTACCATGGGAGTCATCGGGATTGCAGGAGCTAGCTTATGGAACCTGGTTTCCAAGCTTGATGGACAGGCCGAAGAAGTCTCAAATTGATTTTTTTGGGCGGAAGAGACAGTAGCGATGGAAATGCTAATTGGTTTCGGGCTGAGTCTAATCAACCCAATCGGAGCAACGCAGGAAACTGTGGGTCAGCGTGGAAACGCTCTAGGAAAGGGGATCCCCGCCTTATAATGGAACCGACTGCAATGCAAAACTTTTGAGCAGTCAATATTTGCTGTTTTCTGTAGAAATCATAGCCATCTACTAACATCGTTCAACAGAATGCTGTAGTAGGACGTATATATGATGAATCTTCTGTTATACAAACACTTGTACTCTATATTTGTATTGCGTAAAAAATAATCATGCCTCATTCTAAAATAATGCCACCTCCACCCCCAACACACACACATTGCCCCGGTAAATATTTTCCGTATCCAGATCTTTCAAAACATGTGATCAACTTACTCTGTCAACGTAGATATCCCCTTCCTGAAGAACGCGTTTGACTCCTGCCAATACAAAAGATAAGTATTAAAAGATGACTCATTTCTATACGAATCGGGATATGTTAGAATTATAATAGACACCGGTCTATACGCATCAGGATATGCTATAGTTATTAATAGACACAGGTCAACCGGATGTGTTAAAATTATAGTGGATACCGGTATATACGCAGCGGGATATGCTAGTATTATAACGAACACAAGACTATACGTACTGCATCTGCACAGTTAAAACCAATTACTGTCTATGGCAATATATCGTATCTTTACAATCAAAGCTAATTACTGTCCTTGGCCAAAAATAATTCCCATTCATTCAATACGAATAGACTGCTGTTTTATTAGTACATGTAGTCTCTTACTTAACAAAATGTGTTGGTATTCTCATGTTCTAAGTTAGACTGGTACAAAAACTATATAAAGAGCAGCATTGTCAAATTAACGTTGGAGCATCAAAATGAATGGTAACCTGTATTTTCTATTGGGTCTCTCAACGGTTTTGGGGTCACGGGAGGTATTCCACGCCTTTCTCTCTGCAATATAAAAAAAAAAAATGTTAATTGTTATTAACATACATTATCCGTGGTGAATTAAAGAACACGTGTTTACGGTTGTGCACCGTGTACGCTTGGATTGCGAGTAAACAAACCCATTAGTATATTTTGAGATGTCTGCTAAGCAACGATTAACATGTTTTCAAGTAACACAATATTTCCACAATTTGACCAAACCCTAATATATTCAAAGTCTTTAATATTTTCAAAATGTTCCCTGTACAAAAAACCAGATTAATAAACTCGTCACTTTAGGGTAATTTAAATTTCAGATGAAAGTCTTGTTTATACGTAACCTGTTTTTTTCCCCCCTCATTGTAATCACCAAGTCGCCATCGTGGGCATGAGTAGTACCAGAATGAAAACTGGTCGAGTAAAACATGATTGGGTATAATCTATATTTTCAGATTATTCAGTAATGATTCTATTTAAAAAGTGTAACATATTCTGCAGGCAATAATCATAGTGTCTTGTTTGAAAGGTGTAACATATTGTGTAAGTCAATAATCGTAGTGTCCTGCTTAAAAGGTGTAACATATTCTGCAGGCTATAATCATAGTGTCTTGTTTAAAAAAAAACAATTGAGCAGTAGATGGATTGTAATCATCATCATCATCATCAATGTCCAGCTACCTAAAAATGTACAACTCCAGTTGTACCACTCATTATAACTGACACCTGCTGAGTATTATGTATATAGTCACTCCCGATCGTAGCTTGGTACCCTGGTCCTATCGTGCAGTAGTAAGGTAGGCATTAGTATCCAGAATAACATAACCGATACTGAATCAAGATTAGTAAATAATTTGGAATAATCTAGATTCCGATTATAACCAAGTATTTATCTTTGAAAAATACAAAGTGTTGCTAACTTTGTTGTAACTGCGTTCTAATCCATTACTTTCATATCAAGCAATGTTTTATTGTTTCAGTTGGGTACCAAGTTTCAGTTCCTTTCTCCTGTCTCTAAATTCTCTGTTTCATCAAATAATGGTATAAGGAGGTTAAACTCGCATATTCTGTCGCATACGTATCAGCACACAAATTACCATACATCTCTCTCTCTCTCTCTCTCTCTCTCTCTCTCTCTCTCTCTCTCTCTCTCTCTCTCTCTCTCTCTCTCTCTCTCTCTCTCTCTCTCTCTCTTGGGTATTTTTGTGCAGGGTTGTTTTCTTGTCAACGTTTGACATTCCCAAAAATATAATTAATTCTACATCTTCTAAACTAGTTTTCACCCGCTCTTGGACTGGAAGGGCACTGGTTGAAGGCCAGCAGGTCACAGTCGCCACCCATAGAAATAGGAAGATATACATATTTGAAGATTCCTCTTGTATCTGAAATAAAAATGTAGATGATATATACCTTATAGAATATGGTAAAGCACTTATGAACCATGGTATAGTTTTAATGAAACATGCTACAGATCTTATAGAGTATGGTACAGCTCTTATGAACCAAAGTATAGTTCTAACGAAACATGCTACAGTTATTATAAAATATGGTACAGCTCTAATGGAACATAGTATAGTTCTTATGTAACATGTTATAGTTCTTATGTAACATGGTATAGATCTTATGGAATATGGTATAGGACTATAGGTCTTCTGGAATATAATATAGATTTTATGGAACGTGGTATAGATCTTATGGAAGATGGTAAAGATCTTATGGAATATGGTAAAGATCTTATGAACCACGCTATAGTTCTAATGAAACATGCAACATATATTATATGATATACCTCTTATGAAACATAGCATAGATCTTATAAAATATGGTATAGATCTTATTGAATATTGTATAGATCTTATAGAATATGGTATACCTCTTATGAAACATAGCATAGATCTTATAAAATATGGTATAGATCTTATTGAATATGGTAAAGATCTTAAGGAATATAATTAAAATCTTATGGAATATGGTAAAGATCTTAGGGAATATAATTAAGATCTTATGGAATATGGTAAATATCTTAGGGAATATAATTAAGATCTTATGGAATATGGTAAAGATCTTAGGGAATATAATTAAGATCTTATGGAATATGGTAAATATCTTAGGGAATATAATTAAGATCTTATGGAATATGGTAAAGATCTTAGGGAATATGGTATAGTTCTTGTGGAAAATGGTATAGTTCCAATGTAACATGGTACAGATCTTATAGAATAAAGTATAGCTCTTGTGGAACATAGTTTAGATTCTGTGGAATATGGTTTAGATCCTAATAACATGGTTAAGATCTTATGGAACATGGTAAAGAGATCTTATGGAAGATGGTATATATCTTATGGAACATGGTATAGATCTTATATAATATGGTAAAGATCTTAAGGAATATAATTAAAATCTTATGGAATATGGTAAAGATCTTAGGGAATATAATTAAGATCTTATGGAATATGGTAAATATCTTAGGGAATATAATTAAGATCTTATGGAATATGGTAAAGATCTTAGGGAATATGGTATAGTTCTTGTGGAAAATGGTATAGTTCCAATGTAACATGGTACAGATCTTATAGAATAAAGTATAGCTCTTGTGGAACATAGTTTAGATTCTATGGAATATGGTTTAGATCCTAATAACATGGTTAAGATCTTATGGAACATGGTAAAGAGATCTTATGGAAGATGGTATATATCTTATGGAACATGGTATAGATCTTATATAATATGGTATAGCTCTTATGGAATATGGTATAGCTCTTATGGAATATGGTATAGCTCTTCAACTTCATACAGATCTTATGGAATATGATACAGGCCTTATGGAACATGGTACAGATTTTACGGAATATGGTATAGATCTTTTTGGAATATGGTATAGATCTTATATAATAATTGTATAGCTCTTATGGAATGTGGTATCTTTTGCAATATGGTATATACCGCATAGGTTTTATGAAATATAGCATAGAATCTATAGGTCTTATAGAACCAGAGGCGTAGCGATGATATTTTGCGCCCGGGGACGAACTATAAAATTGGCGCCCCAGCGATCTTGTGACCGATTTATTACCCTTGTTTACTTATTATAATGTAACGTTGCAAGCCTCATTTTGGCGCCCCTGTACCTTGGCGCCCTGGGACATATGTACCCCCCCCCCTTGCCCCCCACCCCTAGCTACGCCTCTGTATAGAACATGGTATGGATCTTAGAGAATATGGTACAAATCTATGGAATATGGTATAGATCTTATGGAATATGGCATAGAACTAATAGAACATGGTAAAGAATTTAGAGAATATGGTATATAATTTATTGAATGTGGTATAGATCTTGCAGACTATGTATTTGTCATGTTAATTCGTTTCTTTTACATTGTTGTAAATAAAGCGCATGTTCAATGATCAATTTTTTTTCTTCTTAAAACTTAACTTTCCTGGTTTTTTAAAACCTGTCAAAATATTAATATACATTCATACTTATTTGAAGAATCCATCCTCGAGAAAAGAAACACAAAATGTGTCTCCTAATGCAAATGGCTGCCTATCAGACTTTTAGTTATAAAATAGATTTGGGGCAAGATGTCTAAAACCTATGACCATTCTAAGATAGGTGATACCTATACTTAGTGCAGTTTTAAATGCATGTCTTAATTTTCTTTGTAAAATTGTAAAGAGGTTAGTTCTCTCTCTCTCTCTCTCTCTCTCTCTCTCTCTCTCTCTCTCTCTCTCTCTCTCTCTCTCTCTCTCTCTCTCTCTCTCTCTCACACACACACACACACACATAAATAAATGCAGAATGAATTTGTATGGGCGTTGCAAAGTAACAGCTTTAAAAATCAGTTTCAATCAAGCATACAAAACAGTATATCGTGTGAGCTACAGTCACGAGTTAAAGTGAGATTTTTCGTATCTGTCATTTTTCTATGCAATTCTACTAACGAAATACGACAGGTAATCTAGAGGCTAGCAGCCCGCTAAAGCCACGGGTCAAATCCATGAATCCAAATATGCGCATCTCAACGTCTCACCAAGATTACATACGAATACTCTGCATTTTTTTCTTAAACTAAAACAATTTACAATGACCAGAGATACACTATTTCCATTTGTATAGGGCGGAGACAGAATAGGGAACATTTTTCAACTTGACCTAAATTATACGACTCAAGAGCTTCATTCATCCCAGCAAAGGCCATGTCCCTAACACGTTTCTGATACCTTAAATATCGTGTATACTGCAATCTGATGCAATGAACTATGGGATACTATGTTGTTTATATAACATCTTCCCTCAGTCATCACTAGCTAAAACGTGATACAATTAGTTTAATATTCATACAAATACAGTCTGAATTAATCTAACCCACAATTGTCCGAACCGCATATTAGTTGAGGTTACTCATATCTGGCTTCAGTTAATCGAGGTTTTGCTGTATTACGTGTGTGCTACGATTATGGTCAGTTTAACAAATATCAGCTTGATTTGTATGACATTCAGAACAGTACCAACGAAGAGAAAAATAACAGACGGT